>LTAT01000002.1:41577250-41595850 GCA_003286495.1 Chlorodrepanis virens
TCAAAGGAGACCTGCTCTGTTGGATGCCTGGATTGCAACTGACCCAGATTTTCTAATATAAAGCTTTGCACAGTATCTTCTTATTAAAAAATTTCCTTCTGTGGGTTGAGATTGATACATCTAAAGTGAGTAGCAGCTGAAGAGATTAGGCAGATTTTAAGACTGAGTATTTTTAAGTATCTTACCATTTTTTCTTCTCATCCTTGTAAAATGTTGTTTTCTTAGAAATCTGCATCGCCATAACTAGTTTTGGATAGTTATTCCCAGATCAGTTTTATCTCTAGCACTTTCTTCCTTTGATGTATTTATAAAATACCTTATGCTCCTTAATTCTTTCCCTGACAGAAATAGTTTGCTACAAATTACTTCACTGTCAATGTTCCTGCAAAATTTTAACTTCTAAGTCACATGCAAATTTTCTGAGATTTATTAAAAAACCCCAACAGCCTATGCAAAGAGAAGGAGCACTTAACTAAAAAAATATATAAAAAAAAGGGTGTTTGGGGGAAGCTACCAGAATTTTCCATTTTTAGTAATAGGTCCTGCAAATTACACAATTTCATAAATTACTTGCTCTGGACCACTTGCATCCTAAACTGGGAGAGCATTATGTTGCATCCTGTATAAAAATATGATACCTTCACACAGAATAGCAGAGAAATTGCTTCTTGGTGCTTGTGGCATCATATAGCATTTCATCATTACCATATTTGCTGTATCAGCCTTGAAATTTCTTGAAGATTCAATATAATCTTTGCTGAAATGTCAGTCCTGCCTATTTTAGAACTAAGTGTACCAAGTTCCCTGCCAGTTACATGAGGTTAAATCATGTTTCCACACTGACTACCCCTGAGCAAACCTTTCTTTTTTTTCAATGTCTCATGGCTTTTGCAGGCTTCATGGTAAAGTTTCCAAGTACATCTATGCTTTGACAGACTATCAAAGCAGCAATCCCAGTTCTTTTGGTCTTCACTTCTTTTTTGCCAAGAATATTGTATTCTTTGCCAAGTTGGGTAAGGAAAGGTGTATTTAAATAGTGAGAAAAGTCATAAAAATCTGTATGAAATAGCTATTCTCTAAGTAATATATTGAGCTTAAATTGCAGATGTTCTTCTGCTTTCACATGAAATTTTCTTCTCAGCATGTGTGTGTACATTCAGAGATCCACAGTTCTGCAGAAAAGCAGGCTGTTTTCAAAAGAGTTTATTTAATAAAAGGCTGTTTGAAAAATTCCTTTCCAGAGGGTGCTATCAAAAAAGCACACTTGCACCAATAATCTAACAATTTTGTTGTATAGTAAATTATCCAATTTCCATTACAACTGATGGAGTGCAGCAATTAGAGGATGTCTCATATGGGACTGTATGAATTTTATTAGTTGTAATCTTTGCTGAAACTAAAGCAGAAAAATTCACAGAAGCATTCCTACTTATTGTGACCTCACACTTTAAATGAGATCCTTCATCTTACTTTTGTCAATCAGAGTAAACTCAATTATACTGAACTTCCTGAGACTGGACTGTCATTGTATTGAGTCCTTCATGTGTGAAACCTGAACAATCCATGATGAATTGCAGCTCAGTGCACCTGAACCTGCCGTCCCAAGGAAGTTCTGTAGATAATTTAAAGACAGGCTCTGGTAACACCTGTTGTTTGAGCTCAAAATGTTATACTTTTATGGAAAAGCTTTTGCTTTCTTTTGCTTCACTTTGACTCTTTTAACTAAATGCTCTTTTCTTCCAATACAGGTATTAGAAGTATCAGTAGATAAGACAAAGAAAGTGAGATCAGGTATTGATGCTAAATGAGTTTCAGTTAAGTAACTGCTGGTGAAATAATTCTCACAAAATGCTTTGCAAACCATGAGTGAGGAATACCATGTAGGAAGGAATATTTCTGTTAAAATAAATTGAGAGATCAATACTTAATCTTTTACTGGCTGATGTGCATTGTCCACAGTCCCATCGAGCATCTTAAAGCATGATTTTGGGGTTGTTAAAATTTCATGCTTTCGTGACTAGAGATAATCAAACACCCCAGATTTCTCATCCTATATTACTTTTTCAAATATTTTACTATACCCAGGTATTAGGTCAGATATATCTTTTATGTTTTCTGATCTGTCACTTTACTTATTCAGGGATAAGTTTTCACATGCTATTCTTCTGAGAAATACCTTAGATCCTATTCCAGTCATGACCAGTGTGTGATGTAAAGAGAGCTGAAAGGAAGAAGGGACAGAAGGATGTTTTTCCTACAGTTTTCTGGGGTGGGGTCATCTGAAGGATCCACTGTATATAAACTTCTGGAAACATTATGAAAAAGATGAAGAACTCATTTTCCCTTGCTGACACAAGGTTTCTTTTTTTCTGTGCAAGCTCAAGAGAGCAGATCAATACTTTGTGCTATAAAAGGGTGTATGTCAATACTGTGACAGTGTGCTCTCATGTTTTTGACATTTGCTGCAAGTACATGTAATGTACCTCTTATTCCATAACCTTGCAAGCAACTTCTGAGGATTTATTAAGCTATGTAACAGGAAGTTCAAGTCAAACATAATTGCACCATTTCTGTTTGTGTGCTTCATGACTTAAAGTGAATGCATAAAGGAAAAAATGCAAAGTCCTTTTTGCAGCTACAGTTTTATAGGAATAAGTTAAAGCAACGTCACCATGATTACATGAAAGAAAGTTTAAATAGATTAAATCAGGTCAGATTTTAACCCCAAAAAAATAAAACAAAGCAGCAGAACTGTCTGAAACCTAAACAGAAATAGTGAATGGAGAATTAAAAATTAAAGTTGCACTAGTTTGAAAATTTACAATTCATTGAGGTGTACAGCTAAAAGCTGAAGCAGGAGATAGAACTAATAGCTTTTGGCTTTGGTATTTGCCTTCTCTATCTTTTGCACTGGTTCAGAAAAGAGGCAGAAATTGCTTCCCTTCTCTTATTTCATATGTTAAATTATTTTCCCTCTGCATTCATCCATTCTCCCCATCTTCTTCTTATCTGTTTTAAAGTGCAGCACACTGAACACTCCCACTCTCTGAGCCCTGTGTAGTATCACAGTCCCAGCAAGAGGAAGCAGAAAAGATTTACTGTGTGCCAGGACTCTGACAATCTAGTTCCCCCGAACTTTTTTTCTTCTCTTCCTCTCTTAAAATGCTCCATGATGAGCATTTCTGTGAGACAGAATGGCAAAAACTGGATAGGAGGGAATGCCTTAACACTAGTAGCATGATAGATTCATGCCTAGTTCTATTTATTCCCTGGCTCTGACAGAAACTTCACAACTTTGAGTGACTCAGTCGTCCTGAAAGTAGTTTCTTATGTGTAAGAAGACACTATTTCTTTGTCTGCACAGTCATTGCACAGGCAGGTAAATCTCCACATGGCTTGACATGAGTGATGCACACTGCGGAGGTGTAGGCAATATTTCTTTCAACTGCCAGAAGAGAAAGTAGCAGAGAGCTCACTGTCTGCTTTTTTTGTGTTGATGAAATTTTCAGTTAGGCCTTGTCTATGAACAAGTCTGGGGACGTAAAAGCTCCAAACAGACAGAAATGCCCTGTGTTCTTGGAAACAATGGTGCTTTATTATAAGGAAAACATTTCAGATTGGTGTTTCAGTCCTCCTCTATCTCTTCATTGTTTTGCTTACAAGGGTTTTTTTGAGCAGCTGTAAATTTTAAGGACAGATTTTAAGACATGAGGATCATCTGGTTTGATCTTTGCCTAACATAGGCCATAAAATTTCACCAATAATTCCTGTAGTGGAACATATCATCTTCCCTTAAATTGTAAGTGAATACTGTCAAGCCCAATAACTTGTGGTTTACTAGAGCATAAAAACATCCTGTCTCAATTTAAGGAATCCTGGAGATGATGAATTTTCTTCTTCCTTGGCAATGCATGATTACTGTCACTGCATACCAGTTGTTTCTAATTATTGTTCTGAACCAAAACCAAATACAGGGCTGCCATATGATACTGGAGAGTACAGCCTGAGAGTTTGTCACACCCACAACAAGGAACAGAATATTCTGCTTTCTACCTCTGCATATGTCCTTTGTCTGATGGCCTTTTGTAACTATTATTTTAAGGGCTTTATGCTGTGGTTGGCTCCAGTTCAACCCTTACTTTACTTTTACCCTGTTTAATGCTAAACCACACTCAAATTCATTCCTTTCTCAGGCCTCACAAAAGTGATCCCAGATCACAGCAAAGAGAAGACAGGAATCATCTGGTATGTTATGGGATGTAACAGACAGTGCACTGTGTGATGATGGTGCTTCTTATTCATAGAAGATAATGTGTTAGGAGAAAAACCATGGTAGCACAAGGCAGCTATCTGCCTTGTGAGCCAAGCATCTGCCAAACAAACTTACTGACTGCTGGGTAAAGCACACTGGGACTTCAACATCCAGGCACAACTCCTCATTTCTGACCCTGCCTGACCGAATCAGACACAGGGGATCACGGAGCAGCATTGTCCCAACACAGTGGATTCCAGAAATATTAGTGGTGTAACAGGGAAATGTCAAATTGAAAAAGATACATCCAAACACAGCAAGTCCATTCCCAATGTATCTATTTCCACACTCTTGATTCTTAAGAAAGAAAGGAACAAATCCCCTAACCTCTCTCACAATGAAATCCTACAGATAGGCTTTCTTTATCCTCTTTATGAGTTGGTGATTTTCCATTTTCATTGTTAATCTATCTGTAATTGTCAAAATCATGTACTTGCCTCAGAAATAATGTTTGAAAGTATAGATACAAAGTGTATCTCAATAGTGTAGTAGCTGCATTAACAAGCCAAGGTGTCTAAATCTGTATGTACTGATGAGAGTCAAAATAGGATTTTGGAAGAGTCAAAGTCTAAACAGAAGAAAATGTTAATTAACAAAGCACATATTGAAACAAATGGTAAGATTATTACTTACCAACATAAATATTGGTCAATATATAGTGCAAAAAACCCCCATATTATGTTTAAAAAAGGAAAATGGAAGTAAGGTAGCTAATACTATTAAATTGTGGAAAAATAACAGAGAATCACAACTAACTGTTGTGCTTTTATGCAGAAATATTGGGATATTAAACTACTCTTAGAAAACAGATGAAAATATTCTTTCCTTCTTTTAGTCTACTGAGTTTGCTTATAGCACAAATGTGAACCACTGCATCATTTTTCAATATCTGAAGGAGTGCAACACTTACTGAGGAATTTACAGCAATGAAACAGTTACTCAAGCACAGGACTTGGCCTTTCTCTAAATTCCTGTGTTGCATAGCTCAAATATTGACTTAACTATAAACACCCTCAGCCTGTAATTTTAGACAACAAAACCAAATATATGAAATATGTCTTGGAAAAGAATATTGAAGGCAGCAATAGTACATAAGTGACTACTCTGTACAGAAAGGAATAATAGTATTTTTAAAGAACACTTGAGCTAAAATTCATTTGTATAATTTTGCATTTTCAAAAAAAAAAAAGAGAAATGAAAAACAACTCAAGGTCTGCTTGTTAATGCTAAGTCCTTCCTAAAGAAAGGGGGAACTGAATTTTTTGCATAGTAAAATAATCATCCAGATGGCAAATACAACCCACCCTGAAAATAGTAAATGTGAAGATGCAGGCTATGTTTCTTGAGGTTATCATCAGTAACAGTTTCATAACAACTCTTACAAGCTCTCAGCTGTAAGGATACCAAAACAGTTTAGTGAACTTTAGCCAGACTGTATTGCTTATCTATTATTCTAGAAATGTGTGACTGCAGTACGGTCCTGGGTTTATGATTGACCTGGCCCTGTTTGACATGAAAATACCAGAAAAGAAATAGCAGGTTTTTGGTTTTTTTTTTTTTTTCATAGAACTCCTCTGCTTTCGGAATTCATTATTACATAAATACAGATAATGTTGGAAATATTTTAATGAAGACATTCCTATGTTACATAAAATCACTTTTTGATTCACATTACTTTTTTTTCATACATAAAGAAGAGCAAAAGTTAGGGCAATTTACTATATACAAATTACTAAAAGGTTAATCACCTTGGTGAACTGAGATTTAAGTAGCAACATCCTTCTATTTTGTGACCATTTGAGCAAAATAAAATATGAAGCTATTTAATCCACAGTTTAAAACAAATGCATGAACTCAGAAACAAGAACTTGAAATATAGCTGTTCTCAAGCAAAATAAGAATTGATATAACATAAAAAAACATGATATTTGGTACTAGAAGACATTCTTAATAAAATCTGATCTGACCACTGAATAACTCAAAAAACTGCAGACATGAACATAATGAAATGTTGTGTGGAGCTGAAAATACCTAAGATAGGCAATTATTTAGTGTAATTTACAGAGAAAAATCAAATCAGAATGGGAAAAATGGGCAAATAAGGCTTGCATTCATGCAATCAGTGGCAATTTGCAAAAGAATTAAAATTACCATGTGTATTTTCCTGTCGCTATAGTCTAATACAAAAGGAGTCCCCATTACTTCTAGGTCATGAATGACAAAAGCTCTCTAAATCAGAAGGTCCCTCTCTGTGCCTAGCAAAACTTCTGAATACAGATAGAAAGGTATTAACAACTACTTCCTAATAGTAAATAACTTCCTAAGAAACTCTCCCCCCCTATAATCTGTGACAGAGTTACTGGCAGTTGTTATTCCTAGGAATGCATTGGTAAAGGGCTCAGTTACTTTTGGATCTTGTATACTCTAACTTTTTGCATTGTGGAACAGTTTTACATTGTGGAACAACCACAGCAAGTGACTGCTTGACTTTCCATAGTTAATATATGATTTATCCAGCCTCACTACTTGGGATTACACTGTATTTATAGATTAAACTGAATTTCTTGTACAGCTAATGCCACTTTATTTATTATTTTATTTTAAGTGCATCCTAGCATGACAATCACTGTGTTGTTTTTGAAAAAATAACTCCCCTTTACCCAGAATTATTATCTCCTGAAAAATGGATGTTGGAGAATGAACTGAACATCATGAGTTTTCAAATATTTCAAAATTTCAACCAATTAGCTATTAGAGCAAAACATGCATATAGTATCGCATAAGCAAAACCCTGCATTTGCATGCACAAAGATTACATTTTCCCACTCTCATGTGGATTCACCTGACAAGAACAGCAAATTCCAAATTCTTCCTTTAAATATTTTTTAAAATTTAATTATATGCGTTTTTTAAACAAAAAATTCATGCAAATCCCCTTTAATTCCAGATGAATCATAGAAAACTGACTGGAATACTAGTCTTTCTTTAACCTGAAAAATATATGTAGCAAAAAATATAAGCATATAATTCATAATTCAAAAAAAGCAATACACTACCCAGACATAAGTAGCTAGAGGTTCTTGTGAAGGTTTCTTGAAGTAAACCTGGAGGTTTGTAAAACATATGCACAGCTCCCATTAAAATTAGGAACTGGATTCCAGTTGGACTTGATCAGCCAGCAATGTAAAGCAGCTACAAATCTAATGTCAGAAAATCAGTCTGTAATCATCTGTCTGAAATGCTATATTTGATGTAAGGCATATTAACTATATATTAGAATCTGTTAAGTATTAGGAAGAAAATCTTGATGTTTGTACTTTAAACACTGTCAATCCTCTCTTTGGAAGATAATAACTTCAGTCATGGACAGTTTTGCTTGAGATTTTGACATAGTATAATATATTCTGCGTTGCTTATTAAATTTAAAAGAAAAAGAAACAAACATCAATAGCAAACTTCAGGATGAGACTATTACATTTTACAAAATACTATATCACAAAGGCAGTATAATATAACCCTTATACTCATTTCAAATCCTTTCAGGAAAAAATAATGGGTTTGATATATGGAAAAATCATTCTATTATAGACATTGAAAATTTAATAGTATTTGTTTCGAACTGTGTTTATGTTGTCAGATAGAGCCCCGAGAAAGACAGCAAGTAGCAATTTCTTTTTGGAAGTTATAAAGGACAGAATAGCATAGATGTCTTTTAAATGACATAGTAAAATACCCAGAAGGATAAACAGCACAACTCTAGGAAAAGAAAAATACTCTGTGTGTAATAATTTTGAGCATGCCACTGTTGGAATAATACAGTCATTTATGTTCAAGGTAATTAAACTGGTGAGAAGGGAAGAGATAGTATAAGGTAAGTTTAGAGGAAAAGGCCTTTGGATTAGAGATTTCTGTTCTAAAATGCATATTTGACTTGCACTGTAAATGAAAATGTTCATCATTACCAAAGATCTATTTTTTACACAACCAGAGTTTCATGGGATGAAAATTGAAATTAATAAATTTTGGGGGTTTTTTTGTTCGCTTTTGTTTGTTTGTTTATTTGCTCTTGTTTGTTTGTTTGTTTTAGCAGAATGAACAGTCACAAGAATACTAGAAATTTAATGAGGAATGCTCAGATAAGAATGCTCAGATGCACCATCCTGTGTTGTGCTGATCTTGGCTGGACACTAGCTGCCCTCCTCTCCTCAGCTGAGCTGGGGAGAGAAAACACAGCCAAAGGCTCTTGGGTTGGGAGTAGGACAAGCAGAGCTTTCTGTTGTGGACCAAACAGAGTCGACTCTTGGAAATTAATTTAATTTATTAATTAAAATATTAATGTATTAATCAAATCCTAGTAGGGTAATGAGAAGTAGAACCTAAACCTTAAAACACCTGCCTCCCACCCTCCCTTCTTCCCAGGCCAAACATCACTCCTGATTTGGCTCTGTCTCCTGTCCCAGCAGTCCAAAGGGTCAGGGAATGCGGGTTGCAGGCAGTTTTCCACATGTTGTTTCTGCTTGTCCTTCCTTCTCTCATTCTTCCCCTGCTTCATCATGGAGTCTCTCCCATGGGAAGACTCCTCCACATGGGAGACTCCTCCAGTTTGGTCACAACCTTCCAGAGGTTGCAGTCATTCAGAAACAGCCTGCTGCAGCATGGGTCCCCCATGGGGTCCCAAGTCCTACCAGCACAGGTTCCTCTCTCCGCAGGGCCACAGGTCCTGCTAGATGCCTGATCCAGACACCTCAGGGAGACACTGCCTTCTTTGGAGGCGTCCACTTACTCTCCAGCAGGGTCCTCCATGGGCTGCAGGGGAGTGTCTGCTCCACTGTGATGGACACTCCCATGGGCTGCAGGGGAATCTGAGCTCCAGCACCTGGAGCACTTCCTCCCCCCTTTCTTCCCTGACCTTGGCATCCGCAGGGCTGTTTCTCTCATATATTTTCATTCCTCTCTCCAACTGCTGTTGCCTAGCAGTTTTTTCTCCCTTCTTAAATGTTATCCCAGAGGCCTTGGAAGCCATGCCTTGTAGCAAACCTGGAAACAGCTGGAATAGGCTTTGTTGAACGGGGGGGGAAGCTTCTCGCAGTTTGTCACTGAAGCCACCCTTGTACTCCCGCCACTGCCAAAGCTTTGCGAAGCAAATCACACAAATTTAATGCAATCACACAAAATTATTCAAATTACTATTTGCTTAACACTAGTACTTTGCTGGATTAGGTGGATGGATCTGAATCTTTCTCCAAAGTAAAGATTAGGCAATCAGAAATAGAAATGATATGATTTTGAAATACTGGTTTACTAAATTACATTTATTTATATCCTTACAGAGCTGGAAATATGCAGAAAATAATGAATCTGAGCATGTAGAGGAATGTAAAGCCTAACTTAGCAGTCTAAAGTTGCAATTTGAAGCTCTAAACTGTGAATTTCAATCTGTCAGTATCATACCATTGAATCTGTGTTAGTAACATGTAATGTATGTATGTATGCACGTACGTATGTAAGTACACATGTATAGAACACAAGTCAGCCAGTAGAACAACTGCTGAATGCACAATCTGAAGACAAATAGATAGTCTGAGTTTGAAGTGATAAAATCTCTTTTGCAGGAAAAGAAAGACAACAATTTTCTAATTATACAGTACTTTTTATGAACATAAATGGATAGTAAATACTGCAAATTTCTATACGAACAAAGGGTAATTATGTTTTATATTTGAAATAGTCATCAAGGAACTGAAGCAGGTAATTAAATTGACTCATCTGCTTTCACCAAATTTGTAAAAGCACATAATAAAGTCAGTCAGAAACATGAATTTGGGGTATACACTGTTCCCTGGAAATTGCTGAAATTATATTGTTTATAAATATATATGTGAAACAATTCTTGTATGCAGAATCCAGAGAACTTTGTATTAGACAAGTCCATTCATTTCAGCAATGTTAGCCCAGATGACAGTTGTTGAAGTTCTCTGTCTAGGTTTATATGATGAACTTGCCAATGCCACCCCACACCAGTCATAATACAGGCTGAGTCTGTTACCTTTCACCACAACATTCCTCTAATGCTGGAAAAGCAGGAACGGTGTGATCAGGGCAGACAAACGGGGCGTGGCTCAGTGGTGTGTGAGAAAGGACATTTCTTTGAAGAAGAAGCATTCCACTGGCTGTGTGGAGACACCTGAAGTTCACATAACCCAGCAAATGGGCACCCTTCTGTAACCATCTGCAGAGGCCAAGGGCACTACCTGACCCTTAAGGCCGTGCTCTGGCTGGAAGGGCTGCACTGCCTACCTGCTGGTGGCCAGTGCCTGCCCTCAGACGGAGCTGCTGAAAGGAGAGGGTGCATTGCAGACCTCAGATTTTAGGAAGTGTCTCAACCCTTCTGCTGGGCTGGGGACTGGCAGCAGACCTGCCAGCAAAAGCTGTGCCCAGGTTGGGGACTGTTTTTTCACCAGGGATGCAGCCTGGAGTGCTCTGAGTATCCATGAAGGATTACAGAGCTCTGGGAATGGGGATAAGGGAATCTGGAGTACGGGGACTTTTCTCCTCCGTCCTCCCAGTCAGAGGGCAAGGGTGTGAAAGGGACAGTCAAATGTGGTGAACCAACAATGCTAGAGGACTGGTGCCATAGCCAGGGCTCAGCCACTTATACCACAGCATCACCTTGAGAGCACTGGGCTGCTGGGGGCTGATGGAGAACATTCATCAGAGAAGATCACCTTTGGTCCTAGGCTTGCCAAGCTGGTGAAGAGGGCTTTAAACTAAAGTTGTGGAGGGAGAGGAACCTCAACCCACCCCACCCTTACCAGTTTGATGCCAGTGCCAGCAAGACATGCCCAGAGCCTGGAAAGGAATCACAGTTTGGGCAGGAGAGAAGCACAAAGGAATTGCTGCCTCTTCATTCAGAAAATAGTCTTCATCTAGAGCTCAACTTAAATGCCTGTATCCAAGTGCATGTAGCGTGGGAAATAAAAGCAGCTAGAGATGTGTGCTATGACCTTATTGGCATCACAAAGATGTGATGGGATGGCTCTTATGACTGGACCATTGGAATGGAATGATACTGGCTCTTTAGGAAGGTCTGGCAGGAGAAACAAGGAGGGGATGTTGTGCTCTGTGTCAGTGACCGGCTGAAATTCATGGAGCTCTGACTGCCCTTGAACAGATGAGAAGTTGACCAAGAGACACCAAGCTCTGTGGCGCAGTGCACATGCTGGAGGGAAGGAATAACATCCAGAGGGGCCTTGACAGACTGGAGAGCTGGGCCCATGTGAATCTCATCAAGCTGAACAAGGCCAAGTGTGCAAGGTCCTGCATCCAAGCTGGGTAAATCCCAAGCACAAACACAGGCTGGGTAAAGAACAGGTCAAGACCAGCCACGGAAAGAAGGACTTGGTGGGGGTGGCAGATGAGAAGCTCAACTTGACCTAGCAACATGCAATCATAGCCCAGAAAGCCAACCATAACCTGGGCTGCATCAAAAAGAGGTGACCAGCAGGTAAAGGGAGGGGATTTTTCTCCTTTGCTCTTGTGAGATCCTACTTAGGGTGCTGCATCCAGCTCTGGGCGGAAGACAGGCTAAGAATTGGGGTTGTTCATCCTGGGCAAGAGAAGGCTCTGGGGAGACTCTGTAGCACTTTCCAGAACCTACAGAGCCTACAGAGAACTGCAGAGGTACCTTTTACAAGGTCATGTAGTGACAGGATAAGGAGGTATGGATTCAAACTGTAAGTAGGTAGGTTTCCATTAGATATTGGGAAGAAATTCTTTACTGTGATAGTGGTGAGACACTGGAATAGGTTGCCCAGAGAATCTGTGGATACCCCATCCCTGGAAATGTTCAAGGCCAAGCTGGATGCAACCTTTGTGCTACCTGGCGCAATGAAAGGCATCCCTACTCATGGCAGAGGGTTGAACAAGATGATCTTTAATGTGCCTTACGACCCAAATAATGTTATGATTCTATGAAATAACCACCCTTCTGATTTTTGTTTCATTTTACTTTGAAATTTCACATTTCCACTCCCTAGGTGGAAATTGTCTCTCCTCTTATGCAGGACTTAGTTGATCTGCCTTTATGTCAGTAAGTGTTGCATAGTCCATGTAAAATTTTATAAAATAAAAACAAATTTGAAGATGGGTATGTCAATTGGCTTAATGGAATGATAGGAAACGATCCAAAGATTTTTATTGTGTATTTTAAATTTTGGGAGCTTTAAACTAAAATAAAATATAGATAGCTATGACAAAGGAAGAACAAGGTTCATAAAGAATACTTTCAGCATCCTAAAAACAGGTCAAACAAATATATGGAAAGTGTAGAGGCAGATAAACAGCAAAGAGTGCACAGAGTCTTTAATCATCTTAAACATTCTGAATTCTGAAAGAAAAAAAGTTTATTTGAGATATCATAGTACAAACTTCAAATAAATGCTTTAAAATACTGGATTTTTAATATTGTTTTATTTTTTAAGAAATCCTCTCTCTCAACCTATTTTACCTATTTTCTTCTTAAAACACGGTGATACTCTTAAGACCTAGAAGTTGCAGGGAAGGTACAATCAACCACCAAGTGTGGATAAAGATCAGTTGAGAGAATCTGTACAAGTTCCTAGGAGCAAAATAAATCTGGTAGAGTATGAGTGGAAATTAATTTTTTTCCCCCACGGGTCTTGTACTAGCCTGCACAGCTGTGTATATTACTCTGTTTCAATTCTCTATCCTCTAAGTATTTATATATAAAAAAAAAAGACTCAATAGAAATTGTAGCTATTGGTAACTAAACTCATAAGAACTCATAAAATACATTAGTCTACTCTCAGCATTCAGAGCTCTGGGCTTAACTACTTTTTAGAGTGATACCACAGAGTCAAAAGATGCAGAGTTGCGTTAATAAATTATTACAAAGATAAGATAATATATTTCATACATCATGTTTCCATCAGGAGCTGATGAGTCTAAATATTACACATTATTATTGAAGCATTCAAATAATATTGTATGAAAAAATACAATCCAAAATATATAAAGCAACTAGCACACTTTGCTGAAACAGAAACTATTTATAATAGACAGGATTAAGAAAAAAACCCACATCAAATAAACCACAAAAATTTTCTTTTCAGAAAAGGCTTTTTCTCTTCTTTTTTCTTTTTTTTTAAATTTTTTTTTTTCTGCATTAAATATGTGCTAGTCAGCAGTCCTAGCACTTTGGCCATTTTTGAAAACACATTATTGACAGACACTTTGGAGAAGAAAAATAAAGCAGTGTATCTGAAAGAATTTTACATTTGCACCTTCTAGGTACTGTCCATTTGCTTACTTTGTAGGCTGTTAATTCCACGATTGTTTTGAATTTTGCAGAACTGATCTTTATTCATAAATATTGTAATTATTTCTCCATTCAATTCTTTTAATCAAAAGCGTTAAACAAATTGATCTGCAAAATATGAACATGACGACCTAGAAATTATGCACGTGCTCTCCACTGGCAAAGCCTCTAGCAGAGAGTTAGAAATCTTATTTGGTAACTGAGACAATTCAATTCTAGAGCTTTGTTTTGGACTTACAGCAATATGCTGGAGAAGGGTTTCAGATAAACTACTATATCTTAAATGAAAAAAAATTGATTTAACCACATAGTTTTAAAATTCTCATCTTCTGCATTCCTTTTTTTTTTCATTTTACCTGGAGCCCAATATTTTATTAACTATACAAAGGGGATCAGTTTTAGTTGTATCCCAAAGTCCCCACTGAGGAAGCAGGATTTACAGGTTCCTGCTCCAAAACAGTACGAGATGGGATTTGAAAACCTACTTGCTATATGAAAATAGTTGCTAGCTAGCTATTGGGAAACAATGTCTAGCCAGAGACTAAAATATCTGGTTCCTACCTTTTGCTTCTGCTATGCTTTTTTTGGTACTCATGATTTCAGGAGGCTTAAGACACTGGATCCAACCAGTGAGATAGGCAGGAGAAAGTCTTGCTGAAAATGCCCCTAGGGTTAGGTGTGAGCCTGGGATTTCGGCGTCTCGCACAAGCAGGACGTAAGCAGTCCTAACATGCCTGCTGGCAGGAACTCTGTGGACTTAAACATCACTGGGGCAACTACAGGGTAACAGCAGATAGATAGGGGGTTTAAGGCTCTTAAAAGCAAATAAAAGCTGCTGAAAGAGAATCAAAATTAAAAACCCATATGTGGAAGGTAATTTTTAAAATGGGACTTAGGGGTTTTCAAAAATATCATCCTGATATTATATAAACTAAATTTAAAAATACAGTATAAATGCAATTATATTTCTTCTGTTCTACATTATCATAAAAACTATTTTTTAACAGATTAAATGCTCAGTTATATAATCTTTTACAGCAGCTTCATAGCAAGGAAACTCCGTCCGTATAAAGCTAATGTAACAGAGCAGAAAATCAAGCTCTTGGTCTAGCTTTCTCTAGTCTCTACTTCACGTTCCTAAAAAGTTAGGGAGATGCAGGAGCAGACCCAAAGACCAAAGGATATGAAATCTCCAAACTCTTGGTCCAAGACAATCAGAATGCTCCCATTTCACTGAGTATCAACATTACAAAGTCTAAACAGTCTGTCTTGATGTAGCAAAGTCAACATCTTTGCACCTATTACCAGTTCACCCATTCTAGCACATAGCATTCTAGCACAAGTACACTATTAAGGAGATAAATAGACACCCTTTACTTTGCTAAAGCAGTGCCACAGCTTTAATAGCTTGAAGAGCTTAACTTTCAAGACAACAGGTTTACTAATTCTTATAAATATCCTCCAAAATAAAATTTAAAAAAATGCGTAACTGTTTTCAACTATGTTGACAACAGTACCATGTCCCCTGCAGTTATTTCAGAGTCCTGACTGTGTGTAGAGCTGATGCCAGTGTCAGAGTCTGTATCGTTTATGTCCAGATTAGTCACTCTATGAACAAAGTCAGGAACAGCAATGCTGTTACTGGAGATGCCACTGCCCTTGGATGGCTCTTCATTTGACTGAAGCCTAGTTTCAATGTTGTCCTTAACATGTAGTAAATTAAATTCTTCTGTAAGAAGTTCATATTCTTTTTCCTTCTTTTGAAGCAGTGAGTCCCTGTATGTAAGTTCTTTCTGAATGCAGCTCAGGTATGAGTTGATTCTCAGACCATCTTTCATACTTTTTTCCAGCTCACATTTTACACTTTCCAAATCTGAGGTTTCCAGTTCAGCATTAGCTGCTCCTTCTGTGCGAACAGACTCTCCGTTTTTTTCCATGCATATACCACGTACTTCTCTTTCAATTTCAGCACACAGGTTCTCTATTAATTGTTTGTGATGCTTCAGTCTCTCTTCAACCTGTAAAATTCCCTCACTTTTGCTCAAATAGTCATGCATCTCTTTTTGATCATCTGGCCTACCCCCCTGCTGCTCAGCCTCACTTGTATTGATCATTAAATAGGAGTCCTGCACATAATTTTCTCCATCATTCGCCACACGATCTAGATGGAATTTTGCTTCGCATTTTTCAATTTCCATATCTAGTTCCTTCATTCTAAGGACTTGTTGATGAATGGTATGATCTTGAGAAATGATCAGATGAATCAGGGTCTCCATATTGTCTCTCTCTTGCTGAACACTGTCCTGCTTAAGCTTGGCCAGTTTCCGGAAAGTCTTCCTCACAATTTTCTTTTGCTTGTCTATTGGCAACATCTTCATGTAGTTCGCTGGACTGAGGTCCCACTGCTTTTCTACATTTTGTACTACCTTGGCTTCAGCTGACTTCCACAAGGGAAACGAGAGGAAAGCATCAGACTTTACCAATACAAAATGCAAATTAGCCTGCTCTTCCCCCCAGGCCTTCCAAAGTCTCAGAATCTTTGTCAAGGGAGGCAGTACACGCTCCGAGCCTCTCCATTTTTCTACAATGCAGTAATCACTAGGTTTTCCAAAAAGGACCTTTTTCTCTCCAAATGTTGTCTGATGTTCCTCAAGCAGTGCTTGAATCACTTCTGAGCAAGTTGTGCGTTTTGTCAGGCCACATACAATCTTCTCCTCCTGGCAAACCCAAACCACGATCTCTCTCTCATTTGAAGCCATGTCCTTGCTGGGAGATCTGGAAAACGAGAAGAGACCTAGTATAAATTACATATCAATGGCAGAGACATTATGAATAATTACTATAATTCTGATATGACTAACACATTGAAAAACTCCTGTATTGTTGTACAAGACAATTTACTTGCTTAAATTGCATGAAGAAATGTCTTTGGATTAAGTAACAGCTTTAAGTGACTACTGCTTTAATGCTATTACTAGTCCAGCTGAAGGAGAATCTCACAAAATGTCTTTTAGCAAATCTTGGTTTTGTATACCTAGTAAGAGTGTATTAAAGTCTGGCAATCTGCATTACACTTTCAGACTGACCTAGAACAGCACAGCTTTCAGATCTTCATATTTTTTCTCATTACAAAGACTGCACAGACATTTCTAAGCTATTAGAAATGGCTTCTGAAGGGAAGAATGCACTGAACATGCATGGACTGAGGAAAGATGACCAAACACCACCAATGAATCTGACAATAGGATAAATCTACAGCTCTTCTGCCAAACTTGCACCCACACAAGCATAAAAACAATTTTTTTCCTTTTTTTTCTCTAATAAATGTCCAGAAATTTGTTGCTCCTCCTGAAGTACTGCATAGCCTTGATTCCAGCGAGTGGTGAGAGAATATCAGCTGCAAGAGAATACACACATGGGTCTGCATTTTATTTTGTTATTTGAAATTATACAGAAATGCAAGAAAAGGAAAAAAGTAATTTTATTTAGTTGTTTATTTATTTGTTTGATTATGAATTACAGTGAATGTGCTATTAACCAGGTACCTCCCTATACACTGAGATTTCTAACTCCAGGTGTCTGAGATCCCATTCTGGCTCCTGGAGCTCTAGTGCCTAGACTGCAATTCAGTTGACCAAAGGCTGCAGTTCACAGCTAATTTTCAGTTTGCCCCCATCTGGTCCTGGACTGCTGTGGGCCTGTGTTGGCAGAGTTGCCTGGATATTCCTGTCCTCAAGACTCCACTTAAATAGTTTTCTTCTTACCCAGACCTGATGATTTGACCTCTTGCATAAAATGATAAAACAGTAAATTCCCTGAGGAAAAAATGTCTTGGGATTTTCTAGTATCCCTTGCAGTTAATTTGACTGAATGAGGTTTAACCTAGTCTGACAGAGAAAGCTTGAAAAGGAAGATAACTATTCAGACCATACTCAAAGGGTGCAATAGAGCATGTTTCCATCTAGGACTACTTATCACAGAACTTTTTTAGTCTTCTGAGTTATAGTAAGCATAGAGTTTTATTTGGCCTAATTACAGATACACCCTATGATTAGTAAAGCAATCCAGCTTGTTCTTTTTTCCTAATTATTACACAACACGACAGACACACTGCAATCTAATAAATTGAACTATGATTCACTCAGCTCTAGGTGCCACTCTGACCAGGAGGCAAAAATCCTTAAAAGAAAGGAAACTGCAAATGAATAGTAATAAAACTGACAAGTGCAAGTTTATTAGTATTATTGCACAGGAGAGCTCTGTCCAACTACATTGCTTCAGGTCTTGGAACATTCTCTGTAAAATGTGTTTTGGTAGAAGACTCTGAGTAATAGCATAATTTTTCCTCTCCAATAGCTCCCCCTCACAGACCAGCATTTTACAATAATTATTTTTTTAAGCTGGTGTTCAAAAAGTTAATAATTTTTTCATAGACTACTTCTCAAGATAAGAAAGCACATATTACAGACACAGAAAATGGCAAAGTGGCACAAAGAGTAATATTCAAGTTAAAGAGGGGAGGAAGGAATGCAGGATGATATTAGATTAAATGGCATTGCTGTGAAGTATATTACACACCAGAAAATCAGTAAGTCCTCTGAGATTCACAATATGCAGGATGCTATGTATTTTTTTGTTAACAGATTGGCAGTTAATTGAAATTCAGGTAAATAGCCAGTTGCAACATCAATCAGTTGTGACTAAAAATAACTCAGTATTTGCTTTACACTACAGATATGAAAAGAAAAAAAAAAGCAACAAATCATTTATTATGCATAAAATTACATAAAATGAATCATGAAAAATACAGTGCCTCAAACCATGTTCACTCTTGATACCTAAATAATTGATTTACAAATTCAAGTGTATTACCAGTCATTGAATTTACATTTATAGAAGTACTGAAAGTAAAAAAAAAAAAAAAAAAAAAAAAAAAAAAAAAAAAAAAAAA
>LTAT01000002.1:41600117-41610430 GCA_003286495.1 Chlorodrepanis virens
TCCTGGAGTCCACTAAGAAACCTAGCACCTTCAGGGGGACCCAGGCAGGGCTGTGCTCCCCGTGCTGCTCAGCAGTCCCTCTGTTCTTCCCTAAGCCACATGCTCCCAGCTCCTCAGCAAGAGGTTCTCTGCTGCATCTCCCACCTGCCACATGGCTCAGGGGCCAACAACCTCCCAGCCAGGCCTGCTCAGTGCCTGAGCCACTTGCTCTCCTTTAAAAATGCTGTGACACAATGGCAAGTCTCATGCTGGGAAACGAGACGCACTAAGCATTTAATAACCTAGAGTTTTCAAGGGGCTGGTCTTTGGGCATGCTGCTGGGCCACATACATACGCCTGTTGGGAAGTGTGTGTTTGTGCTATGGTCTTTGTTCAACACCCACAGATGCTTCTTCCATGTACAAGGGCCCAGAGAAAACTTGCCTTGTTTTCCTGCAATTTCTAAAAACCTTGTTATCTCAGTGCCAAGATTAGTAATCTGTTATCTCTTAGATCTGAGCTATACCTATCATGAAAGAGAAGATATCGATCAAAAATGTGATGGTTCTCAATTCTATATCTACTTGCTGGAAATAATAAGAAGCCAATATTACAATATTACCTACTTGGCACAAATGGCCTATATTTGTAGCATAGATCACATGCTACATGTAATTTGAGAGCTGATACCAGTGAGTCTTACATGTTAGGGTATATAAGGGCAAATATCAGCCACAGAATCACAGAATATCTCAGACTGAAAGAGACTCCAAGGGATCATCGACTCCAACACCCTGCTCCTCACAGAACTACCTAAGATTAACCCATATACCTAAGAGCATCATCCAGAGGCTCCTTGAGCTCTGACAGCCTTGGTGCAATGACCAGCTCCTTGGAGAGACTGTTCTTGTACCCAACCCCACCCTCAGTGAAGAAGCTTTTCCTAATGTCCAATGATTTTGTGGAAATGGTGTGGGAATGCTGTTTCTACCAGACCTCTGACCTAATATGAAGTCAAAGCATAGAAAATACATACATCATCACATACCATTTAGATAACACTGCTTTTATTGTTTTTATTGTATTATTGCTTTTACTGTATGTATTGCTTTTATTTTATTGCTTTTATTGTTTCTTTTTCAAAATCTCAGCATGTTACCATATATATGTGTGTGTATATATATATGTCTGTATAAGAGATAATAGATGAGCATTATGAAAGAAAAGATCAAAACGTATTTTGGCTTTTTGTGATTTTTATCTGTGAAATTTGCAAAAAGGTAAAGCTGTTGGGGCTGTGTTGCAGCTCTTGAATGGAAGAAACTAACTTAATTTGATCCAGAGAGATTTTTGAAGGTGAGTTTAAACATCAAAGATATAGAGAATACACAGTCCATATGAAAGCTAGGGTCAGAAGTATGTCAATCTTTCAGGAATGAATGGCTCATGTTGAAAGTCCATATTATGGTTATTCAGACTATCCACATTTAAACCACCTTTTCTCTTAACTTTCTGTCCCCTCCTGTAAAGTTATTCAAAAGGCAATAAAGGCCAAATCTTGTATACTTGGTATGCCTCCTGCCTAAGTACATTACACACTTCTGAGTTTCCTAAGGGCAGCAATGAGGAAGTAGCTACTCTCTCACTACCCATTGATGCTGGAATTACTCCAAAGCCTTAGGGATTCAATGAGCCTATTAACTAACTGCATGACCATTCCCCTTCGCAAGTCCCTAAAAACAATATTAATGGAGGCACAGTTAATATCCAGGTCATATAGGACACAGAAATTCCATACATGACATGTCAGAAACTTGCTTCTTCTTCCCTTTTGCATCATATGAAAGTCAGGGAAAAGGTCTCCTGAAGGGTGTCATGGCAAGACAGAACTGGTACTTTAACTCTAAGAAGAAAACTCTCGATACAAATTATCAGTGTAGTCTCAGTGCTGCAGGAAGACTTGGAAAGAACACCCCAGAACTTCTGAAAACAAAATAATTATTGTTTATAGAGAGAAATAAACTTCTCTCTACCATCTGCTTCTGTATCCATTTAATCTTGCTCTATGATAAAACTTCTTCCTTTACAGAAATGTACATAGGCATTTACTAAAAATAAAAGAAAATTAGGCATCTTGTGAGCCAGTGATATTTTTCAAACATGCACATACACACAGTAGTTGGGATGCTCTAACTGAAAACATTTCAGATATTTGAAAAAAAGAAAACAATTTAAAGAAATTATTTTTATAACTAGCTAGTTACAACACTTTTTTTCCGGGTATAAATTTAATGATCATTTTTCTGTTATTTTTTAAAGGCATAAATTTTTAATTCAGCAAGATACACATACTGTCAGGAAGGCTCTAAGTAGCATTTTAATTAGCAACAGCTGTTGCAAATTATGTCCAATATGAATTAAAATTTATGTACTTAAAACTATAAGCATGTCCTTCATCTCTTCTACAGAGAAATGCCATCACCTTTAGCTACTGTACAAAACTGCATACATTGCAATTCAGCAATGATCTGTGGTTGAAATTTCTGTTCACCTAAACACTTTATACTATGTTGGTGGTCTGTGACAAATTTCAGTGGAATAACTTTGAATTGTAATGGGATAGTAATATTTTTTTTAATAGAATGAAAACATGAGAGTTTAAAGAAAATAATTCTGATAATTATTTTACTGCAAATAACTCATTCACACCAGACTGCTGCTGACTTGAAATGTCAGACTTGGGTAAAAATCCCATGGGAAGTCATGTGCTTCATTCTAATAACTGTACTGCTTGGAAACAGGTGTCTGAACAGGGACCAACTGTTAAGAAAAATTAAAAAATGAAAAAAAGCCCTGATAATACTTAAAACAGATAAAAAGGAAAAGAAGCAGCCAAGAAGAAGAACCAACAAGGGCTGACAGTAATACCTCTATCATCTGCAAAGTGGATGGACAGCAGAGTTTGTACTACATAGAAAATAAGCCAAGAAATTGCACTTAGTCAGGATATTGCACTAACAGAAAGACAGAAGTAAGAGATACTGTAAGAGGAATTATACACCTTGTTCACTAGGTAAGAGCAATAGTTATGATGGATTAACCTGAACACTCCCCTGCAGCTCTTTTTAATAATGACAGGACTCTGTGTCTTTGCTACGATGGCCAATATTATTTTGCAAAACCTCATTTGCAAGGGCCGAGTGCAGATGTTCAGCAAAGCTGACCAAAATTTCACTAGGTCCTCCCCTTCACTTATTAGCTCTGCCCCATACCATGTTTACACTTCCATTCACAGGCAAAGTGCAAAGGCAGCAGTGGAGACTGCATTTGCCCCTGCCCTTTCCTCCTGTCACCCCTGACATTTTCCTCTGCCCCTAAGGGTACACATTCTCTATAAATTACACCTGCTTTAAATCTGCCTTCCTGTCAGACTAATCATCATTTCTCCATTGTATAGTCAAAGTCATAAGGTTGGTGAGTGGATATTAGTAAAAAAAAAAATGTTTGGAATTCCAACAAGCGTGGTGTGTGCACAAAATGTCATGACAGGTAACACGTTTATCATACCAGGCCTGTATTTGGAGTAGCATAACACAGTGGAGGGGGAGGTTTGAGAAAAGAAGAGGAGAACTTGCTGTCCACCAAAATATTTTCCAAGATGAGTAACAGTAACATCAACAATTTACTTTACTGGGAAAACATGCTTTGATGTCTATATAGCAACTGCTACTGAGGAAGCAGCTGTTATACAGGAATGGAAGATCCAGGAAAAACTCCAGAGCCAAAACAAACACTGACATCTTTAGTGATAGCAATTCCTTTAGATCATGATGGGGGGGGATGGGAAGACAGGCATTTTCAAATTCCTCAGTGTTAATGAGCAACATGAGAAGTTTAGAAATATCAATACAGTAAATGGTACATTTTAATTTTGAACAGTGAGTAGTTCTCACTAGTGAATACATGAAAATTCCACTGGAACTTTTCATTTACCACAAGAACTTTGCTACATTGCAAAAATACAATCCTTTAAATTGCTCCAGTGTTAAATATGCATATTTAAGCACTGGCTACACTATATAAACTTTATGGAGCTCCTATTAATAATGTAAAGAATGTGTTGAAAACTCCATCACTTTCAGTAGTATAGAGGAAGCAGAATAATTTACAGCTCATTTGGAACACAGGCTTCTAAACGATAGAGTTGGTGTTACAGTTAATAGAAATTTGTGTTATCTAACTTCTCCATTAGAATTTTTATAACAGCCTTTTAGAAGCACCCTGGTTGTTTATGAGCTTTTGAGATCAAAGAAGTGAGGGGAATTCCAAGCATTGAGAGTATGAAGGGGTTTTTTTGTTTGGTTTGGTTTTTTGTTTGCTTTTTGGTTTGGTTTTTTTTTTTTTTCTTTTTTTGTGGTTCTATGAAATTCAGTTCAGCTTTTGTTGTATGGCAAAAGCATACTGCTTCCCTCCCCTGCCTTTGTTGACATTTTGCCCAGTGAAGAAACAAACAAAATATTCAGAGGTTGGGTCTGAGCTGCCAAAACATGAACAAAGTGTACTATATGTAGACAGATGATAATAAGGAAAGTTAAATAATGGAATGAGATACAGACAAGGAAATAATAAGACTTCATGCTACTTTTCCAATACTCCCTGATCTGAAGGAGGCTGGGATGGTTACCTTCTTACAAATCCTTATATGCTGCGCATGTTTTGCATCTCTTCTCTGCTTCTGTGGAACCATGTGAGACAAGTGCTCTTCTCAGTCATAATGAAAGGAATGTCCAGATGGACTTGGTTTCATTTTGCCAATCCTAAGGTTAAACTCAGGCTCAGGAAACAAAATAAGAAAAATACTCATTTGGGTTCTATGGTGTCAAGCAAGAATAGCAGCAATGCAATGGGAATGTTAGAGAATGGCCAGAGGCTTGGAAAGGGGGCTTAGGACTGCTCTTTGTGCTACAGCAAGGCTTTAGAGCTTTTCAACAACTTCATCAATCATTACCCTTTCCTAACTTCTTAAAATCTAATGATTTGTCCACAGTTTTTGGTATATCATAAAAACCAGTTTGAGTATCTCTCTACAGTTTGCTAGGAGTGAGAAAAGACAGGTTGGGCTTTAATATTCTCCTATATATACTGCAATCAATTTTACAGAGTGAACCACCCCATTCTGAAACTACATTGTATGATCTTTCCCATTTCATTTGCTTTCATTAAATAATTTTGAAAAACACCACCTCAAAGGATGTTCTATCAAGACTTAATTTATAATCAATTCTTTATTTTTTTTTCTTTTAAATTTCTGCCTCAAACTTTCTGAAAAACAATTCAGTGACAAATGTGTTCCATTACTTACAGCATTTGAAGAGCTGAAAGGAAAAAAAAGATGAGATAATGAAGTGGACTCTTATATAAATGTTCATTCTAAAGAGCTAAATTGAGTACTAGATAAATAATTATGCTAACGAGAAGAGTGGACATAATTTTTTTTAAAAGAATCCTGAAGCATTTTTAATGTCCATTGTCAGACTGAGAGATTTGTGCAGCTTATGCTTTCAAGTAATTTTCTAAAATTGCCTATCAATGAATGCTTCAATATGTAGTTAGTCAGCCACAGGCTGATAGGGTCTGTGAAATGTAACCACATCTCCTCTGAAGAAGCTACTGAAAAAATGAAATAAATTGTTAACCTCACCAACTGTGCTCTTCCCAAGCAATGGATATGCGAAAAGAGGGCATAGGAGATTGCAAAACTAGCTCTAGCCAGCTGAGCAATACAGACAGGAAAGGCAAAAAGGGATGAATTGCTATCCGGAAGCAAGTTTAAAGCTGGGTCATAATGATTACCAAGAGTAATGAGAAATTTATGAAATTAATGCAAAGAAGAAAGGTGTAGACCAGAGAGAGACACAGAGAATGGTGTCTAGTAGCCCCCCATTCCCTCCCAATTTTTAGCTGTAAGAAGATGAAGGAAGATGACTGCAGAGGAAAGACATTCCATGTGATTCAGATAAAAAGCCATGTGAATCCTAAAATATTTGAACAACTGTGACTTAAGCCCAAAACCTGTTCTATGACAGACATAATGGGTTCAGATAATGTGTTTCCAGCTGGGTCCATATGAAGAGGCTCATAACCATGTCAGCTGTCCATCACAACCTTCCCACTGGAGCTGAGCTTCTTGTCTGATCTCCAATGAGTCATGATGAATTAAGCCATAAAGATAAAAGCCTCGTTAAACCATCTAAGATAGCCATCCAAATGTGACTGAACAGTTTAGGACGAAACTTCAAAAATTTAATGCAGCTGAAAAGGTGGAAACTCCGGGAGAGAGAACCGTGATGAACAGAGAGAGCAGATACAGGCCAAAAATCTGCAGTGGGCACAGCTGAAGCTAAGCACAGCTCTGTGACTGTGACCAAAGACCAAGGCAGGCCTGAGAAATAATGGTGCTTGTTTTGTGAGACACATCTATGGCAGCATAGTGATTATCCCAAGCAGGCTGTGACACCAGAAAGACACTGCAAACTACTTGTTGTCATTAGTTCACAGAAAGTCAACTGAGTCAACATTCAAATTAATCCTATGTTTCTTTATTTCACATACCCAAATGTCTTTGCAGGTGGGGATCCTTTCAACATTTGAGCAACGCAGATGGCCTCATAGCTCAGGGAGGATAAAAAGGCCTTTTAACAAGGTACTTCATAAGCTGAGTGGTTACCACAGTGACAGGTGGATGAAGGCATGCTTCCCTCTGCCACGTGAACAGCTCTGTCATGTTGGGAGAAATACACATATTTAGCTTTCTTCTGTGACATGTGAACATTCTGTTTGTCACTTCTGACAGGCTGGTGTGTAGTCAGGTTTGTAATATGTAGATGCATAAATATACAATCTACAGAAGAGGCTATTTTTGCATGTATTGTTTATATATACAATAATTTGGGGTTTATAATATATTTTATTTTACCTATGTGACAATACATGAGCTATACATATGCATTCCATGATCACATCCAACACAAGCTGTCATAAATTCATTTTTATGCAGCATATATGCCTACCAGGCACAAATGCTTTAGCACAGAGAAATATGTTTAGCATGCAGCCACGTACTGAAAAATTTCAGATGTTGTTAAAGATTTCCATGCTACTTAGTTCAACAGAAATTAATTTGATTCAGTGTATCCACAGAAAGATTCATTCTCTGCTACACCGGTCACTTGCTTCACTTAAATGAATGTAAGAGACAGTACTCTGTTTTGTCAAGACACGGAAGGTACTGAGGCATTGCAAACACCAAATATTACAACTTTCAAGTATCTCCCTTGCTGCTGAAATTCATAATGCTCACTTGGACATCTCAACTTCCACAGAAAGTACTACAAAAAAGCTGAACTAACAATGGGATTTGCTGACACCAGCAAGTTCGGCAGGAACTGACCTAAAGCAGTCAGAAACGTGAACAAAAGAGCAGGACTTCGATGCTGTTAGATCATGTTCAAATGTTCGTTGCATGAAAAACCAGAAATATTAATTAGTATAACAACCCAAAGCCTGATTCTCTTCTCTCTCCGAAGCTTTCAACACTAATCCTTGTCCTTGTGTGCCTAACTGTAACTAAAGCCAGCAGAAAATGAAGCGGTTTCAAGATGAAATACTGAGAGAATTTCAGTTTAGAATAACTTCGCAAGACTTTCCTGAATAATGCACAATGAGGGAAACACAAACTGCACTGTGTTCAGGGCCAGTGTAAGACATGATAAAGTACAGGTGGCTGGGCAATGTTATCAGGCAGAATTTAAACATCCAGAGTTCTTAAAAAATGTCTTAGGTGACCGGAATTTCATTTAGACACCTTCATAAAGCTAGCCTTTATTACTTACATTTGTTCAATATGTGCATATTTTTATTTGTATCTTTTCTCCTAGGTGTGTACAACCCTTTCAGAGGACACTTTTCAGAATTCAAACTTTTGATATATGCCCTTTACGATCAGGTATTCAATTGCTCTTCAGGTTGACATTACAGAATTTATCTCTACATACTCTTGTAGGGAAAGAACTCCCTTTTACAAACCAAATCTATCCCCTCATTTAAATTCCCACTCTAATTGAATTGATATCCACAGACATGTGCAAAGTAAGACATCCATAAACTTCCTTTGCTCAGCCCTTATGTAAAAAGAGTTTACAGGACACTGAATTAGCAAATGAGGAGCACACAGTGAACAACCAGTTCTGTAAACTGTGGTTTATGTGTCTTAACCAAAACTAGGCAGGAATTTTGTGGCAGGGTCAGGGAAGACATCCATGCTATTAGGATGGTTCTCCCTTAATCATACATTATCTACCTGTAATTCACCTCGCCATTCATGTTTCCCTTTTTAATTTCTAAAATGAGTGGTGCAAAAGATGGTTAATAACCTGCTCTACAAATCTGAGCATGCTCCATGAAAAGTGATTGGGTGGTGCTCATATCATCTACCTTAAGCTATTTAAAAATGTAGATGTGCAGTCAAAGATAATTTTCTGACCTTCCTCTGTAATCAGTGGCATAAAATAGGCACCTCCAAAAGGGTGACTAATCCCATACTGACAGCCTGTCTAAGACTAAATGAATTGCCCTCCAGAAGTATTTAGATGTATCCATTAACTACAAAGAGTATCTAGATGACAAGATACCTAAATTTTCAGCAAGCTCAAGTAGAGTAAGATGGAGCTTGACATTTGTGTTTCCCTCTGTACTTGAATCTCAGGAGCAGCATGAGTGTCAGCAAAAGCACTGTGACCATACGCAATTGCAGTTCCAAAAATAACTTAGATCTTTGTCAGACACCTGTAGGGACTTCCATGGGTAAACAAACGTTATTAGTTATCTACCTAATCCTTAAAGTACCAAGAGTCTGGGAAAGTGCAGTAAAGTCAATACCAATCCTAGATTGTTGTTAGAAAACTCAATTTGTCCAGGGCTTTTCAGTAAAGCAGGATGTTAACAACCAAGTGGCCCTGAGAGATACAGGCAATGACCAAGTTAAAAAAAGTATACCCAGTGCCTTAGCAATCAGTCCAGAGGAAGTCTGTCAACAGCTAGTGTCCAAACAAAGCAGCACTTCAAAACATCATTTTACCAACCAAAACACCAGATCAGCACGAGATCCCACATTTACAAATATCACTAAACCACTCTTTGATCAGTGAGCAAAATCTGGCAACTTCCTATGGCTATGGCAGATGAGGTATACTTTAGGTCATCAAAACAGTGTCCCAGCTGTTGCTCTGAAAAATGTTGTAGCTTTAAAGTGCTTTCACAGTGGAAAATATCCTGCGTAGAAAGAATTCCTTTGAATTGAAGGAGGTTGGGGAAAGCAAAGTAAGATGTTCTACATGGATGATGGAATCTATTAACACAAAGCAAATTGCATGTTTAAGACCCAAGGGCAGACTCTCTTAAAAATTAGTAGTCTTCACTCAACTGCATTATTCTAGTGAGGTCATACACCCTTACAAGCTCAAGTAAGGTAAACACATTTATACCTGACCAAAACAAAGGTCTAATAGATTATTAAATTTTCATAAACCTGATTTTGTCCTTGAACATGAGAATATTATTCTTTTGCACATTTATTTTAAGCTTCAATATTTTTGTGTTATTAAAAGGAGGAAAAAATAAAATCATCTGCTTTTTAATAGAGATGATTCTATTTACCATTAGACGGAAAATTTGTAACTCTGAAATCTTTACATCAATGAAAGAGAGCAAATAGGGGTGAAGAATAAAGAAAGCAACTTAATCAGATTCATGATTTTGACCCTCAATATAAAGAAATTATATATTATATTCACAGCAAACAATGTCTCTATAAACACATTTTTCTCCTATGATAATTAATGTGGAGAAAAGTCATAAAAAAACAATCACAACCCAGAAAAACGGAGGTTTACATCACCTCCAAGATTACAACATAGCCTGCCTTCTTCTAATGCTGATGCTCAAAAATGCATGTCTAGGAACCATCTAAACTACAATTTAAATGTCTCAAACTGACATAGGGAAAAATGCACTCAGTCAGACAGGAGTGGGAATGAAACAAGAAAGTTGGTGAAGTAGAAACACATCTTCAAATAAAGGGTATAAATAAAGTGCATGAGAGATGTACCAAACATGCACTAGAATTTCTTCTTTCAAGTTTGATGTCTTTTGCTTACACATTACATGACATATTATTATCATATTATTACATACAATTACATGAAAATTTATTATCATTACCATCGAGAACCTTCCTTTCTGGTTTTTTTTGGTTTTTTTTTTTTTTTTTTTTTTTT
>LTAT01000002.1:41610443-41634275 GCA_003286495.1 Chlorodrepanis virens
TTTTTTTTTGTTTTTTTTTTTTTTTTTTTTTTAGTTTCTGCAGGTAATTCTATTTTCTTTTGTTCGCTTCACAAAACCACCTCAAAATATATTAAAATGCTCATGGCATTTCTTTATTTATTTCTCTTTCTGGGACATTAAAACCCTCCTTACCAGACATTTTTAACATCATGGAAAATTTTAAACCATTGAAAAATTCCTCAAAAAAATCACATAAAAGCAAAGCTAACAATCCATGGTGTATTCTCACTTTCCTGCACGGCATCTATGTTTAGTGGACTGCATAAGGACTAGAATAAAAGAACTCACAGATCTAATTCTTACCTCTCCCACTAACTGGCTTTCACAGTCTGTACTTCTACTCATTTTACACTGTCCCGTCATGTCCTACTTATTTTCCTGAGGCATGTAAATATTAACACCCAAATTACTGCTAAGGAAAACTATGTAAGCTTATCGGGTGTTTGAGGTCACAAAAAAATTGGTATCGTTATCACTACTGCAACACCTGCACCATAAGTGTATTTCTGGCTAGGCCAAACCAGGAAAAGGCAAAGTGGTTAATCCTGGAGCCTATTTGAGTCAAGCTCCAGAAACGTGCACAAAAAAGTATTCTTTTGGACAAGGCTTCCTGAAACTCTCTTATCTGTTCTGTCCCATGTGATACCTGAGGAATTGCTAGCACAGGAACACTGCACAGAAGACAGAAAGTCACCATCTCGAGAGTACCATAAGAGGAAAGAGAAACAACAGAAGTGACAAGAATAGCCCAGTCACCTGCGCACACAACTGGGTACCAGCATGTCCAACATTCAGTCCTAGGCTTCACTTAATGTGTGGTCTTAACTTTTTTATAGTGCATCATACTTTCTGTCACTATTAATAAGGATTTACCAACGTACTAAATATAGAAGCTGGATGGACTAATTAAGGCTTGTACAGCATAAGAGATGTTAATGTTTTCAAATAATAGTGTTTCAGACCAGAGTTTTAAATTGTTATTATTACTCATATAAAACAAACAAAAAACTTTTTTCTGAGCACAGGTAAATCAGGAGGTACTACTCTGTGATTATCACTGACTTTCATTAAAGTTAATACAATTTAAAAAAATACCCAACTCTGAGAATTTACTTCTGTCTACTGAATTAATTACATATTTAGCAATGTGTCTTTCTTCATGCACAATACTAGTTTTTCAACAGTAAAATAGGAAATGACCACTGACCAGCACGATTTTTCCTCTTTTTAATCTTTTACTTAAAAAAAAAAAAAGGGAGTTTTGTGTGAAATGTAGCTCTCGGCCTGACTGTACACTACATTAGTGTTTAAGATTAGCTTCAACTTAACTGAAGTCATGCTCTTAGATGGTGTAGTATTACACTTCTATTACTCGTTTTATTTACTCCTTCAGGATGAAATTGCTGCCTGCCCTCCTGGAACAGTAGATAATTAACTCTTTAGAAATAAGGTTAGTGTTTTGCTAGACGAAAAGCTCTTCCTGAAAGTGAAGTGAACAAATATGTACAAAGATTATTAGAAAATGTGTGCAACCATTTTGACCCCTGAGACAAAGCTTCCAAGGAAGACCAGAAAATAAATTATAATGTATGAAGTCTGGCTCAAAAAGGAACAACTTCTTTGATAGCTGACTAATACATCTCACACTCAGGGAAAAGTTAAAAAAAAATAGGTAAGAATAATGCATTCTGCCATTACAAAACAAGCACCATCTTTTCAATCTAAAAATTTAACACAGGTAGCACCACTGATTCTAAAACTTTTATCTACCCTCTCCAACATACATACCAAATACCTCGTAGTCTTGTATCAAAAAGCACCTTTATAGCTTCACATAGACTTTTATCCAGGTGTGCTCATCCAAGAGAAGTATTAGACATCTCACATGATCCCATCAGACTTACAGTGTGGGTCATACACAATTCATTCAGACAAGCAGATGATCTCCAAGAGTTTTACCAGTCCAAACCTCAATGCTGAGCATTTTCAGTTTTACTTCATCAAGGTTTCAAATCAAGGTACAGCAGTGTACTCAGCCGTAGGTAGAGCAGAAGAGATGTTCAGAGCAGTACACAAATCACTACCTAGATGCAATGAGAAGCTACTGGAGGGAGGGAGAAAGGGAGGGACCATGGAAATGCTAAGGCAGTATCAGATAGATGAAGTCTCTAATCTAATTCACTGCCCTGCACTGTAATATATGAGCTGAGAGAATAATTGAATGTGTCTCTCACTGGGGAGGGGCCTCTGACTGTCAGGACAGGAAGAACTCCCTCTTCTATCCATAACATTGGATGGAGATACATGGTCTTTCTTTTTACCTCTGAACAAGAGATGAGCTGATTAAAGAAAACCAGAATTAAAGAGTAGGCAAGGTAAGTCCTTCCCTCCTACAGAGAAACGCTAACTCCTGCGGCAGTGATGAAAGTGGAAAACAGTGGAAAATAGTAAACATTAAAAGGTAGAAAAAAATACAGAAAGGAAAAGCAAAACCACTAAACACATTTAAATATTAACAGATTTGTAACACAATTGTTTAATCACAAAACACTACTCTGGGTTCAGAATTGTTGCACGCCAACAGAGCGTACAAACTTTTGTAGTAAACGTAGGACATGGCAAAATGTATTTCTCAAGGTGTTGAACATAACAGGACAGCCCTACAGCATCAAGTTGGATTATCTGTACCCTCTCCCTTTCAGGATCCCAGCTACAACACATATGAAACAGTAGAGATTCAACAGTTTTGTCTAAGGCTTATGTGCAAAACCCAAGGAAGTGGTTGCAATGAAAGAAACAGCAAAGAGATCAGTTTTGTCACTATGACATAGATCCAGATATCCTTGAAGTATTTAAATAAACCTAAAGACCCATTTTCAAAAGTGATCAAATCTAGCACCCAAGAGCAGAGAAGTCTTAATCCTACCAAAAATCAGTGCAGCATAAATTCCTCTTCTGCTTAGGAACCAGGAAATTGAATAGAATGTGAAACCCTGGTACCTAAACACCGCAAGTATCTCTGTTCTGTATTTCTCATGTTTGGATAGGGAGCAGTTTTGTCTCTGTGCAGAGAAATGTGTTAGATCAATACTAGATCTTATGAGCAAAGAACTCAGTGCCTTTTCTCTTCCTCCACCTTCACAGCTAAGCATTTCCTTCCTGCCCTCACTACACTTCTGAAGTGGGATGTGAGCTGAGCATTCCTCTCACTCTCAAAGTAAGCGTCTTTAAGAGATCTGCATAAAAATAAATCCCCTTGAGTTTATTCATGTTGCAGAGCCTGAGTCCTGCAGGAAACTTTGATTTTTCCTTTGTTGCCTTAGAGGGTACAACCTGTCCCTGCTGCGCACATTTGGGTTTGTAAGTGGGTGGGGTGTCTTGGAAGTATTGTTCTCCTGGGGACGTAGTGACAAGCACATACACATTCTGGGGACTGTGATTACTTCTGGTTGTCACAGAATTACAAAGAATACCGTAAAAACTACTTATAGCTCTTGAAAAAGATATAAAAATATCACTATTGTCTTTCTTGCCAAGAAACATACGCTGGAGTCGCAATCCTAGACGTCACTCCTCTGAAATCAAACCAGGGCTCAAGTGATCTATTGGCTACATGGGCTTTGTGCTGTCCCTGTATTAGTAACATTTCAGAAGCCCAAGAGAGTAATACTGACTGAAGATAACAGTAGTTCAGCACAGGTTTTGTCTTCTGGAGGTTTAATCTCAGTTTCTTTCTCTAAAGACTGGTGGCATAATGGACAACGTCCCTCGCCTCTTGCTCAGACACAGACTCAGTTAGTGCAACCTCTTTGTTAAAAGGTCTGAGGGGCAGAGACTGACAATTTACAATCTGGATGTGAAGAGCCTACTATTAAACAGGGACCTGATCTGGAACCTCTGGGCAATGCTGCAAGACAAGCACTAATTACATGGTGTCATCTTGTTATCTGAGCAAATGACTGTAACGCCTTCATTTTCCTTCTGGCTCTCCTTCCACCTACCTTTGTTACCTCAACTTAGCTTTATGTCCTCGTGTAAACAGAGATTTTATTCCTCATTTGCTTATCTTACAACTTTCAGGAGTTATATTTGCATGTAGCAAATGGTCATTAGGAACTTCCAGAGAAAAAGAAAAAAGCCAAGTTTCCCAGAAATGTGAATGAGCACTAGGCCTATTTTACAAAGCAGCAGCAGGTTAAAGAAATACATTTGTGTATATCCCTTTTTGGTCCTTCTTTACAGGCAGTTAGTGTAGTACAAAGTAGCGAGCCACAAGTTCTGACTCTCCAACTACTGGCCTGAACACAGTGAAGGATTTTAAGCTCACTTCTCAAGGTTTCAAATGAGTTCACCAAGATACAATTAAAATGAGAAATAATTATTACATAGCTCTTTAGTCATACTGCACAGCCATTTTACTAACTGCATAACCAAAGTTTCATTCTCAAAATTCAGTATCAAAGCTAACATTAAACATACAGAAATTTAAATATCTGAATAGATAACAGCACATCTTAAGAAGTATGTAATTTGTTTTGTTCTTGAACCCCTCCTCCTACACTTCTCTGGTCATACAGCCCCTTCTTATTGCCACAAAGCCTCTTAGCCATTAGAGGCATTTATTTATTTCTGGGGACGTGAGAATAAAATGAATAGAAAGTCCTAGATGAACCAGTAAAGGTTCTTTTGGTATTTTAATTTTTATTGCCTATTTAAAGCTTTGGATTATGACTTTCTTTTCCTGAGGAACAAAACGTCACATCAGCAAACAAAATGAGATTGATGCAATTAGTGTGAAGATACTGTAAATACCCAAAAGAGAAACAATTTCACCGTTGAAGGCAGTGGAACTGTGCTTTGTGATTTAATCCCTATTCACATAAGTGATACAGGAACAAAACTTCCACTTTAAGAGTAATAAATTTCCAGCTCTATGTGAAAGCAATTTCATGGAAAAGTTCATGTCCACCTTTCTAGATCTTCTAAACAAAAAATGGCCACATGAGAATTACATCAAAGTTTTACTGTTTCCAGATACATTACCAAAATATGCTGTTTAATTAGTAAACTACAATATTAATAATTCTAAAATAGTATCCAATTTTTAAACATTGACTGTTACAAGCTCATTTATATTCAATATAATATGCTATCCTAATATTTTTACCCAATTCTAGCAAATACAAGCCCACCCCCCAAATAATTTTCAGTATATCAAATGTGAAAATCAAAAGCCAAACATGGAAATGGGATGTTTTTACAAGACAATTTGGAGTTCAATTATAGTCTCTGTAGAAAAGATCATCCTTTGCATTCCTTTAAATACAAACTAAATTTTAGCGAAGAGCACTAGGCAAAATGGGGATGAGATTACAAGTGATTTTAGAGTTTCTCACTGAGGCAAAATTCCAGTGACCTGTTTCTGTTCAGCTTTAGCTAGATGGGCTCAGCCACTGTACATTCCATAAGGGTCTAAGCAAATTCACTCCTTAAAAATCTAGTACCACCCTAGCACCTAACATGATTACATAACCCTCCTTCTCTTTTTTGCAGCCCGCGTGTGGGGCATGTGGAAGCACGCACGGCGTAAGGGGCAAAGTCCCCATAAAGAAACTTCGCAGTGGCAGACCAAAGGACCACAGCAGTCCTTCTGAAGAACTTTCTAAGCAATAAAAAAAAAAAAGTATATGCAGTACCAGTCTATCCTGGACTAAAGCCCAAACAACAACAGCAACAAAAAAGTCATTCTCCCCCCGCCGCCTCCCCACGCTGAGAGCTCGATGCTCTCCTACCTCCCAGGCTGACAGCCAGCGGACAAGATAAGGCACGGGTTTGATCCGAAGGGATTGCAGGCTGCCGGTCAACCTCCCAGGGCAACGGGGCTAAGGCTCGGGGCCCGGAGCCCGGCCCTCCGGTGAGAAACTGGGGGAGTTTTGTCCCGGGGCGGGGGAAGAGCTCCGGGTTCGCCTTGGCCGCCGACGGGACGCGACCGTCGGGCTCGCAGCCGGTTCTCCCGGCCCCGCCGAGCCTCACCTTCCCAGCGCGGGGCACCGCCACTGTTCGCCTCCGTTCAGCCGGGGAAAGCTCCAAGCCCGGAAGAGCGACCTCCCGCTCGCGGAAAATATTCCCCAGGAGTCAAAAGAGCCAGAGCGAAGAGGGGCACGACAGGTCCGGGGGAAGGGGGCAAGGGAAAAGCCCTTTCCCTCGGCCCGCTCCCCTCCGCTGCCCCGGCCCGGCTGCCGCTCGCAGGTGAGCCCCGGAGTTCAGCTGTCCGGAACGGCACGGTCCGGACAACACATCCTTCCCCCAGAACCAAACAAAAGTATAAAAAATAATTCATCCCATAGCGCCCTATCTCGTCCTCCACATACCCACGCACTTTACCTGTTTTTATGCCGGGTTTTTAATAAATTCCTTCCAAAAGGAGCCATGATCCCAGCGGCATAACATCAGCGATCCCCAAACAATTCGAGGGTGTTCCCTTCTCCCCTATTTTTTTGCCTGAGCGCCTTCCAGCTTGTTAATAGTCACCGAGCGCAGCGATGAGCTGGAAGTTGTGCAATTTACTGCTAACTTTGAACTCCAGCTTGTTGCTGCTGCTGCACCTTTGGAGTCCTGCCCAACTGCGAACTTGAAGGAGGTGTTTAGAAGCAGGAAAAAGAAAGGGGAGGGGGGGAATACGCACTTGCTCCTGTGATGTGGAGTTATGCGCAGAACTTGCTAAACTTTCAGCCTTGTCACCCTCAGGGCAGCAGGCAGCAAATGGGAAAGAGGGGGCTTTGCTACCGGGTGGAACTCCGTAAAGGCTCGCACACACCCCAAAAGCGCTGAAAACTTTCCCCGGGAGGCTCCAGCCACTTCAGGTCAAGTCGCTCAGCTTAGACGCACTTTAATGAAGGGCAAGCTACAGTTGCCACACCAGTTCTCAGTGCATAATAACCTGCCTTTTCAGTACCTCAGTACTTCTTCACAAGGCGTCGAACGAAGACGGGAAAGATGAAGGGAAAAAAAACCGCTGTGGCCCCTCTGCTCTCCCCGGACTTTTAAGTAAACGATCTATTTGCATGGAAGCCTTTACAGACTAAATGCACCTCCGAAAATGTGGCCTAGCAGAGAACAAGTGAGGCAGCAACACGAAAGACTGGATTCGTACTAAGCTGTTCCACGACCTTTTTTGTTATTATTTTAAACTGGCTTTGCCAGAAGGGAAGTGAACACACACCATGGTTCCTGTTCACAGCAACCCTCTGGGAATGAGAGATTTGGAGTAGAGCTTCTGAAGGAAAAATCTTTTATTCCCCCCCACGCCCACCAATTTGGAGGGAGCAGGGGAAAGAGGAGCCATTGTTCCCAAAAGGCTGAAGATCCCAGGGCAGGTGAAGTCCTGTGCACAGTCCTAGCACACCATAGCCCTCTCCTTTCTGTAGTAATTTAACAGGTACATGTTAGATGTAAGTAATTCCTTCTTTTTTTTTTTTTTTTCTTCCCTCACAAGGCAGATTCTTTGTGGGGCTGCCCAAAGGTAGAGCACAATAGGGAATTGTTTTATCAGCCAGGGGCAATGATTAAATAGGAGCCTACCAGAGTAAGAGCTTATCTGAAAAAAAAGTATTTTTCTAAATTTCCCCTTCCCTCCCTTGTTCAAGAATTCAATTCTGCTGAAGAAAACAAAGCAAAGGCCCGTTTCATGGTTTACCTATTACTGGCAGCTGTAGGAATACCCCACATATTTTCAGTTCAGTCCCACGCCTCTGAATTCTCTGAACTGTAACTACAAAGAGAGGGACCGGAGCCTCTTAAAAGCCTTGTTTGTGTATTCATTCAAATAAGACAAAAAATAGGGAAGCTGAAATAACATAACTTTCAGATTTCTTATCCTGCTGCCAGGGTAGGTTTGAAATAGTCTGATTTCAGTATTACGAACATAAGCACACATTAAGTCCATAGAAGTCTTTCTTTTTGCTTTGAATCAGGTTATTTATGGCACAAAGAACGCATTTTCCCATATCCAAAGGACTGGGAAAATTTTTCAGTACCTAAGAGATGTTTAAGGCATATTTGGCATAAAAATCAAATCAAGGTAGAACTTCCTAGAGAATAATTAGTATTCAAGTAATTATTTCTATTGGGAAGTTAAAATGAAATAGCTTTATCTACAAAATAGTATTCACTTTTAATTATGAAAATAAATGGAACGCAAAGATATTTGTAGCTGGTTTTATTACTTAGGAAGAGTCATCTCACAATTTTAATTTATTCAAAAATTAAAATACCATGTAAATTGTTCCTCTTCCTCTAGCAAATGCAAAATCAATTTCAACCAAATATATGCAATGTGGGTCCCTCTACACAAGTAAATCGAAATGTTTGTTACATTCATGTAGTTATGCAAAGAAGTGTAGAAATGACTCCAGCATAAAAGCAGACATTTTCCTTACAACTGAGGGAAAAAAGAGGCCTTTCAGTCTATGCAGTTTCAAAATTAGGCTAGCCAAAACCAGGAAAAAAGTACATGAGTGTATGATAAAGTCTTAAAGCGTAATAAAGGAGAGAATCTTAAGAATGAGGAACATAGTCCTTTCCTAAAAAAGAGCAAAGCATGTTTAGCACACCATAAAGGATTGACCGCATTTACTTTCTTCCAATATTCAATTAATCTGTAGAACGCAAAGAGAAGTAACATAGGGGGCAAAAAGACCTACTTAGTTTATAGAAAAACATACAAAACCACATAGAAATGCATGGATATTGCTCTTATTAAAAGAAGAGACTTGAATTTCCATTACCCAGCACGTAAGCCAGTTTCTGGATAGAGTAGAAATCGTAGCAAAACCTTGCAGAGAGACAGGTTAATTTTGTAGGCAGTGTTGACACAACAGTTCAGTTAGCTTGTCCTTAACCTTCCAAAGTGCCTCAAATTATCTGTATCTGTATGTACACGTCCTTAGTTTTCTCTAAACTGCAGCTCTGATCTTCCAGGAATATTGTACTAACATTCCACACCAGGGCCCTGGCACTTCCCAGCGTACCACATTGACATAAAAAGCAGCAGCCACTCAAGTTTTGAGTATGATCACCTTCTAATCACACTTTCTGCATGCAAAAGCTAAAAGGTGACTGGCTGGTAACATCACCTTTTTTACCTGCAAGCTCACCAAATTATTCTCCATCACAGTATCTTCCCTCTAGGAGAAGTAATTAATGAATTGCAGGCAGTCTGTTTTGAAGTACTCCTTTTTTGAAAAAAATACATATGTATGGATCTTGAGAAAGATCTCTTCAGAAAGAGATGCCAACAATTCATTCTTGTATTTAAAGTAGAAGGAAAGGGAACTATAAGCACTAGTGTATTACCTGCCATCTTCCAAGGCAGGTCACTCTGAGTATTTTATTCTTCTCTGCAAAAATACTGCAGCACATAAATGCTTTGAACCCCACCTTTAATTCAGATTTAGAACCCAGTTTTAACCATATCAATCCATGGATGTAGTTTCAAGTTAACTTCTTAAATGCAACAAGGAATGGGTGTTCTAGTGCTCCCTCTTGCCCTTTCTCACCTCCCTTACCCACTACTCAGCTCCAGTGTTTATCTTAAACAGTCTCTAGGATCTCATCTGATCTCCTTGTAAACTGATGTAATCTATGCAAATTCAAACCCAGCAAAAAAGTTTTGTTTATTCTGCTTTGGCTGATTGCTGAGATGAGTTGACTTACCTCGGGATCAGAAAAGTTCAGTCAGGCAGTGTGATTTCCAGAGCTGATGCAAGAAAGGAATACTAAGAGAAAAAAGAGAGGACTCAAAGGAGAACTTGGAAATAGGGGGAAGGAGCAAGACCTCCTTTGGCTGAGTGGTAACGTAGCTTGGCAGCTTAACCTGTTCTAAGATGGGTTCACAAGAATGGACTTCATCTCATCTAATGGCTCACTGTCTTTAAAAGTGAGGAGATCTTACTACTTTCTCCAGCTACAGACTACCGACCCTTTCCTTGTGCCAAATCTGGTTTTCAACAGGCTTTGTGCTCACACCATTCAACTTTTTAAATGGATGGAAAATGGACTTGACACAGGAAGCGAATAAACAGCTTGTTGTGGGCTAGGTAGTTAAATTGGCTTTTTGAGGTATCAGACAATTGGCAGATTTGGTATGTGAGGAGAGAAACAGGATGATGAGGCCAAGAATGTGGGAAGAGAGATGTGGGAGGAAGATGTCTTGTCTGAGCAGCCCTAAGCAGCTGGATTGGCTCATTCACATTGTGTAACTTCATTCTGGCTGCAGCAGTGAACAATGGAGACAGCAAAAGGTACCTTAGGAATAGGACAATTGCCCATTCCTTGCTCTGTGCATAGGGTAATTTGAGTACCTTGGCTTCCTCATTTTAAACCTCATAAATATTTTGTCTGCTTGAGTCAGCCAAATATATGAGTGAAAGACACTAGACCAGATGGTCCTGTAGTGTAAGAGGGAAAGGTCAATATTGGGATTATAATCCACTGAAAATCAGAAAAGTTGGTGATATTAATCAGAGAGATTGAGGATTTGGCCTGCTCAATTTACTTGAGAAGATTTCCCTAAGGAACTCAAGAGGACTAGTGCCTGATAATAAAATGGCAGATGAGGGTCATGTTGATGAGTGTGGAACTCAAGAGGACTAGTGACTGATGATAAAATGGCAGATGAGGGTCATGTGATGAGTGATGAGTGAGGACTCCGAAGAAAATCTAAACAAACCTTTAAGTTAACTGTCCCATCTTGGAAATGTAATTTATTTGGAACAGTTTATGAAAAGCCTTAGGTTAATGTTCTATACTGTTAAAAGCAAAACTAAACCAAAACAAACAAAAAGAGAGAGTTAACAATTAATGAGAAAGGAATGCAGAATGAATTGGAAAAGGTTGTTATGCCACTGTAAACTTTCACTCTGACTCTACATTTTGAATAACAGAGGTGGCCCATCTGAAGGAGGACATGGAGTACACGGCAGGAGGGGAGTCTTGACATACAGAATAGTTTCATATGTGAAAGTAGTGAGATAAGACTCTTGGCTCAGAAGGAATGTGAATATCTGATTAACTTAAAAGAGCTCATCATGCAGAAAATAAACATGAAATAATTATTTCTCACAGTGTAAATATAAGGACCTGCTGAAGGAAACAATCATAAAGCAAAGTTAAAATAAATTCACAGAAAAAGATTGTACTTTTAAGTAAATGACTTGAAGATAGAAATGCTATCTGACTCCAAATAATGACAGAACTGCCATCTGATTGCAAATTTTGGAAAGGAAAGAAGTAGGAATAGTTAAAAAGAGAGATTAGGCAAAACCATGGCTCTTATGAGAATTCAGAAAAATCGCTGTATTCAGTGTCTTTATCACCTCAATCTAGCTGCTTCTCAAACCTCTTTTTCTTTTCTCTTCCTTTCCCTACAGCTCACTAGCTACTGGCATGGCCTAAAGTACAGTAAACCTCACAGGTTACTTTTGACTTGCAGATTGGGTCCACATGAAGCTTCGCCTTGGTGGCTCTGCCCTCTTGTAGAGGACTTCCATGTAAATGTTTTCCTGTGCTTAATAAAACAGTGAACAAAACAGTCAGCTTGATCCCCTGTAAGCAGGTTTTTATCCAGTATTGCAGATACAGAACTAGTTTTTTATATTCCACAAGCCCTGAGTACTCCTAAGCATAGGCAAGGAGAAAATTCCCAGATATGATGGAGTCAAGCTCTTTGCACAATCACAGTCGGCCCATTCTTTATCCAGCCCCAAATCTCATTCCTTGTTTTCATTAGGTGCTGGGACAATGTCCTGTGACTGGATTGACCATTTTTCTATTTCCAATACTTTCCTCCCTTGTGTATTCCTATTCCTTCTGTAATGGTGTAAATTTTTGTCAGTTATGTACTTGAGGAGTCTGCACTAAAAGGCTGAAGGAAATTAAGTGAGCAGAATATCCTTCTATCTGTAGTGGAGTTGTTAAATATAATGATCCAAATAAGCTTTCAGCTCTAAATCTTTGAATTCCTCATTACCTGATGCTAGGAGTAAAAAAGCCTACCTGATATTTGCCTTGCTTTTGCACTCTTCTCTAAACATGTGCTAATGCCCACCTGTCAGAGAGAGGACATGATTCCAGCAGGGCACTTGAGATAATCTCCTAGAGCAGCTTTTTTGTTAATGATTTGATGTAGCATGAAAATTCACATGAAAACTATTTCTCCTTTTGTCCTTTCTCCAGCTCTCCAGCAGATCCTTTTTCCCGACTGTCAATTTGATAAAAATGTGTTAAGAGACATCAACTAAATTCTCAGCTCCTACAGATGTGCATGTTTGTCTTGGAAACAACAGTCAGGGTTAAATGATTTACCTATTACAGTATTTTACTTTTTTTTTTTTTTAATCCTCCTGTGAAGTACATGATACTATTACTTGTCATAATAGTTTTTGCAGCATATTGCAATAGAATTTTGTGGCTGTATTCTTTGGTGTTAACTGCCTGACTTGTGGCATCTAGGTCAAAGAGAACAGTTTAGATGAACTGCTGTGTCCCAAGCTGCCGGGTCAGCAATGCTTGGTGTAGAAGATTAATCACCAAACCCAAAACTGATCTGAGTACACTTCCAACAGCCCTAGCTCAAACTGCATCCATTGAGAAAGACACATGGAAAACATACTGGCTACATCAAAGAAACTTTCTATGCCTGGAAGGTTTTAGAAATTGAAGAGACCCAAAATATTTTTCTTTTTTTCATAATTGTAACAAAAATTCTTTCCTGATACAAATATAGTGTAGGGTTTTAAATATCTTTAATAAAGTTATTACAATATAAAAAATATTTTTCTTTCCAAATATGTATGCTAAATTCGCATAATGTGCTATAATCTACTGGAAAAAAAGCCACTTATGCTGCCTACACGCAAAGATAATCAGTGTGAGTTCTTGCAGCACTAGAGGAAATATGATCACAGGACTTGTAGATAAGCAAGCTTTAAGAAGGACTAGGACCCCCTATCAACCAGACAGCCTCCAAGATAAGGAGCCTTCACAACCCATGTATAGAATTTACTTCTCTTCTTGAAAGATATATTTTTAAATTGCGTCTTATCATTGTCACTGGAATTAAAGATAAACTGTTGACACACTCATGGTCAGATATGATTCCTTAAATACACACATGTACAGAGGAAACATTTTTCTTGTGGCTGTGCTGCGAAGCTTTTGCTCAGTTGAGCTGGATCCATTGATTCATTATTTAACTTTGGGTGATTATTTAATCTTTCAAAAGAGGAACTAATTTTTAGGTAATTTAAGTAGATTTTACAGTATTTAGAGGAACTGACCTTTTCAATAGAAAATGATTTTCAGAAAGAAACAAGCTTCTGAGTGTGCTCATCTGTTAAAAGAGAACATCTTTTAGAGACAAACATCTGAAACAAATGTCCCCTGGAGGTGTACACTATTCCAGTCATTACAGAGGGAGTACTCATGTTCTTATTTAATGCCAGTCCCTGGGATCCTGTCAGTACCTGCACCCATTAAGCCTATCACTTTGCAACTTTACACCAAAATCCTTGATGTTGTTTTCCTGTGTAAGCTTTCAGCATGCCTGTTCTCGTCTTCCTGCACAGAGAGACAGAGATCTCCACATGTCGTCTCTCAAATGGGCCAGACACACATTAAAACATGGTCCCTCTTCCTTTGCTAGATTCCAGACATGCATGGAAAATACTCAAACCCTACTTAAAGGTAGAATTAATCCATCCTTCCAGCCTGTTTTTCAAAGGAACAAAAATAAATTTTTGTACTCTGCTCATCTTTTCTCATCTAGGTAGGTGTGGAAACATCACTGAAAATTCCACAGTGGCAAAATGCTGCTGTTTCCTAATCTCATACTGGCACTATAACAGTTCATTAATTACTTTTAAAGTTGATAAGGGCATCATGAAGAATAAGGAATCTTCTAATACACAACATATGATAAATTCTAGGCTGAAGCAGCTTCTAAATCTATCTCTCACTCCATTTCTAATAATAAAATCCTAAAACCAGCAGGGTAGGAATCTGCACATGATGTAATACCTGGAGACAATTAAATTCATATTTTCATGTGCTTTAGTTGAAGCTTTTTCATTGAAACCAGTGGGGCTTTTGCCTGATCAAGGTCTTCTTGCACAAATGAACAACTGCAAATGTCTTAGGAAAAACTGGTATCTGGGGCAGTGAATCACAAGTGGCTTGTCTTCCTTAGAAGTAAATTAAAGAAAAAACAACCAAAATTTCTTGAGATGCTTTGTTAATTCCAATCCAAAAGAATTTCTTTCTTTTTTTCTAACTAGAAAACAGATTTACTGCAAAGAACATTAACTTAAGAACAAACCTGGTGTTAACTTCAGAATTAAACAATTAAAATAAAAACAATTTAAGACACAGAAATGGGAAAAAAAAAAAAAGGCAACCAAAAAACAAAAACCAACCAAAAACTATATTGAGCTTACTTTCCAGATGGGGCAGAATATTTTATATAGCATTTTCTAGCATCTTTGTCTATTTCAATGATACAATCAAAACTATCTCAGTCCTTCAGAAATACGCTCTTTCACAGATTTGACTTTAGTTCCAGTAAGGAACCTAGGTCTCTAAAGAAAGTTTTAGGTGGATTTCAGATGCCTGAATGTTTCTGACACAGATGTCAGAGATGGCATTTCAGATCAACTATAATCAGAAATATTTTCAAAGGGCAGAAAACCATGTGGGCTGCATGCTTGCATCTGACAGACCAACACAAAGCAGGAGAATGAGACTGCTTACATAGCAGAGGTACACATGCCAAGGCATATGTCTTCTCCTGAAGATATTCTCCTGTGTTGGGCTGGGGTATAGTGCAGTGGAGGATACTTGTTCCCGTGAAACTCTTCTGTGCCTCTTGGTAATTTTTTTTTTTTTTTTTTACAGCTAAATTGTTAATTGTTACTTCAGCACGATTATTCCCTGAGGCCCAGGCACCTAAACTCTAGAGAATAAAAGGAATGTACTCCACTGGCTTCTTCTGCCTTCTGCTAGCTGATGGTATCCTCATTCCTGAAACAGTATAAAGGATACAAAGTTATTTAGTAAAAGGCATAAAGACTTTTGACTTAGTATTGACACAGTCCAAATCCACAAAGTTGTTTAGATAATTAACTCACACTGAGTTTTAATTTTAATATGGATACTATTACTATTTAAGCCTAGTCTCCCCTGTGCTAAAAGATGTAGTACTGGATAGAAGCCAGGCAGTCCCTGACTGTGGCTGTGGCTCATTGTGCAGGCTTGTGTGGTGGCTTCAAGGCCTTACTCCAAAAGGACTTAGTTGGTTGGGAGCATAAACCTATGACTAGAACTACTATAAAATCAGCTTTATAATCACAAAGATTATGATCTGGCAAGAAACTGCTTCTATTGAATTTTATATGCAAAAAGACATATTCAGCATTGCAAATATGGATGATACCTAGCCGTAATGTTTTGTGGAAGGAAAAAATGGAATGGTTTCTATGCATGACAGAGAAATGCACTATTCTTTTCTTGCCTCAATTGCTGTTAGAAACACACACAGTCTCACCCTGGTGCCAGGGCTGTAGGCTATCTTGTGATGATGCTGGTGTCTGCACACTGTAAGAATTTCAAAACACAACTTTCCTATCACATGAAAAGATAGTGACCAGGATCACCCAGCACAAGCTATCAGATGAAATCAGTATTATATCAAAACTAGATGTTATAAACAAATGTGTATTAGCCAATTTCTCATCTCTGGTGTGCTGGTGTTCGCTGGGATAGGGTTAATTTTCCTCACAGAAAGAAGAATTTTCTTCACAGGCTGGTATGGGGCTGTTTTGGATTTGAGTTGAACACAGGGTTGCTAGTATAGACGTTGTTACTGCTGAGCAGGGCTTACATAGATCCAAGGGCTTTTCTGCTTTCTGTACTGCCAGGCTAGGGAGGAAGTTGGGCGTGCATGGGAGGTTGGGAGGAGACACAGACAGGACAGGTGACCCCAATTAACCAAAGGGTTATTTCCAGATCATATATTAACGTGTTTAAAGTGGGGGGAAGGAGGGGGACATTTGGAGTGATGGTCTTTGTCTCCTCAAGTCACTGTTATGTGGGATGGGGCCCTGCTTTGCTGAGAATGGCTGAGCACCTGCCTGCCCATGGGAAGCAGTGAATTTATTTCTTGTTTTGCTTTGCTTGCTTGTGTGGCTTTTGCTTTCCCTATTAAGCTGTCTTTATCTCAATCCATGAGTTTCCTAGCATTTTCCTTTTTGATTCTCTCCCCGGTCCCAATGGTAGAGAAGTGAGTGAAGGGCTGGATGAGGCTTGGCTGCTGGCTGGGTTTAAACCATGACACCAGGTTCCTGAGAAACTTTATTGAGTGGTGAACTCTGTCAGTGTTGTCCTGTACTTAACACACCTCAAGTACTGCGTTTAGTTTTGGGCCCCTCACTACCAAAAGACCCTGAGGTGCTGCAGCACGTTGAGAGAAGGGCAAGAAAGCTGGTGAAGAGTCTGGAGCACAAGTCTTATGAGACGCAGCTGAGGGAGCTGGGGCTGTTTAGCCTTGAGAAAATGAGACTCATTTTTGCTCGTTTGCTCTCTACAACCACCCGAAAGGAGGTTGTAGCCAGGTGGGTGTCAGCCTCTTCTCTCAGGTCACAAGTATCAGGATGAGAGGAAATGGCTTCAAGTTGTGCCATGGAAAGTTTAGGCTGGATATTAGCAAAAAATTCTTCATGAAAAGAGTTGTCAAGCATTGAAACAAGTTGCCCAGGGAAGTGATGGAGTCACCATCCCTGGGGGTATTTAAAATATGTGTGGATACAGGACATGGCTTGGTGGCTGACATAGCAGTGCTAGGCTGATGGTTGGACTTGATGATGTCTTGATGTGATGACTTGATGACTTTTCCAACCTAAAAGATCCCAGGATTCTTGTAAGAGCTGAATCTCTGAAGTGAGGCATTGTTCTGTGATGGACAGCCCCCTTCTGAAGCTTTGGACTGTAGGGAGTTACTGCTGTCTGATGGACCTGTGCAAGCCTGCCAGAGGCAATACACCATATCTGCTTATTTTTTTAACTCCTTCACAGCTTCTAAATCCCCTTAGGTACATACAAATGGACTCTAACATTATTCTTTCTGCATCAAGACCTCAGCTGGCTATTCACAAAGCAAAGGGGTCTCATCTATGTAAATAAACCTTTTTCTTTCTGTGATATTCACTGAAATAGGGTCAGAGATGTTCACTTCTTATGTTTTACCTTACTCCTAAAGATATAGCCCTATGGGGAGAGACCACTGTAGCTTTATGAACACAAAGGTACCATTTACTTCTTAGCCCTAACAGTGAATGTCAGGCTGTCTCATCAGTTACCATGAATGCAGCTGGACCACTTGTTCATGCAAAGGAGACTGGTGACAATGAGAAGAAAAGCTGGAAGACACTGAAGTTTGTGTCTGTACTAAGTACTTATTCCTTTGAAAATTTTAGTTGTACCTAAATGAACAATACTAAATGAACAATACAAAATCCTACAGGGTACCTTCAGGTCAATATAATGCTCTTGAAACCTGCTTGTAATCTTTGACTGCTAAATATTTTCAGTTGAAGCCCAAAGTAGTCTATAGGTATCTCAACTAAAATCAAGAGTTGGAAGTCAGGCCTCACTGTTTAAATCCTCAATCCATGTTCCTCCTGGTGTAGGTACATGAAATTTACAGATACAGACAAGCTTAAGTTTTAGCATTTGAGTCATGCTGCTCATCTTCTTAACATTAGGCATGTATGGAGGTGTTTTCAGGACTACAGGGCTACATCATCGAGTGATTAGAAAACAGTCCCCTCTGGGTCTCAATTAAACATGGCTCCAGCAGCACAAATCAATGCACCAGGATAGTGATTTGAAGCTGAGATCATGTCTACAGCACAAGGCATGACTGACATCAGCATGTTAATCTGGGGTGTGAGCATTCTGTGCTCAATGAATCCCTTCACTTACCTCCAGTTATAAGAGTGAAACTGTTCTCTTGCCAGTATAACATATTTCTGCTGGGAGGGGGGCAGAGGAGAGAGGGGGAGAGGAGTGAGTGCACCAAGGCTTGATGCCATTATGATACGGATGGTGATCATGGATGTGGAACCGCTGTCAGGACATATACCCAGGAGGATGCACTGCTCTGGGTGGCTTTGATAAGAGATAAGCACTGCAGCTCTTCAGCATTGCCTGTGATAAGCCCTAACAGTACAATCTAGGCTGCTGTAGGCTGCCACAGATGACAAACTTTTCTTTCTAGAGCAGTGTATATTTATAAGCTGCATTCTAGTTTAGACACGGCTATAGTTAATTCATGTTTATGAAGCGCTGAAATTGAAAGGCGTTATGCAAATGCAAAATATTCTTCAGATGCAAAGCCTCTTTTTTATTTTTCAGAAAGGGTACTTTCTTTATTTGTCAGTGATGTTTTTGCTTATGTTGTAAATGATTGGTTGCCTGTGTTTGCTGTTGTAACATGCATTCTTATGACCACTTTGTTTGTCTTTATTGGGATGTCTGCTTTTCAATCTCCAAGGAATTTTTTAAATACTATGCATGCAAATTTCAGTTCACAGATGTGCAAATTACATAAATGCTTTCCATCCCTCATAGGTAAAAAAGCTGGAAGTTGCAGAAGTGGTATATACTGGGTATGTGTGTGCTGGCACAGTCCTGAAACCACAGTTCTTTGAATCCATGTTTTGTTTCTGACTATCACTCCTAAATCCAGAACAATTAGCTTTAACAATTTCTAAATTATTTACTCATAAATGGTCAAGCAAAAAACCTTATATATTAAGAATTAATTTAAGACTGGTGCTTTGGCCTGGCTTAATGAAATTTTCTGAAGAAGAAAATTAACTAACAAACTGAAAAAGGAAAAAAACACTTCTAAGTGATTCTTTGTAGTTTCTTATGTTGCAGTAGAAGAACTGTGGAAGGATGACTCTTTGAGGCTACCTTTATTTAAAAAATGAAAAAAGAAAAGAATAAGAAAGATAATAAAAAGGAAAGGCTACTGGTTGTTTGGAATCTCTTAAGGACTTCTGGGGAAGAGCTCTTACCTGATCAAGTTGAAGGTGTCAGCATGTTCTCAGTGATTTACAATACTAATAATATTTTGCCTCTTTACGGTGCACAGAGGAAATATTTCTCAGTATTTTTAATTCAAAATCTCTTAATGGCTGTGTGATTTTAAATAACTAGTTAAAGTAAATTCTCTTTTGGGTATGAGGGAAAAGCACAATTCTTTGAGAAATTTTTGAAGAAGGCAGGAGAGATGATTTCAAAAGTTTCAGACTGTGGAGTCCAATTCCTATTTATATGGCAAAATTGAACCAGTGTAATATAACAGTGCATACTTATGTTTTCAGTTACAATGTTCCACGGAATGCTGAAGAATAATTGCAGACAAAAACTGAATATCATGGGAAAAACAGAGTCAACCTTCTGAAATCAATTTCATTTTGCTCTTTCAGGAATTGTCAGTAGTCATTGTTGTCAGTCCAAAAGTAACAGTATTGAGACAATAATTTTGCAATTTTTAATTATTTCATCAATTTAACACAAAATTTCAAAGCATGATCAGTCTGATGAACAGTGCATTACATGAATATTCAACACTCAACAAAGTTATATCAGGCTTTTCACCCATGTCTCTGTATATATTATACCCCAGAACGTAAATTAAAATATTCATAGCTCACTGGAGAAAAAGGAAAAAATTGATTGACTTAGGTATTTGGGGAAAATGTGTAATCAGAGAAATGAGAAAGATTCAGTCTAGCTGGGAATGAATTGCTGAGAAGTGAGAGTAAGGAGGAGGTGCCCGAAGCTTAACTCCCATGACACACTGTGGTGGCACTTCTAACTGCACTGTTTGCTTTCTCATATAAAAGGATTTTAGTAAAAGGGAAAAAAAAATAAAAGGAAATGTAAATTAGGAGTAGGAGTTAAGATTGCTTGCTTATGGCCTTTTTTTATCCAAACTGACTTCTATTAAACAATTATATAGTTATAGATATGTGTGTGTGTGTGTCCTAAAATTTTGTATTTTCAGTTGTTTTAACTATTGGTGTGTTGATGCATACATGTTGTGTTTACTTTATAGTCATGTAAATATAGAATCTGTTTTTTCATGAGAAGGGTTAAGAGAATCCCAAAGTTCTGGAAATGTAATGGCAGTGCTTTAATGGGAAAAAATTAAAAATAGAAATGATACTTTTAAACTTTCCGTGATTTGAGGATCGTGATTCCCCAGAGTACTGAGATGGTGTTGCTGTTTGAAACTCCAAAGCATCAAAGAAAAGCTCTGCCATGCATGTGTATGTCATATGGAGAAGCTGCACAGAATGCCACTTTCACAGTTTTAGACCCCAGTACTTTAAAACACAAAGGGTGAGCTCATTGGACATCCAGGAAGTTTCAACAGATTGGTGTCTCCTTAAAATGTGGAGAAATTTGTTGCATATAAAGAAATTCTTTTGATTCTGCTTATGTGTTTGGGTTTTTTTCTATATCAGTAAGCTCTTTGGTACTACTCAGTCAACTTATCAAGGATTCCTAAAAGTGCACAACCTCACAAATCTAGAGAACTGGGTCCTAGAATGACTAAAGGAGATTAGCTTTGAAGTAGAGAGGATGCTCAATGTTTTACTTACTAAAAATGATCTAATATGTAAAGCACCATCTGCCTTTTACTTTTGAATTTTTTTCTGATATCCTTTGCTGCAGAGGTGGTCTCCAGGACTTTCAACAGCTGAATACACCATCAAGTTTTGAGCATCACTGTGCTGACCAAACACAGGAAACCCCTTGACTTATTTTTAAGCTCAGGAAAACAGATGCTGAGAATTCACAATGCCTGGGAAATTCTGCTGCAGTGTCTGACTACATTCATGATTTAAATGTGCTTTGAATTCCTTTGCCTGTCTGTCCTGTTGCTTTGCTTGAGCTTGTCCCTTGACCTGACATGATAGAAATTAATTTGAGTCATCAGTTTTCTGCCCAGCATGTTAACCTAAACTGCTGATAGGCAAACTGTTGTAGGGGCAAATCAGGTTAATCACCACAACTAAAATCAACTTTAAGATTTTCAGTATCTTTATCCAGTTTTCTGGATGAAACATTTTCTGGATGACCAGCCCCAGAATGATTCCTCTTGGAGTTGGCATACTTGTATAACTACTGCTAGGTTTCGCTAAAAAAAAAAATAAAATTTAAAAAGCATTAAAAAATTCTGAGACATAAGTATATTTAATGGCAAGATTGGGAATCTTGAATTTTCTTCCATTCATTTTCTGTTTATTTCTATTCCAAAGACATAAGACTGGTAACTGCAATACTGAGAGTTCCTTATTATAAAGCCCAGTAGCTTCTACTGCAGGAACATTAGCAGAATGATACTCTCCTTCTGTTTGGTGATTACAGCTTTTGTGGAATGTGTTATCCATATGCTATGATGGTAGTTTTATGACAGAGTAAATAGAGGTTTGTGTATCTGTTCTTCCATGAATCTGCCATTTACCTGATTGTTTTGTTATCTCTGGTGCCTCACAGTTGTGAATTGACCTGATTTATGGGCCTGGACAGGCATCTAAATCACATGCTGAGAGCAAGTAAAGATAAACTGAGCTTCCGAAATTGACTTGCACTAATGAATAGTTATAAATATTTTCTTTAGCTAGGAATATTTAGAAATGAAAGGAAGAGAGAGATAGATCTGCAAAGAGGTTGTTTTTTTCCTTATAACAGTTTCTCTTCTGCATTGGGAGAAATGTGATATGAAGATGACTCAAAGTTGAGGTGATTTAGGAAATTAACTGTTGAAAGGGTTAAAATTCCTATTGTACGGTTTTTTGTGAAGCAGTACAAGGTACAGATGTAGGAAAGAGGTAGAAAAAGTAAGTAAAGGAGTATCTGAGAAACAGATGACAGCTGAGTTCTACTGAAAAAAAATATAATTATCCAAGCTCAGTTGAGCCTGTTCCAGGGAACTTGAAGATAATAAATCAGGAACATAAAACATGGTAAGAAAGCAAAGAAGATTTTCAACACTGAAGTTTCTGCCTTGTCAGTTTCCAAGAAAAAAAATGGAAACAGACCAATGGCAAAAAAATATGGTTCAAAACATACCATATATTTGTCCTTTTCATATTACCTCTGGGAAAAAAAAAAAAAAGAAAAAAAGGCAGCAATTAGGTGATCACAGATTTTAATGGCAGGAAAAATGGCAATTAGTCTCTTCCTGAGGAAAAAAAAAAAATCAGTCCTTTAAATTCTAGTTACATAAGAATATGGGTAATTAGACTACTGAAGACCTCTGTGACAGAAAGTGGGCACTAGAAAATATCTATGAAATATGATTCTCATTCATAGAGCTTTCTGAACTATTGAACACCCACAGAGCAAAATTAGCTGCAGATTGGTCTTTCTATATCATGGAAAGAATAGAAAATAGGGCTAGAGGGAAGTGCGAGGGTCTACCTCATGTAACCTGGATTCTCAGGCATACGAATGACAGCTGAAACTTTCTGGTAGATTAGCACAGCCCATAAAATGTGATAAATGTGTTTTGGGGATGTGGGGTTTTGTTTATTTTTATTTTCTCTCTCAGTAGAACAGAAGGATGTGTTCCCAACTGTATGCAAAAATTCGTGTTCTTAAAACAGCTAATACCACCGCAGTGCACTCTATTGCATTTCTATGTGTATTTATTTCAGCATAAACCAAAGCAACATTTGAATTCAAATTCTGTTGCAGTGCAAAAGTTGTTTCAGGGAAGAAAGAATTCAGTTAATTAAACTTTTCTCACCGGGTGTTCCTTGTGGCAGGATTTTGAAAATTTTGCGTGTTTCTGTGACACCTATTCAGTCACAGAGGGTATGGGAGGAAAACAACACCCATCTCTGCTCTTTGCATTTTAGAGGAACATTTCTGCAGAGAAGGGAATATCCACGACAGAAGAATCTGCTCGCAGCGTGTGTTCCTGCTAAGTGTGACACGTGTATCTGTCCTTAAATGTATTCAGAGAGACAGAAATGTTCTGCATTGTATCTGTATCTGTATTCAACATATGGAGCATTTGTCTGTATCTGAGTAGAGAAAAACAAAACAAAACAAACAAAAAAAAAAAACCCTTACAGCAAAAGCAGTAGCGCGATGGAGGCTGACGCCAGTCTTCAGCTTTACGTTTTTATACTCACAGGTTACCCTGCCCTCACCTTCGGGTCATTTTTCTGGGCTTTACGGCTCAGGAGCTGTAAGAGCTGGGAGGCAGAAAGAGCCCGGAGGAGATGCGGGCTCCCGGGCAGCCGCGGAGGGCAGGGCATGCGGTGCAGAGACGGGCACCCCGCGCCCCGCCGGGGGCAGAGCGCGCCCGTCCCGCCGCCGCCCTGCCTCCGCCTGGGGTCCGGCGTGTCCCGCTCCCTTCCGACCTCGGGCCGCTGGCACCGAGCCTGGTCCGTGCTAGTCGTTGAGGAAGGATACCTTGTGGAAAAATCGAAAGGGAAAAGTACATCCCGAGAGATAAGTCTCTGAGGAACGCTCGCTCTCTAGAAACGGCAGCGGGTGGCTGTGGCAAGCGCTCTTCAGAAGTAATAGGCAGTCTCGCCTCTCTCGGGTCTCAATTTTTTGCGCATCTACGAAACACTCTATCAAGTGGCTTTTCCCGTTATCTTGCTCCATCTCTCACACATTCAGACTTCCCTTTTTCTTTCTTCCCCTCTTTTTCCTGCTACCCCT
>LTAT01000002.1:41635401-41650611 GCA_003286495.1 Chlorodrepanis virens
GGAGGGAGGCTTCGTCAGGAGGCGATGGCGGTACCGCCGTGACATCACCCCGCGGCTTATATAGTTGGGGAAGGGTCTGGGTCCCCCGTCTGGTGCCTGCAGCCGCCCGTCAGCACGCGTGCGGAGGGCGAGGAGCAGCGGGGCTCTGTCTGTCTCTGTCTCTCTGTCTCTGTCTCTCTCTCTCTCCGTCTCTCCTTAGGATTTATGGACTTTACTTTCTAGAGGGCGGCGCGGCAAGGATGAGAGTCCAGCTGGTGTGCGTGGTGCTGCTGGCCCTGGCCTCCTGCAGCCTCTGCTCAGGTAAGTGCCCGCTCCGCCCGGCCCCGCAGCCCCTCTGACCGCCCGGCGCTGCGCCCCTCCCGCAGCCGGGAGCGGGACCTACAGCAGGGAAGTGAAGTCGCTTCGGGCTCTGCCGGCTGCCCCCATTAGGCGCCCGGGAGCCACCTCTGATAACGGGCTCTGGCCAGCATCATTGCTTTTTTTTTACCACTCCTCTAACTTTCTCCTTTCTTATAATCCATTCCTCCTCACAGCATCCGTAGCACGGCAATTAGCGTAGACTAGTCGGTGGAAATACAAATCAGTGCAGACCATCTGCTTGGTTGTGCTGTGCTTCATTGAATATCATGTATTTCCAAATTAAGATACAAATTGTAATTTCTGCAACTCATGAGTAGCTGCTGTAATCCAAATCAACATGAATATGTATGCCCTTCAGTTGCTTTTTAGAAAGAGAAATACAAATTTATTATCTGCAGAAAAAGTTGCTAACAACAAATCTGAAATTATGACCAAAAAAACCACTGAAGCACAGGCAGATCACTCAGTAAGAATGTTGATGTAAATGCATTTCTTCTGCAAGAGCAACTGCTTTAAAAAGATCAAAAGGAGGACAATATATGAAAGTGCATTTCTTGCTTCTTTGAAAAATGACACATCTTAAGCATCTGCCATTTATGTCTAAAGTTTATGACCAAATAAGTATGGTGATAGTTAAACAGGTGTATGCCTGTATATATGCAGCAGAATAGACTGCAAAATGCAGTCTTAACCAACTTGAAATTTGATTTTTAACTCCACTAAATTACGAGGTAAATTTTCGGGTAACTTTATTTTTCAACTTCAGTGTTCAGAGGGACTCAGAATTCCTGATGGAAGTTTACAGTTTGCATTCCCCTGCAGAAGAAAAATGTAAACCATATGATACCTGCATTTTATTACAGTTTAAATATAATTGGTCTGTATATTATAGAGAATGCATGACCTCAGTGACAAAGCTTAACATTTTTTTTTTCTCCCCATAGATTTCTAAGCTTTTTAAATAAGTTCCTCACTAGTATTTTCAGTGAAGCAGTTTCAACTCGTTATACAGCCTTAATGAAAGACCACTAAAGTAAAAATAAATTAAGTGGGAATTAAAATATGTTCATAAAAAATGTCCCAGAAGCCAAATTGTGTGGCTAACTAACACAATGGTTTATTTCTTTGAAAATTTGAAGTTATTTGTAAATGAGAAACAACACAGGGAAGCTTGTGTGAGGGGGCTCAAATAATCTGTAACTAATATGGACAGTTCTACTATTAAATAAAAAAGAATTAAATTTTCTTTTGAAAATGTTTGCCCTCAGGTGTAAGTATGTACCTGTAGAATGTAATTATTCCCGTAAAATGTGAATATATGAATAGAAACTATTTTTCTTGTCAGTGGAGTCAAGAATACATCAAAGTGTGTGAATTTCTCTCTCATTTTAACAATAATGTGTAAGCAGGCTTTTTATACGTTGCTCTCTGAGAGTCTGTTCTTTTTATGCTTTTGCTCCTTATCCATCTCTTTTAACTCCTGAATTACCCGAACGTGCTTCCTTCTCTCCCTCCAAGCCTTGCTTTATTCTTCACTCAAGGAATCTTGACTCCTAAATAATGTCCTCTAGATCTGACTTCTTTTTTTCCAGTCCAAATGCTTCTTAATACCTTCTTTCCCATCTTTCATGCCTGCAGCTATCTTCCAGCCTTAATGTGAGGAAGCTACCTTCCACCCTTTATAGGAACAAAACCCAGGTGCTAACCAGGCACAAGTCCTTTTATTGTTCTCAGCTGGTGTGATCCAGGACTCCACAAATCACCATGCTGTCACTCTGTGTGTGCTCACCTGCTCTCAGGAGATGCTATCATTGATAGAAATTCAGCTGAGATGATCTTGTGCTGCCAGCGGGACTTTGGCTAATGGTAAAGCTGGCAAAGCTGACTGCCATTCCTGCTGAAAGGGCTGAGAGACATCAGGTTGGAGATCATTTGCTAGAGACTTGCTGACTGGTCTACAACTAGTCCTATTTAATATGAAAATTTTAAACATTAAATAAGACTGGTTGTAGATTAGCATTACAGCAAGTCACTTAAATGCAATTGCTTTGATGCTAAAAATAATGAATGGATCTATTGTGTTGGTAGTGCAAAGGTGAACAGGAGCATCCCTACAGAGGAAGGGATTTGTGTGACACATGGAAGTTTTGATTTCCTAAGTTTCCTAAATAATAGGAATAAGAAGCAGTGCAACAATACAAAATGCAGTGTCTTAGGAAATAAGAGAAATTCCTGTTGGAAGCTCCTTTTTAACCAAAGCACAACCATTGGAAATCTGAGGAATAAAAGACATTATCTTGTTATCTAGCCTGGTTTTGGGGGTTTTTCAGCCACAAAAGACAAACAAAACCAGAAGACATGTAAGACAGCTGCCCTCTGTAGCTAATGGTGAGCATTAAGGTGATTAAGTATTGAGGCTGCTGAACCAAACTGTGCTATGCTGTTCTCTCTTGAGAACACATCAGGGACAGAAGAGGGTTGCTCTGATGAGTTGGGGAATGCAAGGCTTTTGCAAGGAAGGACAATAGGTGAGAGTCCAATAAATCTGGGAATAGCCTTTCAATGAAGCATTTATGGGATTTCCAGGGCGATGGTTTTTGACCAGAAGAACACAGTGATCTTGCACTTATTTACTAATCTTGTAAGGACACACAAAAACACTAAGCTGGGAAGAGCAATGGTTCCTCTCAATAAATACATGATGGGTAAATATTACAAATGGAAAGATATTATTTGTAGTGTAGGAATTTATTTGCAAACCATGGATACATTTGTAGTTAGAAATAAATTTGACTTGAAATCAGAAGCAATTGAGTAAGCACTGAAATTTAGGAGAGTTTCCTAAAGAAGAAACAAAGTCATGGCAGTTGTGAGATTTATTGAGATTGAACGAGACTGATTTTTAAGAGCATTGCAGTGAGTGGCTTCTGTGCTGATAGAAACCTGTGGCACATTAGCACATGCTTGTGGTCCCTTACAGTCTCATGTTCTGTGACAGGTAGTGACACAGCATGGTGATGATCCCTGAAATGAAGGCATGGGCAGAATCTATCCACAGATTCAGCAGTAGGGTCTTCCATGCCAACAGCGTTGATCATTTTGAAGAAAGTGAGATATTGCCTATATGAATATAGAATGTATTTTGGTTTAGTATGGTTTGACATATTAGTGCATTGTTTGGTTTTGGACTGGTGGTATTTCAGGAAAGGTAAAAGCTATGTGGAACTGTATTTCACCTAAAGGCTTAACTGATTCCTTACATTTTTCCTCTTCAAGCTGTGATTGCTGCTACCAAGGCAGCAGGTCTTCATTGTGATTCTCATCTTCATCTTGTGATGCTGTGTGTAGAAATGTGTTTGTGTTTTTCTCTTTTCACAGCAATTTTTACCCTATTTACCAAATCACAAGTCTTGCAAGTCTACTGAGCTATCAAAGGTTGATTAAGTCAGTAAAGAAAATCCCTAGACTTCCAGTCAGAATACTTTTTGTATGTACATTGTCAAGAGCTTGTATCATAAACTGGTCAAGCCCAGTTCCCTCATATCAGTAAAAAAAAGACCATTGATTTAATTAAGTATTCATAATTAATAATCAAGAATATTGTTTATTAATTAATTAATCATAACTTCCATTTACATAAATAATTACTTCTTAAATATTATTCAAAATATTTTTTTCCAAACTAAACAAAGGTTACAAATATTTATTATGAAAATAATGAGGAATATTGCAGCAGGTTTTTATACTGAAGGAATTGCAGTTTAATGAGCCTTTCTGCTATGAAGCTGAGATAAATGAACAGTTCCATTCAGTTCAATAAGCTTGAGCATGCTTTAAAAATGTGTTGAGTATTTATTTTAATATAGTGTTGCTGTTAACTGAAGACTCCCGACAGTCCCTCTAGGTCACTGGTGTTTGTGTTTGCTGTTTATTTTAAAAAACCATTTAAATATCTAAGTTCTGTATACTGAATTGAAATATCCATGATTTATGATCAAATAATAAACATATGTTTCTGGTTTATTCCCAGATTCAGAAGAGGAAATGAAAGCATTAGAAGCAGATTTATTGACCAATATGTACACATCAAAGGTAATTATTTTTCTTCCTTTACCTGACAGGGAGGGAGCAAATGAATTCTCATTACAAACCCAAAAGTCTTTGCACAAAGTAATAACCTATGGTCTAGACATAAAAGTTCAGTGTTAGGTTTTACTTTGGTGTAAGATTTTCTCCAGTTCAAAGGAAATATAAAGGTGTTGATGTGACACACTAAACATGTTCCTCAGCTGTAACACTGGTACTTTCATTAAACTGTCAAAACTGTGTTATGTACAGAGATGTAAATTTATGGAAGGAAATGTGTTTCCAATAAGATTATACCTGATGAAAGCTAAATTAACCTTGAGTCAAATCTGTAAGTGCTATTTTTACGCAGAACCCTTCCTATATGCATATAAAAGTAAGACAATCATAAAGCAAAACCAGTTAATACATATGCCAATTTTGGTTTAGGATTTGGATCATAGTGCCAGTACTGGAACACAGGGGCATGACTGTGAAAATACTAACTTCGTAAATGGCATTTCCTTGACAGGTTCCCAGACTGTGAATAATGTTTATGTTATTTAATATGAATATATAAAAATTCAGTGAAAAACTCATATTGACAAGGTGAAGCAGATAGTGTTGCACATATGTATTGGACAGGCTGATAGACACTTTCTCAACACAGTTATCTTCCATAAATGATCTAAGAAAAATATGTGTCTGATATATCTTCTGTGACATATAGAGAACAAACTTTGAAACAAACGCTATGGGTTTAAGGGTGAATATTTTAATTTGTTATTCCAAAAAAGTTTAAGTGGTATTTAAATGTAATGGAAAATAAAATGGGAAATGAAAAATTTCTCCCCCCAAAACGAAATTTACATAAGCCAATGACTAGTTGAAGGTTAAAGACAAAACCTGCCAGGATGATCTCTTCATATACTGTATTTAAGTGTGTGTGGCCTTTTCTGCAGGACTGTTTGATAGCCTAGAAGTATGAAGCCAGAAAATGCATTTTCTTTGACTAGTCTGGCAGTTCTTAGATCTCAATGTTCTTTACTGGCATGATAGTTAACCTTAGATTACAAATAAACCTGTTGGCCACTCACTTTTCTAAGGTACAGAAAATTTAATAACTTCTCCTTTTCTGAGATATATTTAAATGTATGAAGCTGACAAAAATAGGTTTTTTACTGCGTGGCAAAGCATAGCATGCCCTGCAATAAAACCCTGCAGCCACTGGTATTTCTGCTAGTGAGTTTAGTGGATCTGTGAACATAACTTTCATCTTTTCCTCCCTCTCACCACAAAACACAAGCTCAGGTAACTCCAAATGCACAAATATATTGCACCAATTAATAATGTGACAATGTTTTCCATAATACTCTTAAGGTTTTTGATGTCATGTAGCTTGCTGTTTAGCTTCCTTGGGGTATTTACCACAGTCAACTGACACTTGAAGTTGACAGAAGCAGTAGATTCATGTTGGAGACATTACTTTAATTCTGCATCAAACTGCCTTAAATCATCATCTAAAGTTCATTAGTTGAATTTATGTTGTCTCTTGACATCAAAGCAAGACATGGTAGAAACACTAAAAACTGTGTATCAGGTCTTCTACAAGAGCAGTATCACTATCCCATTCATTACTGAAATGACTTTTTTCTGTTGTGCACTGCCAGATTTTAACCCTTGTTACAACAAATTATGGTTCTGGTGTGACAGACAAATCCGAACACAGTATGTGTAATACCTGTCTTGTGTTGTGCTGAGATCTGGTTCCATTTGAGGGCAATTACTGCTAAATTGCAAAGACTGTATTTGACACTTACTTGGTAATCAGCAAAGGAAATCCTAACAATTTAAACAGCATTACGATGGGAAAAAAATACTGTTTATGAAAGCTGAGATCTAAAAGTGCAGGAAAATGGATTATCACTTGTGGATTTAGTATTTGATAGAACAAAAATCTACCTAAGTAGGCACTTGTGACCCATGGTATCAAGACTAAACCAGGGCTTAGGCACGCCTTTTGCAATATTCAGGAGCCTATCCAGTATTCTGGGAAGAATTGCCTTATGCCTTCAACTTCACAGGCTGCTGTCCAGTGCCTGCTGCCCCTTTGGCCTCAGAGGCATCTACCTGCTGAATCACTCTCCATCCTTAAAGAAGTAGTTCATGCTTATTGCAATCTGTCTTCAACACTTAATACAGTTTGTCACCTTCCCTGCTGTTACATCTGAACCAAGATCAAACAAGTCCTTAAAATGCTCTTTTTCCTAAGACAAAATCCAAAAAGCCCTTGGAAGATCAGGTAAAACAACAAAATCTGACTTGTCAAAATATGTGCACAGTTATCTCTTGTCTCTCTTTTGTTTTAAATAGAAAACTCTATTCATATAAAAGAGATAACTCCATTTCCAGTTTTCTAAATTCTTGCCTGAAACCACTAGTTGCACAAAGAATCTTTTTTGAACTCAAAAAGATTGACACTATGTTATTTAGAGGGAAAAAAAAAAAACAAATGAAGGTATTCCTTGGAGAATATATCAGCCCTAGACTATACTCCACCCTTGGGATCCCACCCAACATTAATTTTCTGAAGTCATGGGCACACTGAGTTTTCACTGTTATGGGATGCCTATGTATGACTGCATTTTCCCAGAGAGTTCAGCCTCCTTGTCTGAGGAGCTGCCTAGAAGTAGGAGGAAGGAATCTACAGCTCTCTAGGAGCTAGTGACTTCCTGATTCAGTAATTACATAAAAATTAATTAGGTTTACAGGCATTAATATGGACCATGGAAGAACTTATTTTTTAGAGAATTCAGTGCTATATCTGATTAAATATATTATTTCTATGGTTACAATCTCAACAAAATTCAAACACTATTATGGAAAAGGACCATAGAGATCCTCCACCAACTAGGGATTTTTACTTTGTAATGAATTTTCACTTTATCTGCTTTTACTAGATAAAGACAGCAATGTAAAAAGCAGATATCATTTTTCCTAAAGAAAAATAGCATTTGGGATGTATAGATGGATTGTAACAAAAGAATTATCTTAGGCAAACTATCTGGGGTATCATTCAATGAGATATGGAAATAAAATATCATATAAATTATAACTTGGAAATCTCTTTTGTCTTGCATAGGACAAGCCTGTTGTCAAAGAAGGAAACACGCTTCTTTCAGTTTCTTAGATGATCTTAAATTCTCTTTCAAGATCCATGAAGTGTGAGAAATTATATATCTGATTCCTATTTACAAGCATGTTCAACAGTGGAAATACATGCATCATATTCACTTCAGTATTCATATACCTTTTAAATTCTTGTTCATACTTCAATCTCCTTTCTTTCTTCAGATTATTCCCAGATATTTTTCAAGTTACTCTTAAAAAAATTAGTTCTACGTTGGCAGAGAAGGGTTCCTTGTTTAATTGTGTAGGTGTTTTCCAAAACATGTGTTGAGCTGCTGTACTTGATATTGCTTAGGCCTGTGTGGAAAATACATATAAATCTATAAAATATAAAATATATCCCATATTATAAATTAACCTGAAAATATAGATTATCATAAACTGTTTTTTTACATATACTTTTAGGATAACTGCCTCTGATATTTTCCATAACTCAAAAAAGCAAAGTGGTCTGATTTTAATGCTTGATATAAGGGTGGAGCAGAAAAATGACATGACTGCTCTGTTTAGTGACTGAACATGACCTGGAAAACTCCATGTTCAGTTAAAGTAACCCAAAATTCACTCTGACTGAATTGTTAACAGTAGCAGTAAGTCAGAAGCAGGTGTATCCAAATAAAAATACTTTGAGGTGATATATTCATGGCATTAATAGGAATGAGACTCCCTTAACAAATGAAATATTAGTTAGAAGCTTGCAGACAGCACTGCAAATTTATTTTCTCCTCACCTCATAAATAGAGCTAAGACAATTTTCACCTAAGGAAATCTGCTATTTAATATTTTACTAATACACAGAGGAAAGTTTATAAATATATGTGCATCAGAATGACATAAAGTAGCAACTTTAGATCAAAAAGATTCTATAAATTATGAAGAAGGCATGAAAAATTACCCTATCCTTTACTCCTCTGTTTCCATCCACTGGAATAATTTTGGCTCTTGACTCAGAAATCTCATGTAACACTGCCTCTAGATTCTATGCTCCATTGCAATTTAGCTTTTGAACTGCTAGCTCACATTTCTTTTGCATACCCAGGAGAGAACAGTGAACTGGAGAAGCCTCCTCATTTGTTACGGGAAGCTCCATGTGTGTATATTTCATAAATAGATTAAAACAGACCAAGGAACCTTTTGAAATTGCCTTGGGCATTTGGTCTTTTCCCTAGTTCAACTTCTGTTAATAAAATTAGATATTCTGCAAAGAGAATAATTTTATCTTGAAACTGTCACATCTTTTTAAATAATTTGATAGACTAACTAGAGTACTTCAATGAGAAAACAAGATAAGCTCAAAGTAAAGAGTGCAGAACCAATTACAAGCTTCCAAATAAGATTTCAGATTTGATTTCTTAGCCTCAAAACAAAATAATCTTTTTTATTTTTTTAGTGTCATCAGGAATCTGAGAACGCACAGCAGTTTTATTAAAAGGCTAAATCATTCTCATTTTGAAGGACACACATTTATCAGATGTATGTTGGAGTAATGATCATGGACAAAAGAAAACTTTTTGTAACTAATGCTAAAAGTGATGCCAACATTTCTTGTTTCTTCCTCATTACTCTGAATTTTCTTTCTTTTCCCTCAAAAAATAGTCTAGTGTGATGAATATACTTAAATCTTGCATGCAAGGCCCCTTTGTTAGGAAGGTGCTCTAAAGAAACAGTTTATGTGACTACCTGGTGTTCAGCTGAGTAAACACTACATCCACACTCAATCAGTGCTGCCAAGTATGTGTGAAAGGCAATGTCTGTGTTAGTGTCATACCTGTATTTAACTTCCTACATACAGGAAAAGAAGCAACTACATTTCAGTTCATAGGTAAGGTCTAATCCTAGTGTGCAAAGCAAGGAAATCCTTGCCAGGAATAACTAGGAATTTGCTACTTGGCTTTTGATTGGAGATTGCTATGTCACCAATTCTAGTTGAAGGAAAATAAACTCTATACTCAGCACTGAAAGGAATACAGTGCGGAAGAAATAATTAGTAGTGGGAGAATTAAAAAAATGGAAAAATCATGAAAAGCAGCAAATGAGATAATAATTAAGTTTTAAACTGACTTTTTTGCTATTGATAAGCAAAATGGAAGACTAGTGCTGCAACTGCTTGGGAAAAACAATACCAGTAGAAAAGTAAAAACCACACTTATCAGCATTTCTTTAAAATGGTTTAAGAGCTCATACATAATGCAAGATACTGGAACAAGCAGAATTTGAGACAAACCATGGTGAAATTTCCTTTTTTCTGTCTATCTGTAACAGGTTCATTATGGGCCACCTAAATACGGTTGGTCTCGGTTTTTCAGTCCAGTTACCAAATCAGGAATACTTTGTTTTCACAGCTATGTTTAATCTTTGCTCCATCTTCCTAAGCCTATAGACCTTCAATTAACATTTCCCAGGCTCTTCACTTTCCAGCATCCAAAACTCCCGGGGCTTACAGATTCTGTAACTTCAGACCCAGACTCATCAGACAGCTTGTCCTGAAGCAGGGACTCCGTTCCTTTTCTCGGGGAATTTTGGGATGACTGGTATTTGTGCTGAACTAGGGAGGAGTGTCTAGTTAACCACAGGCATCCAGCTTGGATTCCTGAGCTGGGAATTTATCCAGTGTGTTTGATTCATTATCCTTATTTACACCTGTGAATTTACATTATATTAATTTCCATCTGTGTTTTTGTTTGCACCTGTGCAGAATGACTATGAAATGCTGCCATTCTGGTTTGGTAGCAGTTTAGCTTTTTCATCATTTATATCTACCTGGGGGGCAAGGCTGCAAGGAAGCAGACTTGGCGTGTGTAATAAATGAGTTGTCCTAAGTTCTGCACTCTAATTATTGTCTAAAAGTTGACCAGATGAAAAGCACTTCAGAAATGTAGACTTGTTTCTAACAAAACGTTTGAATGTAGCACAAGGATACAAAAAACCCGAAATACGGTAAATGGTGGGTGTTTTTATTTTCAGATTAACAGAGCAAAACTTCCTTACTGGAAAATGACCCTGCTAAATGTCTGCAATCTTGTCAACAACATAAACAACCAAATGGGGGAAACAGTAGAGGTAGATGAGGAGGATCTGGTTCCAGGAAGACAGTTCCCTGCCGCTCTGGATGGCTTCAGCTTGGAAGCAATGCTGACAGTATATCAGCTCCAAAAAGTTTGTCACAGCAGAGCCTTTCAGCATTGGGAGGTAACACAAACTATCACAAATGCATGTTTCTTCTGCTGTTAAGCTCTCAGGATCTGTTTGCAGTGGTGTAGTAAAAATCCATATTCATGTGACCTCCATCACATTGTCTGAACTTTCCTTCCCTTTTTTATATTCTCTAATAACTCTAATATACCTCTTTCAGTATGAGTAGTGAATGAGTGGAGTTTCTGATGACCTGAGTGTATGTTTCTTACAAAAACCCATGGATAAGTGAGAACTTTTCTTAACTACATGCTTTCTTCACTCTTTGTAGCCATTCCAGGTAACCAAACAAACATATGAAAGTCATCACTATGCCAGAAAACATAATTAATATCAGCTTAACAGACATGAGGTTATTATAGATCTATTGAAGCATAAATAAATGTACCCAGTGTTTCTGTTTGAGGACCCTAAGGCAAACTGGATTCAGCATGCAGGGATACATGCCCATGTGTACATACCATTTTACTAGGTACTCTGGTTTTCTTATCATTGCTAGGAAACTGGCAACAAAGTAACTCCTGCTTTTTGTTTCCCTACATCTAAAGAGGGCCCTGGAAGTTGACATTGTGATTGTATGAAGATTGCTGCTCTTAAACAGTGATTGTTTATAGTCCATTTGTGATATTTAGTTTAGTACAACGATTACAGTGACTACGCAGAAGCACACTAGGCACAATCCACTAAAAGCTGCTTTTTGTAGTGAAGAAAAATAATTCAGTAATGCAAATTTCCAGTAAAGCAAATTTCTTCATCTGTCTCAGGTTCATGTACAGTGTAGGTGAATCCAGATCTTCTTCATTGGTTGCTTTTTGATTTTTTTGTTTGTTTGTTTGGGGTTTTGTTTGTTTTGCTGCTTTGCTTTGCTTTGCTGAGTCATAACTCTTTATATTCCCAATCTTCATATTAGTTGGGGTGGTCCATGCAAAGGACTGCAACCTCTTTGAGAATCAGAGTTTTTTGAAGACTCTCTTCTCCACTGCATTAATTGCTGGAAAGGAGCTACCCTAGAACCAAATATGCAATGACCCATACGTCTTAATCACAGTTCCCTGCTCTGCAGGAATTTGTAGATTAAAATATTTCTCAACCGATGAAACCAGCAAGCAGTGCATGTAGGTGTTTAACCTAAACGCGTGATAACAGAGTGACAGTCATTAGAAAACTTTCAGTCTATTTGAGTTTTGGTCTAAGGAGGATAAACCAGCTTTTCTCTCTAGTCAAAACCAGTTATCTAATTTGTTGAAGAGGAATTTAAATATCCCTTCTGTAGGGCTCAGCTCATCTTTAGCCTGATTTTAGTTTTGTGTCTTGAGTTTTATATATCTTTTAAATTAACACTGAAGCTAATATAGTAAAGATCTTTTTGTTGGCAATAAAATATGTTAATATTTTTTAAAATTTTGAGGAGGTTATAATCTTCATTACCAAAAAAAATGAGATAACAGTGTGTCTCTTCTTGCATCCTACAGTTACTTCAGCAAGATGCTTTTGATCTAGAGAACTCAAGCCAAGAAAAAGAAATCATGAAGAGAAAAAATCCCTATATTCTGAAACGACAGCTACATGTGAACAAAGCTAGAAGACCATACATACTCAAGAGAAGTTCATATTACTGATGCAGCAGAAGAAAACAATGTATATTTAGTTCATAGGTAACTGTGCATTATGGTTATCTTATCTAAATCTAAAATCATACTTGTGTGAAAATATACTCTGGAAATTCAAGATGATAACATAGCTGTGTCTTTTTTGCAATTGCTGTTTCTTGATTGTGAATTTTTCCTACTTGAGATTAATTGGACTAATACACTTGCGAATAAAACTAGTTTTTAAGCATGAAGTATTGTACAAAACTGAGATTTCAACATGCTTTCAAACAATCTTGTAGTCTTTTCCAGTTTTATAAAGCACACCAACATAACACCAAGTAAATTGCTATTGTCCATAAATCCCACTGAGACTCTTACAGCTTCTTAATGCAACACCTCAAACATGTAAATGATTCCAAATTTCTTGAATAATATAGTAGTAAGAAGTGACACAGTATTTTATGTTTTGACTAGTTTAATTTAGTTGGAATAGGTCTAAAGAAGAAAAGGATTAACTATTGAGTAGCAATTTCAAAATTAATATTTTAAATTGTTTGCTAGTAAGTGAGTTTTGAATTTTTGACTTCTAATCTATGAATGCTCAGGAAAAACAAAAAACAACAAAAAGCTGATTCATGTCCCAGTGCTGTCACTGTTAAAAGTAAAAATAGTAATCTGGTTACTCAAGAAACTTGGTGAAGTGTTTGAAAGAGTAATTGATATTAGAACATCTTAAAATTACTATAAAAAGGCATTTCCTTTCCCTCCTTACACAAATTTGTAGAAAACAGGAAGTTTCAGAGTTGAAAACAGTCTTGGAAGCTAATGGAGAGGGAGGGTCACAGCATGGAAAAAAAATGTTTTCAAGCCATGAGGAATCAACTGTTGCCTGAAAGTTACACATTTTCCAGTTCTGTGTTTGTGATGTGTGCATGAGATTTGGGATCCCAATGATTCTGGGTTCCAGTTTGGAGGAAAAGTATGAGTGGACAGGGGCCTGAAACAACCATCAAAAAAGGGGTAGTCCAAGACCTGTGAAGCTTGGATGCTCAGACCAGAAGGCAAAAGTGAGACAGACATAATTTTTGAAAACATACCTGTTTCCTCTTTGATTATAAAGCCTGTATGTATTTTCTCAAAGCAATTCTCCTCCAACAAATAGCCACACCATCACCCTCCCCCAAAAAAAAAAACAACCAAAAAAACCAAACAAAGAAACAAACCCCCAGCTTCCACACACACAATGCCCCCAAACAACCAAGAACCCAACAAAAAACCCAAGCACTTGGAGAACTTTCAAATCCTCTCACAAGTTTATTACACTTTGTTTCATGGGGAGGGACGGTGTTTTTAAAGCAAAATGTATTTTAACTATATTAAAGCTAATTATATTTCCTTTTCTCACTGCAAATATTATTAATCAGTTTATTCATTCAATAACCCTTAAATGCAGGCACTGACAAGAAATAACTGAGCATAAAATAATTATTGCAATAATCATTATGACTCAAATGCAGCAAAGCAATTAAGTACATTGTCTCAATGTTTTAAATGCTTAATGTGCTTAAGGGCTTTCCTTAAATAGGTAAACTCACACCCCTTGCATTTTTTGCAAAACATATTGAATTAGACTGGAGACCCAGCATACTCTCAAGTGGTTAAGAAACACCTTCTTTCCAACAAACATGTAACAGCCCTAGTCCTATTATGGATATTTGCACTCTGAAATGTCTTTTGCTCTGAAATAACAAAGCAGAGCAGTTTGTTCCAAAATTCGCTGCTTGCAGAACCTGAGGAAAAAAATAAAAAGAAACCTCAGATCACTTTTTCATGGGAAGAATAAGACAGAAAGAATCACCAGAAGAATAAGACAAAAAAACCCCAATTGTCATTATATTTTTCTCTTTTGTAAAGTTTATCAGAATAAATGCTAAAAAAAATATGGTTAGGTAATGTGGTTGTCTTCTGAGAGAGAAGGTAATTTTTTCAGAAACAAACATCTTCCGTGTCTCATTTTGGAGGGAATTTAGACAGTCACGGTAATGACCTCAAATGATGATACTCACTGTTCCATCCCCATCTAGTGTTCCACACTACCTTGTGACCATGTACTTGTTCTTTGCAGTGCAGAGCTATCAGATTAGTCAGACTGGCTGGAAATGGCATTAAATAACCCATTTCCTTTCAGCAGACTGTGAATCCACACACAGCCAGCTACTGGTGGAGACAGTTTAAAGTATGGCTGGAAAGTACAGCTTGTCAGTGGTCCCTAGTCTCTGATGGAGGTGTCAGAGGAATGTAATTCAGTATGATAGTCTGAAGTAGATGAGGAAACAAAAACTGTAATTGCAATATGGTCAGTTAAGCTAAAAAAGCCAGTGTTGGCTTTTCAGTTTATTGGTCATTCATGAAAAGCAAGCATAGCAGTATTAAAATAATCGAAAACACAAAGCATAGAATTAAGCCAGGTGCTCAGAGCTGTTAAAGGAAACATTGAAGTCTGGGAGACTTCCTTGCTTGAAATCTCTTCTCTCTTCTAGCCACTGCTACCTCCCGATGGCCTCACTGCTGTGGAATTGCAGCCTTTCTTTAGCCTTCATTTTTGGATGACGGCAGAAAAATTATAGGCTTAGGTGTATTTGTCTCTATTTTGCACATTCTTTCAGTGAGATCCTCAGGGTACCTGCATCACCCATAACTGTGCATTGCCTGCAAGATCTATGCTGCTATATTTGCAGCAGGAATGAGTGCTGGATGAAGTTCAAGTCAGAGAAAGCTATCACAATATGCGAACTTACTAATTCAGAAACTT
>LTAT01000002.1:41667037-41688322 GCA_003286495.1 Chlorodrepanis virens
CCACTTCTTGTTATATCCTTCTTCTGTAGTAGTAAAAGAGATAAAAATCAAAAAAAACCCCCTAAATTTACCAGATGAACTGTTTCTTACAAATAGTACCCATCCTGTCTAAATATAAAATAATAAAAAAAAACACCTCAAAAAGAAGCTGTTAGGATGTCCTCATCTGAATTCCAGTACAGCTGAAAAATAAAAAAAAAAAGCCAAACACAAAATATCACCTTGGCTTCATAACAGAAAATGATTGTTTAGACACAAGAGAAAACAAAAAAAAAAAAAAACAAAAAAACAAAACAAAAAAAAAAGCAGCTGCATTAGCATTTAGGAATACATATTAGCTCTGTTTTGAGGTGCTATATGGGAAACAATATCTGTTTTCCAACAAAAGAGATTGAAGATAAACAATTTTTCTGAAGGCTATAAACATTTTTTTCTGTTTCTTTGTGTCTCTCAGATTTTTGTCTGAAAACTGCAGTGAACTGAAGAAAACAGTAAGAGCAGAAATAATTTCTAATTTTTAAATGTTATGTCACTAAAGGCTGAAACCTGAAAACTGAGTCTACTAATGCCAGTGCAGTGCAGACACTTAAGCTACTGTGACTGCACTATTTTAGAACAGTGGGACAAGCGGGAGAAGCTCCCATAAGAGTTCTAGTACATGTATACCCATTTATGAAATTATTAATTTTATCCTTTGGAATATAGACTGTTTTGGAAGAAAGGTACTTTTCTATAGCTCATACTGAGGTAAAGAAAGAGGAAAGAAACCCTCTGTTCTGAGTTCCTGAGATTCAAAAGTTCAAATTCTTGGGAAATCGGCTGTAGCACTCCCTTTTGTGAGAGAGAAGGAACCTTAAGCTGCTGCCTTCTTACTCCAAGTTTGATTAAAGATCCTTTTACCCTTAAAAGACTTGTGAGGTTGTTTTAATAATCTTGGTCTATTTAATTACAGTATTAAATTGAGTAAGAGAAAATAAAGAAGGAAAAAACCCAACCAAACTTTTGCTTTTTTGCTTTCTCATTAGTATTGAAAGTGCTTATTCACAGCAGTATAATTCAGATAAGCGTCTGGCCCACAAACTATGCTGGCACAGACAAAGGTTTGTTTTCTTTTTTCAGAGCTAGGAATTTTTCCAAGATGTCCTGACTACTGGGAGCAGAATGTCTGACCAAAGTATGCTCACCAGATGGTAGATGTTTCCATGTGGGTAAATATTAAAAAAGTTCTAAATCTATGCAAACTGTGAAGCAAGGGTGGGAAAAGTTTGCTGTTGTTTTTCAGTTTTAGCTGCCTCTGCAACTCATAAACACAAGAGAAGAAAAAACCCCAAGCCACAAAACAAAGCTAATTTGAGTGGAAAAAAAGATAAATATCTTGCAATTTTTACTGTATATGAGCTATCTTTAATTACTAATTTCAGAAACTTTATGGTTGACATCTTTCTTTTAATTTTTTTTTCTTTTATTTCCTTAACATTTTTATTACTTTGTTATTAAAAATAAAAAAAACAACAAAACCAAAGAAACCTTGCTGCTCTAAAATGTGTATACTCCACTGAAAATGTCAAGCAAAATAGTTTTTATAGGGAAGGATATGTGGGACAAATAAACCCCAAAAAAGTCTGTTTTTAAGGGGCAGCTGAAGGTTTCATGCAATCAGCTCCTTGAACCCATTCTTGCCAGCTGGGCAGGAGCAGAGGGCAGCGTGGGGCAGTGCCTCTGGCATGCCAGGTCCTCATCCTCTGGGAATAGTTAAAGTACTAACAGCAAAAACACTGCACTGAGCACTTTGCTTCTTCTGGCTGCACTGGTGGGTGCGTAATGCGAAGCAGAGCGAGGAGAGGGGAACATCACAAAAGGTGGCTGGTGGTAAGGGTTAAACCGCTCCAGCCGTCGGCTGCTGGATGCGAGGCGCAGGCCTATGGTGCAATAATGCATGCCCAAGCAGTCCTCTAGGTGATGTAGCATGCCAGGTTTGGCTCCAGCACCCAATCTCAGCAGGAGCACAGACCTCTCTAACTTAAACAGCTGCAAAAATGTTTGCTGGGTTAGTAATTTGTCCCAGATCTAAAACCACGTAGACAGCTAGCGGGTACATTGACGCTGCATGCTGTAGCTCAAGGAGAAAGAAAGCTGACTTACATGGAAAAAGATTTATAGTTCAAGTGGAATAGCAAAAAAGTGCAAAATTATTAGAAAATTTCCAACTAAGTGCTGTGAGCTTCAGATCCCTTATCCATAGAGACGTGTGAAACAGAAGAAATGTCACAGTCAAAAGGCAGAGCAGCAGAAGCAAATGTTCTTTAGCTTTCCTTGCAGTGAACTTTAAACAGCTCAGACAGCTTCTAACTCTCTCTCATGCTCCTCTCTCTAGCAGAAACCTATTGCTTACCATGCCTTTCCATTTATTTGTGTTTTCACTGCATTAGCCTGTGCCTTCACTGAGCAAGTGAGTAGTGAAATCGGGATGAGAAGAAGGTGATGACAGAAATAGGTGATGCAGAAATGCAACCACTTTCACTCTTCAAGAAAGCTATGACTATGAAGATAAATAAATAAAAGCAAATATCAGCCAAAAATTAGCAAAACAATGAGAAACATTAACCAGAATATTACAGAACTTTTTCTTTAGGACAGCAAGATAGATGTTCAATTTTTAATAAGTATAAAGAGATAAATGTTGATTAACTGAATGCATACAGTCCTAGTGGGGATCTGACCATGAAGGAGAACTGAAGAAATGCAATGCCTTGCTGCTGGCAGAACAAATCAAAGTGTTGGAAAGGGAATTTTTCCAATCATATAGTCTTAGATGGGAAACTTTTTACCACAGAGTCCTGAAACAAAGATATTCTTTGTTTCTTTAGAACAGATAAATGCTTAAATATACTTTTATGGCTTAGATAATTTTTATCAAATATGATATTAAGAAAACAGTTGATTTCATTTTCATACCATGTTAAACATAGGACTCCTATTCCCTTGTGCTATAATGTTTATGCTAAAGCTATTGAAAAAAACCAAATATATTTCTTCAGTTTAAAACAGAAAAAAATGAGCTTTCAGATAAACCAAGAAAAATGTAATGAATAGTTTGTGGACAAGGCAAATATACTAATTATAATCAATAGTCAAGAAAAGTAGCATCTGTTTACAAAACAACTTGGCAAGTGTTATACCCCAAGAGCTTATATTCTGTGGAATTGGCTTAAGATCAGAAGAAAGAGTGATTAATGATATAAAAGTTAATATCCAAATTATTTCTGACACACTGGCTTCTCTCCCAAGCCAGAAAGTTTAAAGTCTTTGGTACAGAAGACAGTAGATGTGGGGGATTGCAATGTTTTTATTAATGCACTTTATTAATGCACATGCCACACTTGCTTACCTAAAAAGCCTTACCTGACTTCTTTCTTTCTTTATGTGAGGAGCAGTTCTCACAAATATGTTTGAGTAAATATATTTAATACTTTGAATCAACATATTGCACATCAAACCTTGAGTGTTTTAAAAAATGAACATGGACCTTTGAAAAAAATTGTTGGCTGTGTTGTGTCATTTATTCCCCAAATTTTAAGAATTTCTGCATAAACTAAAACTACAACTACCCCTCTCCAAAAGGAAACTACGAGCGTATAAATGGGAGTGAGTTGAGGTATTGGGAAGGAGGACCTCCTGTTGATTTTAATACACAATTTTTAGTGAGAGAAGAGAGGAAACATAGGGAAGAAATTGAGTCTTTGAAAGGTAGCAGACAACCACTAGAGAGAAGACCTGTTTAGGATTTTTTTTTTCTTTTTTCCTGCCTTGAAAGTTGCTATTCAGCTCTTTGGAAGAGAGAAACCTGGCTCATTTTGCAAATGCAAAGTCAGGCTGCTGCCAGGAACCATTTGCAGGAGTGATTAACAAAACCTGTTTGCTTGATGGAGGTAAAATGGTGTGCATATAATTTTGACACAATTGGATAATGCACTCTTAGAGTTATATGGCAAAAAAAGAAAAAGAATTAGTAGGTCTCTTTTAAAAGGGTGTCTCATCAGAGCATGCTTATTGTTTTCTCAGCAGATGTGGCATTTAAATGCAGTGAGCAATGGCCAAGAGCAGGAAGTAATTCTGAGAAATAAATGGCAGTTACCATCCCAGTTTCCTGAATGGAGGTGGAAGTGGTTTGGCAATATTCGCACAAGATGATGTTCATTTATGCAGTATTGAAATTAAAGAGTGAGGAAGGGAATGGCTGTGTGTGCTGGTGAAAATGTAACATGGAAATAGAATAGATTCTAAAGTTGCAAATGAACTGAAATACCCCAGGTGGCATGAGCACACAGCAAGAGACGTTCAGTAGCAGCAAAGGCTGGTGTAAGGGTTTAACTCACACTTTTAGATCTCTGCTCTTAGTGGTGCATGATATACTAAAGAAAAAAAAAGCCAGAATACTTTAAATTTTTTGCTCCAGGCTTCAGTCTGGCGAAAGTGAAACCAACATTAATGGGTAAATAGCAATAAAGAAGGAAGGCAGCTATTTAACTGTCTGAACAGAGGAAATGAATATCCACTTTTGATGTTCAGCTTTACTTGTTAAATGTGAAATTCTTACCTAAGCCCAGCCAAGGGTTGACAAAGGGTTTAATCAGCAATATAATCCTACTTAAAGTACTTTCAAGTTCTACATGGAATTTTAAGAACCTTTTTACAACTATCAGAGTAAAGTGGAATTTTATTTGAGAACGGTAGTAGGTAGCATGACAGTTGAAAAACATCTATAAATGTGGCTGAAAAATAGTCTAATATCTGCCCAGCTGCCAACTCAATTTCATGGCAATTTAACAGCAGATTACTATTATGGATATGGTATTGAAATTAATCTTTCTGTGTATTTAATTCCACTATTAAACTAACAGGCAATAAATAATTCTTTGTATTGAGGTGGAGATACATATTCCTTTTTTTAAAGCTCAAAAAATTATTCTCATTGCAAGATAGTATTTCTGAGGAAGACACTGAACATGCCTTCTGGGAAGAATGGTGTTGCTGATAGGAAATTATCTGTAAAAGTTACCATAAATCATGTAGTTTTATCTAGATTTATATGTATTATATGTATTCATACAAAAATAGATCTGTATCTCTAATTATCTAGGTGATGAATGTGCAGGACAAACCTCTTGCATGGCCTCCCATCATCATGAAGAGCTTGACTAGAAGGAATCAGATCTTAGACAAGTGTCGTACAGTGGGATCGCGCAGGACATGGTCCCATTTCTCTTTTACAGCAAAAACAGCAATGTAGCCTTGCTTGACATGACTGGCTGTTCTGCCAAAGCGCATTCATACCTAGGTGACACAGTATGTATTTGCTGTGGCAAAGCTGGTAAAAGAGGAAAGATGTTGGAAAATGCCATCTGGAGATACCAAAATACACCTATATGGAGAATTTCTTCATTTCAGTCTTCCAGGGTGGCTAAAACTAGAATGAAGACAATAAGACAAATATTTCTGTATGTGTATATATACAATTATTTTGCAAAATCACCCTTTCAGTTTTCTATGATATATAGGTCAACACGGTTTTGATTAAAGGGAGTATAAATTTAATAATTTTTGTCTCCAAGGACTAAGGATTGAAAAATAAAGATTAAGCCAATTATTTTGCTTTGTCTGAAAAGCTGATGGTTTGGTGGAGATGCACCAATTAATTTGTCTTTGTATATAGCATCTGACATAAAAATCATATGTTTTCATTATGATACATCTGTATTTTCCACTTGTTTTTACAAAACATTATACTTTACCATTTGACGGTATGACACTGCTAGAGCTCATGACACATGATCTGCATTAAAACTCATAATTTAATACTTATTTAAATGTAGTATAACAGAACTGCAAATTTAACCAGAGAGCAGTAAGAACTATCATTTCCATCAGATTCTCTGAAATGCTTCACTATGATAACTGATGTCATCTGCAGTTTTTAAGACAGTTAGATATTAGGTTTGTTACTTTAACAAGTTTCCAGAATGAAATCTTCTCTAAGGTGTCATAGTTTGCTCTTTATTTAACTTGTAATAATTCAATGATGAACAAGTTTCCAATGTCCTTTTATAAAAGCAAAAACATTAGTGACTTACATAGGAGAATACTGACCAGATAGTAAAACAGAGCACCATGTCATAGTGATCTAAAAAATATCACATTTGTATAGAATCTTAGTGAATAACCCATACAATAGTAATTATCTTTAATATTCTAAAACTGGTCATCCTGAAAATTGTCATGTCCTCGGTTTGTTTATTCTCCAGTTAGGGCTCATTTTTTCTTTAATTTGAAGTGAATAATATTTTACTTCCCAAGAATTCCTTGTTATACAATCAGCAACCCCAAAAGGTGTTAGTAGAAACAATACATGTAGGTAAGTTCAGAACAGATGGATCACTGTCCAGACCACAGTGCAATATTTTCAGTATTTGTGGAATGTCTCAGTCTCGCTTCAGTGCCTGGTAATGTTATGATGATTATTCTGGTGAAAAACACCTGAAAGACAACTTAGTCATTGGACACAGCCAGTATAGCTTAATGAGAAAGAAGTCCAGCTTAACAAACCTGATTTTCCTTTATGACAAGGTAACCCAGTTGATCAAGAGAAGGTGATTGATGTGATCTTTTTGGATTTCAGCAAAGTTTTTGATAGTGTCTCTCACAGGATCCTTCTGGAAAAAATATCCAACACACAGCTGGATAAACACATCTTGTGATGGACAGCAACTGGCTCACAGGTCAGGCCCAAAGAGTTACAGTGAAAGGGGTGACATCAGACTGGGGTCCTGTCATTAGTGCAGTTCCACAGGGCTCCATTCTCGGCCTTGTGCTCTTCAACATCTTCAGAAATGACTCGAAATGCAGGACTGGAAGGGATACTATGTGAGTTTGCAGATGATACAGAACTGGGAGAATCTGTCAACTGCCAGAAAAGCCCTGCAGAGGGACCTCAAAGAGTTAGAGAGGTGGGCAATGACCAACCATGTGAAGTTCAACAAGTGCAGGATCCTGCACCTGGGATGGGGCAGCCCTGGATGTATGGACAGACTGGGGAATGAGATGCTGGAAAGCCGAGCTGAGAGAACGGACCTGGGGGTTATGGTTGACAGCAAGTTGAGCACAAGTCAGCAGTGCCCTGACCGCCAGGAGGGCCAACCATGTCCTGGGGGGCATCACCAGCCAGGCAAGGGAGGGGATGGTCCTGCTCTGCTCTCACTGGGGTGGCCTTGCCTTGAGTGCTGGGGACAGTTCTGGGTGCCACAAAAGGATATTAAGCTCTTAAAAGCATTCAAAGGAGGGCAGCAAATCTGGTGAAAGGCCTGGAAGAGAAGCCATATGAGGAGTGGCTGAGGTCAGCAGGGCTGTTCAGCCTGGAGAAGAGGAGACTGAGGGGAGACCTCACTGCTGTCTGGAACTTCCCGGTGGAGGGGAATAGGAGAGGCAAGCACTGATCTCTTCTCTGTGGTGATCAATGGCAGAACAGGAGGGAATGGCCTGAAGGTGTGTCTGGGAAAGTTTAGGTTGGACATCAAGAAATCTTCTTCCCCCAGAGTGTGGCTGGACACTGGAGCAGGCTCCCCAGGGAAGTGGTCACAGCACCAAGCCTGACAGCATTCAAGAATCATTGGACAATGCTTTCAGGCACATCAGGGTGTGATCCTTGGGGTATTCTGTACAGGGTAGGGGCTGGACAAGGTGATCCTTTTGGGTCACTTCCAACACAGCTTATTCTGTGATTCTGTGATTCATTTTGGTATGAAAATATTGATGTTCAGTCCACAAATGGAGCCAGGAAACATACACTAACAGAATCAACTGTACACGCCAAGGAACAGAGCTTTGTAATACTGCTAATTAGTGGGGGAAAAAAAAAAGAAAAAGAAAATTCAAGCTTTGTAAAGCATTAGTGAAGGTATAAATCTCTGATTAAATATTATCCTTGCAGAAGACAATCACTTTTCCTAGCAAACCATGTATTCAAATATATCTTTTTGAAATCTGCCTGAAAACCAGTTATCATCAATTTTATGGCTTCTTTTTTCTTTTTTTTTTTTCCCTTTCAAAATCTGGTAACCTTTATTTTTGTGAATGTGGTGGATAAAATATGTGTTCAGTGAAGGAGAAGCTGGATGCCCTACAGTGAGTGCTCAAAACATTAGCTTTCATAACTGAATTCTAGAATCTCCTGGAATAAATGTATTTCTAATTATTTCTTCAAAGCCAGGTCAAATTCAACAGTAAGAATGGTGCGTGCCTCTCATTTTTAGCACTTACAAGTATTGACAGCCAAGGAAAGCTTTCTCTGAGGGCATTTGTGGGTTTCATCTCCTAAGACTAATAACAATCAGACGAGAGATCTGGCTGCTAAACCATTGTGCCAGAGAAGAGATCCATTACTAGTGTTATTTTGAAAAGGAAAGATGTTTTGTTCAACTTGTAATTAAAAAATACCATTTAGGTGGCTTAGGGTTATGTTGAGAACATTTAATTTGTACTAGCCATTCACATGGTCTATGGTTTTGATTACAAGAGTACTTGAAATCTTGGGATTGAGTGTATTTTCAATTCTAATTTAGAAAATTTCTTCAGACATATTGCATTTCTGAATAAAAGTCAGGGTTCCTGCTTAACCTAGTAATGTTTGTTTTGCTCTAATAGTTAGGGATCAAGGAAAATTAATGAATTAAAAGTTAATGATCAAGTGGCTACAGAGGAGAGCTGCAAAAATGATTGGAGGGCTGGAGCATAGCATAGCTTCTGCTATGAGTAAAAGCTCAGAGCTGGGGGTGTTCAGCTGCAGAACAGAAGGCTCCATGGAGACCTAATAGCACCTAAAGAGAGCCTACAAGAGAGCTGGAAAAGTACTTTTTACCAGGGCATGAAGTGGCAGGACAAGGGGGAATGTCTTGAAGCTGAATGTGGATTTAGAATAGATATTGGGAAGAAATTCTTTACTGTGGTGACAACAAGGCACTGGAACAGGTTGCCCAGAGGAGTTGTGAATGCCCCATCCCTGAAGGTGTTCAATACTGGTGTGGATATGGCTCTGTGCAGCCTGATCCAGGGGAAGAAATCTCTGTCCATAGCAGGGAGGTTGAAACTAGATGATCTTTATGGTCCTTTTAAACCCAAACCATTATTCTGTGATTCTATAAAAGAAAAAAATAGAAGTCTGACAGCTTATTAAAAAAAAGGGGATTGACTAATAACTAATTACCAGCTAATTATTTTTGAAATGTGGAATATCAATATTAAAAAGCAAGTCCTTCATAAGTATTTATATTAATTTAAGAGTAGCATGTATTTGCTTTTTTTTTTTAAGAGAGCTTTAATTTTCCTTTTCAAGTTGAACACGTATGACACTTTTAATTTATTTTTTTAGATATGTATGTAAAAAAACAGATTTAGTTATATATTAAGGAACAAAGAAGCAAAGACATTCTTTGAGAAAAAGATGGTTTTTCTGAATTAGGTAGAAGCATATATGAGAAGATTTATTTGACAATATACCTTACCTCTGTATTTTCCAAAAGCTGGACTCGAATTTATCCAGATTTATGAACCAGGAAAATCAATTGCATTGATGTTTTGTGTAGATTTTAAAAATAATTTATCCTTCTGAAATAGCCATGTTAGGTTTGCATGTACTCATCCAGTAGCTAGCTCAGTCTTTGTCAGTGCAAGCATTCTTGAAATTTAATTCTTGCCTTCCAGGTTTAACTAAACCCCATAAATGCAATCAGATGATAAGCACAGTATTCATGAGACTGACAATAAAATGTTCATCTCTGTCACACTTGCAACTCATGTATTTCTTAGTGTGTCACTGAGACAATCTAGGGAATTTCTCAGAGGAAAAAACCCCATAGATTCTATTAATCTATGCATATAGTGTAAATCATATGCTATACAGCTTCCCTGTGTGATGCACTAGAAGCCCAGAGCTAACACTGAAGTCATATGAACTGGAGGAACTTTTCTGCTTATTGTCTAAAGCCAGGCAAAATATGTTTATAGGAAATAACCAGAGGCAGTGGGAAGATATCTACAATACTAATACAATCAGAATTAGAAAACCTAAAAAAAACCCAAAACACCCAAACCCCTCCTAATTAAGAAACATATTAATTTCTCATTGTATTAGGATTCTTAATTTTGTGTCTCTTCTATTGACTGCAGATCATCCAGGACAGACTGGAACTTACATTCACCCCCAACTGATTAACCCAGCACATTTTGCATTTGTATCATGCATGAGCTGGACAGGTAGATATGGAAGGTATGACAATCTTTGGAAACTTGGAAGCTGTAATAATCAGCTATCTGCAAATTTCTCAGAGGAAGTTCTCCATATCAAGAAGGAACAAAAAATGTGTTGAAGCTGAGATCTGTTGAGATGCCTCTCTAAGAGAGCAGCGCTGCTCTTGAGGTACCTGGGTTTGATACTGACATTGGCAGTCAAGCAGAAGGCTTGCTTGGTGTGAGGCAATTTGAACAAGTAAGGAGAATAAATTGGTCCCTTAGGTAATATAGAATCCAAGTAGTGCTCATTTCAATGAAAGGAGCCAGGAAAAAGAACAAAGTATATTCGTTGAGACAGAAAACCAGATGCAATTATCTATTTCCTACATAATTGTCATGTCAGATTTATAATTTTATACATTCCCTTTTGACAAGAAGTTGCAATGACTAGCCACATTATTTTCTTACAGTGCTCAGAAGTAAACTGCCAGTTTCAGGACAGATCTCCTTGTCACAACCGCCTGGAAAAGAAACACATTACCAACTACAGTACAAACGCATATTTCCATAAGATCTTAAATTTTTATGTGCATAAGGTGCAATCCAATTTCTTTTCACAACATAATGGTCATAGATTTAAACCTTTTGGCAGTTTTAAGAAGGATTTTTTTTTTTTTGTTCTGTATAGTCCACAAGATCTCTCTTACAGAGAAATAATAATAAAAAAAGGGTTTAAAGATCTCAAGAGAGGTTTGAGAACCTTTTGTTTTCTATAAAATTCAAGATTTTCAACAAATAAATGTTTGTATATTGCCTGACCAAACCGGTAAAAAATAAATTGCTTTACTTGTTTTGTGATTTCCCCAGATATTCTGTGTCTCTAGTGAAGAGCTGAAGTGTCTGTTTTTCTGGGGAGTGGCACCAGTTGTGACCCAGTTGATTGTATGCACTCTGTACCTTCTCAGGTGGCCTCGCTCTATTGATTTGGTGTTTGAGAAGTCCAGACACTAATGCTCCTAATGATCAGCCATTCTTTTTGACTTTTAGTAACAAGTATTCTCATGCAGTTAATATCAAACAGAACTTTGTGCTCTACATCTGTTATTTCAAAATTCCCATTTTTGAACTCCCCTAGTCTCAAGTAAGTCGTACATTGTCTTCCTTTTTTGCTGCCCACAATCTTTTCACCTACTTCCAGGGCCCCGTGATGTAAAATGTCATTTTGACGATCTTCAGTTCCAGTGACAACTTTAATTTTACTGATTTTAATGGGCTTTTCAAATACAATCCCATAGAAGTCTCCAGTAGAAGGAGCTTTGCCCCAGAAGTACTCATCAATGCTGCTGTAAGCCTTGCTTGCCTCATAGTTTTCAAATACATTCATATTGGTGTGCAAGTTTGCAGGTGGGTTGTCCGGGATATCAAAGGATTCCTCTTCAAAATCATCATCCTTTAACTTATTTTCAGCTCCTTTGTAAGATGAGTAGTATCCCATGTGCTGGAAGAGAGATGGCTTAAAACGTATCACTTCCTTTTGAGCTAACAGCCCACGAAAGTGGATGAGCAACCAATCGCAAGGCATTTCTTGGTAAAACATCAATAGAAAATGGGCCAGGCGTGGTAGGTCGTGGGAATGGTAAAGCTTTCCAATGTACCCCAGCTTGGAGAATTCCAACGTCACCCAGTAGGATCCTTCTCGTGAGGTAATTACTTTCTTAACAGCAGTCAAGAAATTCTTTGAGCAGCGAACGTCATCTTCCAGCATCACATAATAGTCGGAAAGATTAGCACAAAAGTTTAGAAGGAAAGCATAATCTACATTTTGTTTTGATCGGAACTTCACACGGTCCTCGGGGTCATTGTAATTTCTCTTAAGGCCATCCAGTACAGGATAGTAATCCTCAGGGACATGAATAACTATTAATCTGCCCGCAATTATGTGATGTGCAAATTTCTGTGAAATATCCTGGACCATCCCTTCGCACCAGGCTGAGTCAAAATCTGCCAGCTGTACTACCACTGCAATTTCTTTGAGCTCCTCATAGCTTGACTGCTCAAATATGGACTTGATGGTCTCAAGCAGGTAGTTTCCTTTTTTCCGTTTTACAGAGGATAGTCCAATTGTAAGATACCCTGTACAAAAGACAATTCAAACAAAAACTGAGTATCTGATATTGGAAGCAATTTTATCACAAAGATATTCTCCAGAGCTGTGTTTATATTAAATAAACCTCGTGAATGGTGAAGGCTGAGAAATTTGGTATGTGATTTTATTGAGCTGCATGCGACAAAGGACCTTTATTGCCTTTTCATTAAGAGGTATGATATTGCAAGCAAATGGACATATGGAGACTATTGTGTTAAACATTCACTTGCTTACTGCCAGGAGTAGCACGCTGGGGACAAATGCCAAAGCAGTGTGTATTTTTATGTCTTGTAGACACAACCACATATACAATGATAAGGCTGTAAATCTGCCAAAAGAAAGGGGATTATGAGGGGATTATTCACACCATATTTTGAAAGCAAGGAACTACCAAATGCAGCACTTCTATCATTTTAAGCCCTCTAAAAGTCTAGCTACATCTATGCATAATTTTACAGTTTTATGAATTTTGCATGGATGGGGATTTCTCAGTGTGTTCATTTTTAGGTGAATTTGTCTAGTTTTTCCTTGCTAGTAGTTTTTCTTCTAACCTTCTTTCCGGACTCAGCAAGCATTTTACAGGGAACACCCTGCAATTTAGACATCATTTTGAAGCAGAAGAGAACTTCTCTCCTTGCTTATACAAATAATTTTTAATAACCTTACATTCTTTCTTGACAGAGATATATTGTATAAAACAAGCAATTTCATTTCTGCTGTTTTGTAGTCACTGCCATCGCATTTTCACCAGCATTCTAAATCACGATTATTTTTTTCAGATATTTGCTAATATATCTTTATTTTTGGTAACTTCTGATGTAAAAAATGTTAAGACTTTGTAATTGACAGGGTGTACTTAAGTTGAACCACCACAACTATCTTAAAATATAGCCATTTGTAAAAGACTGCTCTGATAGCGATTCAGGGTTTCCCTTGAGGCTGAAATCTGCTCAAAATGAAGTGGTACACAGAAGCACAATCCCCTGAAGGCATTTACACTGCATACAGAGCCCCAAATTTTTCAAATCTAAGTTGAACAGACTTTATAGCTTTCTGCAACTCACATATTGTTTTATTTTACCTCTTGGGCTTAGACTTCAGAACTTTGTTCATATATGCGAAATGGTTGATTTGGACTCCAAAGGACACCTGCCCAGCTAAAGGAGCAAGGAGGTCCATTTGCAGCTGCTGGGCTGGCAGGATAGTGGATCTGAGGGGTGCCTCTATGTGATGCCAAGCATATTCAAGATTGGATTTACCAGTTATAAGAGACTGACAGTATGGTCTCAGAGGGTGACTGCAGAACACCACCAGCATGTGCCTTGCTTCTGCTTTCTAAATCATCTTCCTCTTGCCTGGGAGGAGATCCATGGAATTATGCTCCCACAGACCATCCAGGGGCTGCCTGCAGGACATCTATAAGTCAGGCACTTGGTCAGAAGGTAGACAGGCTGTGGGGCAATCACTGCCAGATCTGGACTAGAAGCCACTGAAGAATGGCCACTAACTCTCTTGACACTGTCACTGCTTAACTCAGCCCCTCTTGCACAGAAATACCACAGGGTATTTATAGGGAAATACCACAGGACTGTATGTATTTCATGCCTTTTTAAATCACCTCATTTTGCAATATTCAAACTGCAGTTACTTACTTTTCCTTGGCAAAGGTGTGCCAGCTAGGTAGCGATAGGAAATGTTTATAGATCCTGAGAAATTAGACAAATCTTTAAAACTGTGAACATAACGTTCTGGGTTGAGCTGGTGCGTGGCTGTTTCTCTGATTAATTGCTTGTCCCCTTCCTATTAACAGGAAAACAAAAATTATAAAAAAGGGAGAGAGAGAGAGAAAGAAACACATTTGTGAATGCCAGTTAGAGAGGAAACATGGACAGGCAGGTTTCCAGGAATAACATTTTTCAGTTTCAGCTTTCATGAAAGCATGTAGATGTCACCTCATTTAAAACAAAAACAAACAAGCAAACAAAAACCCCCCCAAACCAACAAGCATTACTGAATATCATACATTTTTGGCTACAGAAAATCTACTATAAACCTTCAGATTACAGGAAAAGGAAAAGAAAAAAAATACTTTGCATAAAACTCTGGAAAGGTAGCAAATATTAAATTATTGGCCAAAAAATTCTGTGGTATTCAAAAGAGGGATAAGAAAATATCACTCAGCAACAGATAATTTTCACAGACGTAGAAACACAGAAGATTTAAAAAAAAAATGTTTCTAGTGATTAAAAAATCTACCAAAACTGCTGCAAAGGAAAGACAAATCTAGATCCTGGCACATGCCTCATTTTGACATTTTTCTGAGAAGCTTTGACTCAGGTTTGGGATAAGAAGAAATGCATGTGATCATGCAGACAGTAAAAGTTTCTCTGAATTTGGAGAACACTTTTTGATGGCATAGTCAAAAGGTACATTTATCACCACACCTCCTCTTCCTTCCTCCTTCTTCAAGAGGCTTCCCTGGTCACAGTAAAGGCACAGCAGAAAAAGAGTGGCTTCATCAGTGATGCCCTACCCATAATGTCACTTGGGCCTTAGGGAAAATCAGCATCTCTGTCCTTAAGAAAAGGGAAAATATCTAACAGCTCATGGAGACTAAATTTAAAAGTAGGAATGCCTATTTAATTTACCTGGTTTGATTTTAGTCTGATGGCAGACGCATGTGTGAATGAGTTTGTTTCTTCTGATGTATGCAATATGTTAATGCACTGAAACTTTGGGATCTGTCATTAAATGGGAGCATTGTGCAGCAATAGTACTGCTGCTAACTGCAGAAACAGTAAACAGTGCTCATATTTAATGGCATAAATATTAAAAAAGATGTCAAAGCTATATTTTTTAGCACAAATAAATCTTTCTGTAAACTGATCTTACATTCATTTATAGTTCATTGTTTTTCTGGCATAGAAGTAGTAAAAAATCCACTTCTGAGCTTAGTTAAGATCTTTGGCAGACATCCAGGGGCATCTACCTGCACTGTTATGCTCTCTTGATCTTCAGTGTCTCTTGAGTAATTTCTCTCAAGTGCTTATGTGCCACTTTGCATTTGCTCATAAATTATGAGAGGAAGTTTGATGATCAGGTTCAAGATTAAAATGTAACCTAATGATCTAGAAAGAAAATACACCAAAACTTCAGGAGAGTTTCCATGAAAAATGTCAGGTGGAAAAGAAAAAAGGCTAGTCCATAAACTTTCTTTTTTCAAAACCCTTCCTTTAACATCTGAGAAGTGAACAAAACATTGTGTCATGGGTTCCAGAATGGAGCACCAAATTTCCTTGTTTCATAAGGACTTGGAATGGAAACTTATTCTGCTGAGGTTTTGCTACATAAAATATTTAGAAATAGACAATGCCAGAAAAAAATGTTTTGACTTTAACAAGTAAAATATCTAAACTGACCACAAAAATTTTCCCTTTTTCCCCCCTCTTTGATAAATGGCTTTTGTGGCTAATATTTCTTTTTAATGGCTGCTCTTTCATTCTTTTGTTGAATGACGGGCAAAACTGAAATCTGGATTTTTTCAAAAGATTAAAATCTGTTTCTTCTATCTCTGACTATGTAGAGGTCAGTGAAGCTGAGGAACTCGATTAACTCGCCTTGGTATTCTTCTGTAGCTTTTTCCCAGAATGTTTTTGGCTTTCATCTGTTAACTAACCTCTAACTTGCATTCCAGTGTTTGCTGGGAGTTTCATGTGGGTGCCATAGGATGAAGTGCCACAGTTCTCCACCCTTTATGAAGACACCCTGCTCTGCTAAGGATGCTGTGTCAATTACAATAGTGCACTTCTTTGCATAGTTCACAAAATAGTGATTAGTATTCATAGAAGAGCACAGAACACTTGCTTCACTTACAATCCACTTACAACTCTGAATAGGTAGAAGACCCCCTTGTGCATATTGTGATATCTGGTCTATTTTAGCTCAGTATGTCTTCAAAATGCTTGATCAAATGCAGTTCATACATTGTAGATGAAGCACCTTAGACTGCCTTTCTAATGCACATGTATCTGCACTGCATAACTGCATGCCCTCCACCCAATATACTTCAGTTATTTTGCCCTAACTTTCCATTTCTGCAGCAAATGCCCTGCAGAAAACAGCGAAGGGATTCTCTGGATATGTGAGACGCTTGGAGCAAAACCAGAAAGTTTCTGTTCTCCCTTCTTAAGGTTTACCAAAATGAACATCATTTTAATGCTCTAACTTTTTGAAAAAGACCACTTGTGTTCCATCTGGTGCCAGAAACACCAGCACCACAGCCCCTTGCACAGCCTGCTGCCTGAGACTGGGAGGAGGAACTCTGGGCCAGCTGTCTTCCCTCTACCAGTTACCTTCGTCCAGCAGGAGATTGGCTGCAATTCAGAGAGCCTTTAGGGATCTGAGGACTTTCAGATTTTCATTCCCCGAGGGAAAATGGTTAGTCTGCTGTGCTCAAAAGCTTTTCCCAAGCTTTTCTCTTCACCATAAACAGTGAAATTGCTCATCTTTTACCTCAGCAGAGAAAACACACCAGACAGGGTGTGTTTGGAGCTGTCAGACAGGGTCAGGAAGTTTGAGAATAAAACTAAATAAATAAGTTGAAAAGTCAACATCCTAACACACTTGAAAAACACTTGATGGACCATAAAGGTATCAAGAGACCTGGAAGAACTCTCAGGAGACTTGGCAAGAGACTTGGCTGAGAGCTGCATGAATGCAAACATGCCAGAACTGTGATGAGAGAAGCAATGAAAGAGAGTGAATTTATAAAAGGCAGAGGGGTGGGGGTGGGAGTAGAAAGAGAAATTAAGAATAAGACGTGGAGCCATCTGGGGAGCTGGCAAATAGGACAGGAAAAGATTTCAAAAACAAGCCAAGAGGAACACCATTAGCAGTGATAATAAAAGCATTTTCAAAAACATCTGGGGGACTTTGAAGCAATTAGTGAACAGAGAAGAAACATTAGGGAAAACGTCACTAGGAAAAAAAGTGATAAGCCAGGTCAAATTTAATCATAACCAAGAAATGCTAAATAAATAAAAAAGTGAAAAACTTTGTGGTACACAAAGAAATATGCCTGTAATGGAAATATGCCTGAAATATGCCACATGCTACAAGAATGGGCTATCTTTTCAATGGCCTAAAAAGTACTAGCATAATATTAGTATTGTAAATATTTACAGTTATAATTATATAATTATAATATTTTAAATTCAAATAATTAAGACTGTATATATGGTTCTGATAAATAGCATAAGAATTTTACTGCTTGTGTATGACACTTTTTGACATACTAATATGTTTCTTTTCAGACGTAAATGAGATCAGAATTCATCTCTCAAAATATTGGAAAATCCATACTGTCCCCATTCAATTCAAGATAAAGACAGCACTGTCAGGTCATATCACAGTACACCAAATTCTGTTTAGTCACTTTACTATTTCCACTATGGTTTTTTACTGGGCCCAGTCCAATCTCCAAAGAACTGGAAATTCAATCCATTAATTGAGTATCCAGGGCTCACTTGACATTCAGCACTGAAACACCCCTAGGTTACACATAAACTGTATTCCTAACATAAATATTTCCACATTTTTTTTCAAAATCATAAACTTACATTAGGTTTCATTTGTCTAATTTTTAATGCTGTAGTAGTGAACCCATCAGACTAAAATCTGAGTTAAGAAAGTAGGAAACACACAAAGTAAACTCACTAAAATGAAATTATTTATGCAAGGAACTTAAAGTAGATAAAATGGGTATAAATTTTCTTTTATAATTTTATTTCTATAATAGCATTTAATGCAGTATTCTGAGGTGAGATTTGCAGTGTACACTAAAAAACAAGCTCCCAGCTCACACAAATAGCTCAGATGTAGTTTATCCTCAACAATTTCCCGGTTTACTAGGGGTGTTTTACTGTTTTGTTGTTCTAGGATCACTTCTTTGCAACTTACCAAAACATAACTATCCTCAATGTACAAGTTCATGAACAGCAAGCAAACAACAAGGATTCCTAAGAATGACACTGCTGCTCGTTTCCGCAAGCATCTCATTTTATCAAAATATTTCCAGTTGTGTCTCGTGAAGAACTGCATACGGTGGTGTCACCTATGAATAAAACCACAGCATTACAAGAATGGTCCACCTGATCAGCACAACAACAACTAAACTTACCTTCAGAATATCAGATCCCTTGAAATATACATAGGCTGCACTTTCAGGCAGAATTCATTTCATTTAATCACTGTCATATTCAGGTTTAATATATAATCTTAACAATAAACTAAGCTTCCTTTTTTTTTTTTTTTGGTGTCAGTAAAGAAAAAACACGTACCCACTGTCGTACCCATTTTAAAGTGGGCTCGTGATGGATGTCGCTGTGGCAGGAGTGCATCAACAGTTTAGCTTGCTATGGTTAACTGTCAGATCCCAACTTGGTGGCTAGACATGATACTGTGCCTTGTTCCCCCATGTACTCGTGTCTCCTCCCAGTGACAGCCCAGGTCAACAGGCAAGGGAGAAATTATTGCATGACTCAGTGCTGGTACCAGTAGAAGAGTTCTGTACACCAGAGCTACCAAATAAGGTACCTTCCCTGAAGTGAAAGAGTACTAGCAAGACTGTATGATATCTCTTAGAGTTTTTCCATCAAAGTACAAAGGCCCAAGGTTAAGTGGAGCTATTATTCCCATCTTCAGAAGAAAGGCGGGTCTCCACCTTAGACCAGGCACATCTAAGCAGAGTATTGGGAAATCCTTACCAACCTGATTAGATAAATCAAATAAGGGTGGTACAGAGATCATGGAGCCTATCAATATTTCTGGTCAAGATCAAGAAAGAGGGCTGTCTATTCACACTCTAATGTTGCATATTCATTTTAGTTCTTTTACTCTGGAAAACAAGATGAACGCTGTTCTTGTCCACCAAATTGTCACATTAACCTGTGTAGGACTGTATGTGTTTGAACAAGATTTTTAAAGATCTCTCTGCCCAAAGTCTTATTAACATTATTATTAAAAAACCAGCAGACTATAAACTTATGATTTATGTACTATATTCTTACTCATATTTTGATTATTTTCCACAGCAAATAATGATTTTTCAATTGAATTTAATGTATAGAAGTTATATGCAAACAAAGACTTTAAAGCCAGCCTAGGTGAAGTAGTAAAAAACATGATGCATGCAATGGTTAAACCCTGCACTTAAATACCTCCACTTTTGAAAATGTTGAACATCTACACTGATACAAAATAGGACATATTAGGAGTTCCATAAATGATTTGTCATGTCATATAGAAATTTTTCTGTCCTAATAGCAAAAAATCTACCAAGGACAAAATCCAATGTATATTTGTTTTGCCAAACTGAATAAACACATTTAACAGTATAAAATATGAGTCCATTATACTCCAGAGAACCAGGAGGTAAATATATAAAATACTTGTAATGCAATTAGTAATCACAAAGAATCCATAGATTTGAAAGTAACTGCAGTAAATGGAGGCTGGTTGTACACAGAATGTTTTATATTCACTTTATATGCTTTATAATGCTTTATATATTGAGAATAAAACCAACTTACAGGCTGCATGAAGAAAAAAAAGGAATCAGTAACAATATACATTTATGTCTGTCTTTATTTAGGATGGGCTGAATTACGAAAACCTGATTACTCTGAAGCTGAAAACCCCAGTGTAGATAGTTTTTAAAGTTACATCAAAGATTTCATTTTTCTTAATATCTAAGGACATTGAAAATAAACCTCAGGAAGGAGGTTGAATGAATCTCTAAACACTAAGCTTCCCTGTACAGCTGCAACTCTCTGTGCCAGCACAGTGGTTGCTGGTTGTCTGTGGATCCAGCAGGCTGTTGTGGAAATGAAATGTTGCCCTGTTTTAGAAAAGACTGTGTTACACATATGCTTTGGGTTTTGTTTTTATTTCATTCCTTTTCTTTTTTGTCCCCTTCTCCCCTGCCCCCTCCCTTCTCACAGTACAATTACTAATTTTCAAACCACTACACTCTTTTAAAAACCAGTCAGAGGATCACTGGATGGTTTAGATACTGACACTTCTATTAGTTGCATTAGCTATCTTGACTATTGAAAATGCAGTTAGTCTGGGTTAGAGTGCTCTCAGTCGCTATCGGCATATTGCATTTCCATTGAGTTAAAAAAACACCAAAAAAATAAATGAAAAAAGAAAAACAACAAAGCAACAAAACTTGGAAATGAATAAATAAATGTGTTTTTTCAGTCACAGAATGAATGTATGTGACATATTTGCTGGATAGACTGCGGTGTTACACAGGTCAACTTCCCAAGCCTTAAGAAGGCGCTTAGAACTGCATTTCCTGGTCATATTGTATGAGATGATTCCTGTGCTGGGTTAGGAATAAATACAGAGGGAATTACATAGGTGAGGCTAGAGGAACTGTCATGACTAAAACCGAGGCACAGAGGGAGGAGGGCACAGTACAGCCACCACTCAGAGATGACCCCCCCTGCTAGTGCTGGCAGCACACGAAGCCAATTCACCGCTGTTTTGCACGTGAAAACATCTGGAAGCGCAACATCGTGCCAGCGGTGGTCTTTAGTTCACCAGATCTTTTGGTAGGTCCTCGCCAGGTAAAGGCAGGGAAGGGAAGGATGCCCCGAGGGGAGGGACCCGTCACGGAGGAGGCTGTGGCAGCGCTGGTGACAGCAGGTGGCAGCGCTGGGGACAGCAGGCGGCAGCGCTGGGGACAGCAGGCGGCAGCGCTGGTGACAGCAGGTGGCAGCGCTGGGGACAGCAGGTGGCAGCGCTGGTGACAGCAGGTGGCAGCGCTGGGGACAGCAGGTGGCAGCGCAGGC
>LTAT01000002.1:41688332-41705644 GCA_003286495.1 Chlorodrepanis virens
AGGGAGGAGGGCACAGTACAGCCACCACTCAGAGATGACCCCCCCTGCTAGTGCTGGCAGCACACGAAGCCAATTCACCGCTGTTTTGCACGTGAAAACATCTGGAAGCGCAACATCGTGCCAGCGGTGGTCTTTAGTTCACCAGATCTTTTGGTAGGTCCTCGCCAGGTAAAGGCAGGGAAGGGAAGGATGCCCCGAGGGGAGGGACCCGTCACGGAGGAGGCTGTGGCAGCGCTGGTGACAGCAGGTGGCAGCGCTGGGGACAGCAGGCGGCAGCGCTGGGGACAGCAGGCGGCAGCGCTGGTGACAGCAGGTGGCAGCGCTGGGGACAGCAGGTGGCAGCGCTGGTGACAGCAGGTGGCAGCGCTGGGGACAGCAGGTGGCAGCGCAGGCTCGCCCGGGCCAGCCCAGCCCGCAGCTCGCCGCTGTGCCCCGGCCGGAGCCTGGCTGGAGGCGCTGCCTGCCGTCCTCGCACCGTAAGCCTTTGGCTAGAGCGCTCCCAGGGTTATGTGCATGCAGGATCCCTTCCATCTTCCTAGAGCTGCTTCCACTTTGCATCGCTGTATCCAGGGATTGCACTGTGGAACACCGTGCCAGTGAAGTTTGCACAGAAAAAAAAAAAAGTAAATCTCACCTTTTTTTTTTTTTTTTAAGTAATGTCATTCACTCCTGCAGTGAGACCTCTGATTTTCTTTAAGACCATTTGAGCAGAATATTCACCATTACTAAAAATCTTAGATATCGAAAAAAAGGTTTCAATTCATAATTCAATTCTGAAGGCACAGCTTTGCTTGAGGATTATATGCCTTCATTATTCATGCATAATTAAGTAGCTATCAGAATGGTATAAATGCAATTTGTTTCATAAAGCTGGCATGAAACAGTTAAACAATAATTAATAAATATGCATAAATTATAAATCTTCTCCTTTCTAGATGAGATGTGTTGCTTTCCTCGGTGTCTAGAGAGGGAACTTGTAAGACCACAGATCTCTATGTACATGTATGTGCTGCTATCAGACACACGTGCAGTTTTACATGGTAATGTGAAATTATAATTCCTTTGACTTTGTAAAACAATATACAGTGAAGAGGTGGTGAGCCAAAAAATGCAATGACATACTTTTACAGTGGGTAGTTGCTGTTCTGTATAGGATCTAGAAAGGTGTGAAATCTGTGTAAAAGGTCAAGAATTGATTTTCACATGACACTGAGAGGTTTTCTCTTGCAGAATTTGCAACACCCTGAAGAATTTTAACTTTTTTTAAAAAAATAGCAAATCTCAAATGACCATCCAGAAAGAGACTGTTGTTAATAAGGCAAGTCCTTGAAACCAAATGTTGAAATTAAAATATTTAAATTTATGTATATTAAAATTTTAAAACAAATTTCATTTTGGATTTCAATATAGCTATTCCCAAGAGGAAAAAAATTACATAAAGCAAGATTTTTTTTTCCCTTGTTTTCCTTTTTTCAGAGAAAAAGACTTTTTGCTATTCGTAGAATAATTTCTCTAATTCATGTACACTCACTCTGGTAAACAATTTTATATTTGATCCATTCTAATTCTTCATCACTTCCTGATAATACTAGGGATTTGTGCTTTGTCCTGATTTTAGATATTATCACTTACTTTCCTTACATGTTTCCTCCATAAACAGATACATTAAAAGGCCCTGTGTTGTTACTTTACCCTTAAGGATACCTACACAAGTTAAGGACTTAGCCTTACCCCTAACCAGTACAGTGAATTTGTTTGTATATTCAGCCGTACAGGGGTGGAGCAACAAGGTCATCTTTGTATTACATTCTGGCCTGCTTGAATGCTGTGTCCCAGCAGCTCAAAAGAAGCTTCTTATTTAGAGAGGCACGTGTGACTGTGAAAAACGGCAACTGAATTATTTCATTATTTTAATATTTTCAAATGAGGCATATAGATTTACCTGTACTCGCTGTAGAGTCCGTATTCCAGGAGGTGGAGCTGATCCCCTGCCCCATTTATTATATGAGATAACACAAAAATATCATGATTGCATTATTAAACCCTTGTGAACTTTATTGCAATCCCTGATTTGACAGAGACACTCAGAAGCAGGCACTTTATTCCTCAGTTTTGTGATACACCATTCTACCACTTATTGAAATGCCTTGCTTGCAGTTCTTAATGCTTGCCCAATGTGTTTTTCTTTTTTTTTTTTTTTTGGAAGGCTGCACACAATACCTCAAGAATTGCATTCAGTTATCTTTATAAAGTCACAAAGGAAACACTTCTAAAAAAAACAACAGGAAAAGCCCCCAAACAAATCTGATTTTTTACATGGTTATTATTACATTTTGCAAGCACCATGATTTTCTTATGCAGGAATAACAAAAACAAACCCTAAATTGTTATGTAGAATTGAGCTACAGAGAGTAGTATACTAGAGAATTCTAATGGATAGGCTATTCCATGGGGCTCAGATAGACTCCCAGGCAGATTCACTGCCTTACTGAAAGCCTGAATGTACACATAAAATGTTTAGGGCTGACAGGCAGATGTTCGCTGCCACTGGCAGCAGAGGAATAAAAACTAGTTTGAGGGAAAGGAAAGTTTAAAGAATGAGGCTAACAAATCCAGAGGAGCTCAGGTTTTGAACTAATCATAAGTAGATTGTGTGGCTACATGCTTAAATAAATGGTTTAAAGATGATTTTATTGTCTGAAATCTGGGTTCTAGATACAGGAGGTTAAAAAGTGGAGATGTATTAGTAGGCAGATTACTCAAAAGTGACACTGAAAAAAGGATGTTCTAAATAAGTAGGTTTTAGAAAAGAATTTGAAAGGCATAATTATCTTTGATCCACAGAAAGTGAGACATTATTTCGAACACTAATATAGCATACAGATATATACAGACCCCAACAGTTTTGGAAAAGGGATCAGAGTTTGGGAGGAAATGGATGATTCAGCTGAGGCAAGTTACCGAACAATGCAGAAAAGCAAAGAGCTTAAATACAAAGCAGGTGTTGGATGAAGTGTCTTTCCTGTCTGACAGCTTCAGAGTGATATAAAATGGAGTCAAAAACTCTGGCTGTAACATTCTGAGCAAAATGTAATGCATTTCTTCTGGCATGGAAGAGTCAAGTCTAATCAAGGGGAAGAGATGACTAAGAAGTATGAAGTTGCATTGACTTAGATGGTAAAGCACTAATCCATCATTGGATGGATGGCTGTATACTACTGGATTTATTTTATCAAGTAAGTTGTAGTGTAAAATATGAGTTTTAGAAAAACTATATAGACAGTGAGTTAATGGCATGTGGGAAAAGCCTGGAAGATAAGAAAAACATAACAAAGAAACCTGAAATAACCCTGAATTTCTGCTCCACAGAGACAAAACAGAGAGTAAAATAAAACACCATTGCCACGAAGAGAGAAGAAACAGGTAACTGCGACATCCAGGGAGAGTGAGATAGAAGCTTTTAGAGATACAGGAGTGGGGTATAATTCTGCATCAGGAATACAGGGAGAAACCCTGAGCATTGAAAATAGCGCTGGGCATCATTCAGAGAGGAGAATTTTTAGAAAGGTAAGGATAGACATTAAGTTACATATATACCAAATAGATTTTATCCATTGACTCATCAGTTAATGAAAGGAATACATGGACACAAATATTGATAGATTCAACAGAAGATAAAACTTTGATGAATAGCTCTCACACAGTACAGTTATACAGTATGAGAGTACTGGGATTATGAGAAGCTACAGGCTATCAGACAAACTAAATTCCTTGAGTCTATTAGGGACCAACTAGAGGGATAATATCTTCACACCCTCCTCCTGGTGTGAAGATAATTCAGCTCTAGGTCCTTCACCCTAAGCACAGACTATATGAGCTAATGTCTCAGTAACACTTCCTCCATGTGTTATACCTCAATTTATACCTCAGTGTCCCACAGCCTTCAAAGTTTAGAGCTAAGAGCTTGTCAAGTGCCATGGACAACCCTATTTTAATAGAATTGCACTGAGACAGAGACAAACATCTTTTGGGGATAAAAAAAAGAACAGAAATGTTTGACCAAAGCTGACTAATCTTGATGGAAAGAGTTTCACCTGATGGAAAGAGATTCTGGTTAAATCAGCTCATGGTTTTCTCATCAGCACACTCTGCAGCCTCACATAATAGAGAGGTGAGTGGCTTTTTCAGAGAACTGCAAAATCACAGAAAGGGTGAGGCCGAAAGGGACCTTTAGAAGTCATCTGTTCCACCCTCCATGTCTCTGTAGTGCTGCCTGGAACCAGGTACTCTCAGTTGTGTCCGGACTGCTTTGGAATATAGGCAAGGAGTGAGATCCACACATTCTCTGGGCAGCATGTGCCAGTGCTCTGACACCCTCTCACAGTAAATGATGTTCAGAGGGAACCTCCTGTGTTTTAATTTGTGTCCATTGACTCTGTCCTGCCACTGGGCACTGCTGGCTCTGTTTTCTATTGTCTATTCAGGTATTCACATGCAGTGTAAGATTCCCTCTGAGCATCATCTTCTCCAGACTTAACTGTCCCAGCTGTCTCCGTCTCTTCCTATAGCAAAGACGCTCCGGTCCCTTAAACATCCTCGGGGCCCTTCCTTGGACTCTGTTTGGCATGTCCATGTCTCTCCCTTAGTGAGGAGCCTGGAACTGGGTACAACACTCTAGGAGTGGCCTCACCAGAGCCAAGTGCAGCACAACCCTTGACCTGCTGGCAGTGCTTTGTCTGAGGAGCCCAGGACACCTTTTAACTTCGTGTGAGTCAGCACAGGCAGGATGCAGGATCAAATATAAAACTATCAACAAAATCCACAGAGTACATTTATTTTTGTTATTCCACCAGCTGGGGATCCTCAAAACAAGACCCAGGCATACAAACAGAGCTGCAGGCACTGTAGAGCTTGGTCCATGCTAGAGAGTCACTGATCCTGCTGGTTTTGCCTGTGTATCAGGGGTTTGCACAGGCACAGTGGTAAACTGTGCTTGAGCTTTCTTGCAGCAGAGAATAAATCTCCAGAATCTTTGATAAGGTGTCTCTAAGCCTATCACAGGCCTATATTATATAAACACAGATGTTCTGCTTGTCAAACACACAAGGCTAAACAGCAGTTAATATGATATATGTGTTTTTTGACACCCCAGCTGTAAGTCACTTGAGTGTGTGTTTACAATACTCCTTGCCAATTTTCTGTTATTTCCCCACAGTCTTTGCTGCAAGGGCACATTACTGGCTCTTCTTCAAATTCATGTCAGCTGTGGCTGCCAGGTCCTCCTCTGCTAAGCTGCTTTCCATCTGGGTGGTGCCCAGCATATATTGGTGTAAGGGGTTGTTATTGGTGCAGGATTTTGAACTTCTCCTTGTTGACACCTGAGGTTTCTGTCAGCTCAATTCTCCAGCCTGTCAAGGTCCCTTTCAACTGTAGCACAACTCTGCGGCATATCTGCCACTCCTCCCAGATTTGTGTCATCTACAATTATTTAGTTATTTGTAAACCTGATGTGGAGCAAAACCCCTCAACTAAAAAAACCCAAAGAGCCTCCATGTATTTGCATATATGTGTGACTAATTTCAACCTATCATCTAATGTAACCCTAACCCTAAAGGAGGCTCTAGGCACTGAGTTGTGACAATAATTCTCCATCCTTTTCTTGCTTCACAGTGTTTGTGGCTTGTAAGGAGGCAGCACCAGAGATGCACAGCCCTGAGAGATTTTATCTGATTAGGAATGAGTGTCCTTTTTTTGTGATAAGTATTCACTTCTGAGGAGACTGGTGTTGGATATAATGGACTTATGTCAAATATTGAAAGATGTTTTTACCTGGCATCCTTACATACTGCTTCACAGAGCTTACATCGTGATATAAATTTGGGGGACACTGCCAAGATCCAAAAGTAATTTTTTTTTAATCTGGTAACTTCCAAATATTTTTATTACATTTTTTTTAATTAATTGCATGGTTGGGTCCTTTAACATCTACTTAAACTAGGTTTAACTTTTTCAGAAGAGGAAAAAAGTCCATTTAGAAAGTTGGCTAATTTTTAAGGGGCAACTGTCCAACTCATGAGATTCCACCATATAATTGGATGTTTGCACAAAGCCATGTATCTGTGAAGGTCATGGTGTCCCTGGGAAGTAATGTAAAATAGATTAGAAAATTAAATGCCAGAAATTTTTTTTCTCTGGCCATACTACTAATTTGTTTCGAAGACAAAAGTTTCATTAAGACTTTCCAATGAGCACCCAGGCACCAACTTTCTGGTCAATAAAATAACTCGTTTTGTAGAGAAGGCTTAAAAAACTATGAATAGGTGTGTGACCAACAATTCTTCAGTAAAATTTGATGAATAACCATATATCAGATGAAACAAATTCTTTACAAAATGCTGCATTTGTCTTTTCTTTTAATGTTTTGTGTCTTCCACTATTGTCACATCCAAAACATATGTGTTTAAAAATTTATTTTCAACAGAAGCAATCCATTGTGTGGACAAAAGATGTCCAAAATTTTTCATCTTCTGCTTTGATTCTGCAGTCAGAATAATTAGCAGAAACCCAACTTAGAAACTCACTGTTTGTGAGTTAAAACCCAGTAGTCTTGATTGCATTAGTTTGGTTTTTTACAAGAAAGAACCAAAATAATTTTTGCTGTTGAGTGGACTGTGTTATTTATGTAATAGTCTGACCTTGATCAACTACATTAATGGAGGTTGACTGTGTAAGGAAGGAAGATGGTTTTAGAGGTACCTAAAATCTGAGATGTTATCTTGTAGTCTAAGGCAATTTGACCATGGAAGCTAAGCAGGATCTGTAGTGGGAGGGTTAAATAGCTCTGTTACCAGTATCAGAGGTGCTTTTGCCTTCTGAGTTAATATTAGTTTAGAGTCCTTGTGAATAAATCCTTCAAAGAAGAGAGGCAGACCAGGTGCACTAGCAGCTTCCAATTGCAATGATGATAAATTCAACTTTAATCATCAGATTTCCCATAGGCTTCATAAAAGTGGCTCTAGGCAGAGTGAAAAGAGACCTTGGATGAATAGCTTCATGCCAAGCTAACAGGAATTTCAGATCCATGAAGCTGAGTAGCATGGGATCTCTGCAAGCACACTGACTTATCTAAAGCTGCTTTCGGTGAGCATGGCCATGCTACCCTTTATCTCTGTGACCTGTCAAGTAAAACTAGTTCTGTTTGAGAAGGGAACATCTTTCCAAATCCTGTGCCTGTGGAAATCTCTGCTATTCAGTGAGCAGCTGAAGCCTGATTTCATTGAACTGATGGACCATAATTCAAAGGAATAGTGGAGAAGGAGAGGGTGTTACTGCCTCTGTCTTAAAGCAGATTAATTTCCCATTTTTCTAAAAGATGTTTAGTTCATTTTACTTCTAGCTGCAATTTATGTTTTAGTAGCAATATGTTTGGTGGTATCTGTTAGGGTGTGCCAGGGATAATTTTGTCACCTAATGAAAAACCTTTCCCCCTTGCCTTTCTTGAAAACAAAACAAAGAAAAACTGAAGAAAAAAAAATTAACAAAATAGCTGGATGATATAGTCAACCTTTCAGTTGTGCCAAATAGGTTTTTTATCCTTACCACATGTCAAACCTGATGATTAATAAAGGCTTAAATTAATTTTTCTGCTATTCTATATTTCAGTTATTATAAATAGACTCAAGACATGGCAATAAAATACTGTTCATTACTGAGGTTTCTATTACAAAAAATATTTTTGAATTCCTTATTTTTCCAAATAATTTTTTAATTAATCAAAGTCTAGTAGCAGAGGCTGAATAAATCTTTAACAAATATATTTGATGTTTTTTTTCTTGAGTGTTTTAATGTAAACTTCCAATCCACTTTTCCTCTGAAGAAGCTATAAAATAATTTCCCACATTACTGACTGAAGACTCTTTCATGTGTCTTAAATCATATCAATATATAAAAATAAGGTTAATAAATAAACCAGTTATTTCAATTAAATTCAACACATGGACAGGAAGGGATTTCTCACTATATGGTCAAAAATAACATCAATAAATCTAAATGTGCACTTTCAACATCTGTTTTATCTCATTTTTACAATGCCAGCAGCAAGAATTTCGTTTGGAAAGAAAATAGAATTTTAGAGTTTGGGGAGAATAAAGCACTATAAAAGAGTTTCTTACTAAAAGAAATTATATTTCTTTGCAAGTAAAGTTCAAACAAGACCAACTGATTATTTGGACCTGTGTACTAGGAGCAAAGTGTAGCATTTTTACTGAATAGAAAAGCAACCAGAATATCCACAGTATCTTAAATAAAGTGAAAATAAAAAGAACAGAAATAAAATCTCCATGGCAAGTTAAAAAATAATTTCCTTTTTATTCTATATCTTACATCTCTTCTTAGATTTGCCCCTTGTAGGTACACTAGCTCTCTTATTTTTGAATAGCCCCTGAAATGCACAAGTTAGTTTAAGGGTGAGTCTGAAATAATGACATGTTCCACTTTGCTCAAACTGGTTCCTTTAGAACACCAACCTTGCAATATCCTTCTGAATCACCTTTTGTAGAGGCTTCTTCTCAGGGAAAACAGAGAGCTTAGGGAAAACAAAAATCTAACTCAGCATTGGCAAGAAACACTGTTGTAAACACTCATAAAATCTCAGTACCCTGTTTTTCTAATGAATTACAATGTAAATAGATTTAGTGAGCTTCAAGGAAAAGAGATATGGCATGTTTTCAAATAAGGCTTTCAGGAATGACTACAACAGAAGAACATATGATATCCTTATTGACAGATGCACAGTGATCCGAGGTGATACTTTCAGGCCACTGTTCCACTACTGATTGTTGGGTGATGTCTATTGGATGTATGCCCCATTGTTTGAGAGCTCATTGGAGTTGTGCTTCATTGGTTTTTATTAATTATATTTGCTTGGCCAAACACAGACACCTAAGCTAGTCACACTATGTCTCCATTTGTAGCCAATGAAGAAAAGTATTTCTAAACCAGGATTCATCTCACTAAAAGACTATTTTCTAAAATACATCAGATGAGTCGTGCCCCCAAAATGCCCATTTCTATTCACTGGCTACAAAAACATCCTGAGATGTCATACTCAGTTACAGATACACAAAGGAAGAAATTCCTTTCATGTTCCCTTAGTAATTTCTTTTTCTTCCTTTTTAAGCACATAATCAATAAGCCAGTGTCTCTATCTCCAAAATATGAAACTACAGCACAGACTAACACTTATCCTCAGAAATGTCTTAACTCTACAAAAACACAAGGCCACATTCTCCATCATCCCCACCTATGGCACTATAGCAGGCACATCTTGTCTGCAGTAGACTGCTACAAGCTTCCCTCCATTAAAAATCTCAAGTGTGGTTGTCTCTCCCAAGGCAGTTCCCTTCGTGTATTTCATAAACCTCTGACCCCAGGTATCAGACTCTGCAGCTTCCCCCCATGGCTTTACCCAGAACATGGTTTTGCTGCTTCTAGAGTTTCCACTGACTAGATTAATCACAGTACAGCCCACAGTACACAGACTATTAGCTGTATGCTGTGAGGTATTAGGTACCTAATAGCTTTACTGCAGGATATATGAAAGTTGAAAGAGATACCCATTGAAGGGATCAACAGCCACAGTGGACCTACACCCTTAAATTGTGTTATTTTAGGCGGAATAAGTTTTCTGAATGGCAGGACAGCAAGTCAGAGAGCTGTTTCATTTCAAGGCATTATGGGGTATTCAACCCACGTACTGGGTCTGGCTGAGATTGAGCTCATCTTCCCACAGCAGCCCTCGCAGTGCTGTTCTTTGCACTGGTAGCTAGAAAGGTGCTGATAACACACCAGTGTTCTTTGGCTACTGCTGAGCAGCACTGGCACAGCACCAAGGCTGTCTCTCAACATTCAGGAGGATGGGGCTGGGCAAAATCCTGGCAAAGGACAGAACTATGCCAGCTGACCCAAACTGATCAAAGGGATATTCTGTACCATGTGATGTCAGCTCAGATATGAAAGGTAAGGGAAGCAGGAGGAAGGGGAACATTCATTATTTACAATGTTTGCCTTCTGGAACAAGTGGTATGTTCCTGCATGCTGAAGCTCTGCTTTCTGGCTACAAGCTGTGTGAGAATATGCTTTTTAGAAGCTTTATAGAAGCTTCTAAATATGAATATTAGAATATATTCATAAAGAATATGCTTTATAGAAGCTCTAGAGACTGTGGATGCATCTTCATCAACTGCAGGCACAATGTCCTAGGGAAAGAAATTATTCGCAGTATTGCTGATGATCAATATTTTTCAACTGTAAATATTTAGCAACTAAGTTTTATGACAGGCTCTTCTGTGTGTAGATTAAGGAAGTGGGACTAAACATATCTGCAAATGCAGCCAAGAAAGCACAGAGTGACTTGCTGATTTCTATATTGGAAATATGTGACTCAGGCATATAACTATAGTAAATTAGAAGAAAATTACTGAATTGACTGCAAGTAGAAAATCAGGCAGATATTTTGCTTCTTTTGTTTTAAGTTTACAGTTGTTAATTTTATACGAATCCTTAATGCCGATAGTAAGCACAGGAAGAGAAATGAAGGGGAAAAGCCAAAAATTCTGGCTTAGTTGTCAATATTTGATTGAAATATATATGGTAGTAAGAGAGGCTCATGTACTAGAACACTTTTATCATTCTTTGCTGGCAAAATTTCTGCATGTTTGTGCTTGGGATATTTTTAATGCTTCACCATGAGTTTTGGAAACAGGCACTTCAAGAAGATCTGTGAAGTTACATGGAAAATGATGCGATTGCTTTCCACTCTTCCTGGTGAGCTCCAGAGCATGAAGCCAAAAGCCAGAATGCAGCTATGTTTTTAAGGGCCATCAGCTCTCTGTATGACACAGTATCCAATAGCTGCTCAGGATGCATGCAGTATATTTTTTAAATTTGACCTTAGGAGAAGAAGTAGAAGAATTTCAATATGATTAAAATTTTTATACCACCATTTTATACAATGCTCCAATGACCATTGAGATTAGACTATAAAACCAACATTTTCTGTGTCACTTTCTAATACATCTGGACTGTAGACATCAGCCTAGGCTTTTAATGTCCTTTTGACCTCTGACTGTACAAATCCTGTAACATCAACATGATATAACCTTGTAACATCATTAGATGAGATAACATCTTTCTGTGATTCCACTGAGATATGTCAATAGATTACTTTACCATGATACTTGAAAAGTTGGTTTGTTGCCTAAAAGAAAGGTATTCCAGCAAGTTTGTATGCAGTAAAGAGCCTAGTTATTTCTTTCAGCCTACCTACAGAAACAAAAATTATTAGAAATAGATTGCATATTATACATAACCCGCATTTTTCTGTTTATTTTGCATGAATATTTCATGTTCTGTAGCTCAGTAAGTACACAGTGATTTTCTATTGCTTCTGTTAAACTACATGACAATGCAGTTTGTGTTTTTATACTGTCTTAGAGTGTGTAATGACTTATAAAGAAGTGCAAAAAAAAATTAATTCAATAATTAGATTAAATTTGTGCCATGGGAAGGTGCACCTTTCACTAGATCAGGCTACTCAGAGTACCATGTTCCCTGGCCCTGAACATTTCCAGGGTTGGGAACATTTCCAGCTTCTCTGGAAACCTGTTCCAGTGCTTCACCAATCTCACAGTAAATAATTTCTTCCTAATATCTAATCTAAACCTTCCCTATTTCAGTTGGAATCCATTTCCCCATAGTCCTGTCACTACATGCTCTCTCTTTAGAAGATTATTTATAGGCTTTTCTAAGTTTTTGTCAGTTAAAAATATGGAAACACACTTACATGACATAATAATTAATTAATTCAGCAAAAATATTGATAAAACATCAACTAGCAGATCACTTAGGTTGACTATTTGGCAATTGCTCTCTTCCATGTAGTCAAGTTGAAATACGTTATTCTACTTCCTTAAGTTGATACAAGAGAGAAAAAAAAAGTTCTTTGCTGGAGAAAACTATATTTTTCAAAGAGTTTACACTTTTTAAAATTAATTTATTAAACAGACAATTCTTTCAGAGATTTTTACCTGACATCTTTATGCTTTCAAATCTGTATATTTTGGCTTGTAAGCCTCCTATTTGTACAGTACTTTCTTTATAAATGACTCCATATTTTTATAGAATACAATGACAAAAATTACAAACTAAGAAATGCTTAAGAATTTGAAACATTGTGGAAAACAAAGAGAAAATCTGCAGGTGATATGTGAGCTCAGTCTTCAGTTTGATGAAGTTCTATTGGATACATAAGGAGCAATGATGTCTCCCTTTACAAAAAGACTTCTACATTCCTAAAATGAATAACCATTGATTTTCAATGAAAAGCAGAACATCTTTATTCGTGCATATGATTTCAGCCAAGAAGAACGGCTCATGTGAGCTATTTTTCTATTATACTAGAACTGATGTTTTAATTCAGAATTATTGGAATTAAAATAAGCTTTATCCTTCTCTGTTATCTTACAGTGTAGCTTGAAATTTTGATAGCTGTGAATCAGGCCCTTGATCTTAGTATTTCAAAGGCAAGATCTAGACCACAAAGTAAATTATAAGAAATAAAGGGAGAAAAAAAACATGAAATAGATTCAAAATGGAGGGAAGCAGAAAATGTGCTTTGATTAACTGAAAGGTTAATTACTGAAAGACTTCCTCCACATAACATACCGTTAATTAGAAAGTCTGAGCAATGTGTGATTTAATTTAACACTATGCAAAAGGCCAACATGACATAGTAAGCTTCTTGATTCTTCTTGTGCTTGTGAAACATATATAACTTGGTGTTTCATTCTACTCTAGACTAAAAGAAAGCTGCTTTTCCTTTTTTCTTTATTTTAATAGGTGAAAGACAAGGTTAAAAAAATGAGACTATTGTAGGGATGACACCAATTATTTACCATGGATCAGTGTTCTTACCCAGCACTGTTGCCTTAGCTCTGATCTGTTAAACACATTGGACACAGAACAGAACTGTTTTGTACAGCAGGGCTTCTGGTCACATCAAGAGGATTATTAGGGTGTCTTCCAGAAAGCAGCAAGTCTTGAAAATTACATTCCTTTTCTAACATTTTGAGAAAAGTCTTCGCATAAGAATGGGAAGTATAATGCTAAAAGTGTTCCAGAACAAAGGAACTTCCAGCAGAGTGCCAGACTGTCCTCCTTATGTCTCACCAGAAGCTCCTCACTCCTTATGACTTTTGGAAATACTCTAAGCAACCCATCAGCAGCACACATGTGAAGGTACTGACAATAAGTAAAATGTATGTGGAGCCCAGAAATGTCATCAAATTTGGCATCTCCAGGGTGTACCTCAGGGACTGAAGGACTCTGGAATTCCTGATTTACAAGGAGCTATAGAAATGGACAGAACTGACACAATATTGGATAGGAAATTTGAGGCAGTCTGGGAAAGAGATAATGAGATTTGAGTCCCTGTTGTTGGTGGATGTACACATTTAACAAGGAACTTTGATGGGAAAATTTTTTAGGATAATAAAAAAATTTTTTTTTAGGATAATCAAAAAGACAGGCTGGGTTTACCAATGTTTACCAGGCCTAGACAAGGCATAAACCCAAGAATTAATTATTGTGTCACTGTCTCCCACGCTTCATGCTGTGAAGGCAGTGCCTTGAAGCTGGTTGATAGTACTGTGAGCAGAAACAGCAACATTTTCAACCAATAGAAAAGAATTCATCCTCTGGTTTTAGTCACCTAAGCATTAGTCATATAGTCCATGGTGCTTACACAGGTACTCATTATAAAGTAATCAAATGTATGCTAAGATAGGTGTTTCAGAAAGGTGTTCTGAATAAGTAAACTCTTTCCATTTACTCCACTTTTTCAAGAGTAAAGTTAGGCAAGATGACTCCTGTCTTAAGATATTGCTGGAGATTTTGAGAAGTCTAGAAATGTAGAGCCATTTTGTCCAAATTTTATTTGAAGCAGAGTGGTAGAATCTCATCACAGTAGTAAGCAAAGGAGAAATAACAAATGCATAACGAGCAGCATGAGTCAAGTAGGAGGAAAAATGCAAATTCTTTCTAGTGCTATGCAATTAATTTTCCAAGGATGTAAAAATCCACATTGTCACAAACTAATAATTAGAGACAGTTTATTGTCATTCAAGGACTTTTAGCATGACCTGTTCTTGTGTAATGACTTTTATTGTTCATTGCAGAGTCGGAATACTCATTTCCATTTATGCTGGTTTATGGATAATTCATTAAAATCTACCCAGCACAGACTAATATTAATTTGAAAAAAGTGGCTGCCTCTTCAGCCTTAGAGTTATTTCTATTTAACTAACCCATGTTAATAGTAGTTGACTAAAGAAGAAATAAATCAAGAAATACAAGGGAGTGTAACAAGGAAGATAAGAGAAAATATCTCTCAACCAAAGAAAAGGTCCACTCAATCCTCCATGTATGGGGCAGAAGTTCTGATATCATTTAGTTTGATGTAACCAAGCCCCAAACACATAGCTTAAAAAAAGTATCGGAAAGGAAGAGGGAGTGATCACTTCCCATTCCTCTTCAATCCCCAAATAACAGGGCCTAGTCAAATACTAGAGGTCTCTCCACAGCTTCTCCTGTAACACATATTGTACCCACCATGGCAACTACCTGGTTAAGCATTTTTTCCCTGCAGTGGCACAAGTTTACAAAGGAAGCTATAATTTTCTTTCTCCATCCTTCTATCTTTTCTTCCTGCCCCACTTGATCTGCAGGATAGTGTCATAATTGGAGAAGTTAAAAAAAAAAGGCATACTGGAAATCAGGTCTGCTTTTGACAACAAAACTACTAAAACATGTATAAAATTCTTAAATAAACTTGAAGCATCGAATAAAAAAAAAAATCAGACCCTTTTTCTGGTCTGAAAAACCACATATATTTTAATCTGAACAGACATAATACATTTTACAGTGCATCATTTCTGTTGGAGCTAAAAAAAGAGAAATAGTTTAGACTGTGAAAGATTTGCCAACAAGACAAACCTACAGTCACAGACTTCTAATTCTTTAAGCTTTCCTGATTAATATTTTATGGCCCTCACTGATCTGCCCAATCTTGAGGAAAAATGTGGCACAGCTAAAGAATTTATCTGTATCAAACAGGAGATAAAATGCAAAGTACAATAGAGATGTCATAGTAAAGTATTGAGTTTGCTCGCTGTTAGCTGAAACACTGCATGGAGTGCTTTATTTGAGCAGCAGAAACAACATTAGCATACACAAGTATGATGGCATACCCATAAGAGAAAAATATGATGAATGCTATTTTTAAGGTTTGAGTTTTTTAAACTACACCTAAGCACTTCATTTTATACAGTCATTCTATAAACAACCATATCCTTTGCTGCAGATTTCTGTAAGAAGTATTTCAAATTTAGCTATCAACATTTTTGATTTATCAGCATTAGGAAAAAAAAAGAAAATTATTTTTTTTCTGCCTTCACTGATGAACCTCAATGAGACATCAAGGACCACTGACTGTGGTAAAGACATTTGAGGAGGCCATAGAGTTAAAATAATTTTGTTAGTGAGTCAGTTTGCCTCAGTGAAACATGAAAATATAAGAACAGAGGGACGGTACTGTACTCTGTAATAACTTTATCAGTTATGCTGAGGTGTAGCAGGAATAACACATTTGCCTATGGCAAAGAGGAAACAATGAATTTACATAGAAAAAGATATGGTTATAATTCAATTAATACGTGCCAGTTACAAAAGGCTGGCCATGAATCATCATTTGATGATAATGTAGTGATGTATGAGGTCTAAAGACTGGCTGAAAAATCCCTAGGTTAAGTTTCTTGTTTGTCCTGCCTAGACTCTGCTGTGTGATTCAGGTCACAAGGACACAGCTATGTATTTTGCAAACAGTCCAGAGCAAACATTGGTGCAACTCCTCATCAGACTAAAATAAGCTATGAAAATGAGGCTCTGGTTTGTGATACACTTCTTTGTAGTGTGTCAACTACATAGGAGAAGTGCCCAGCTTGTTCATCATCCCTTTTAATCACAGGATGTTGGTGTGATATTGAGCAGTTCCTGAAAATCGACAAGTCCCGAGACACTAATTCTCCAGGAAGGTTATCCTTATGTACAGCCCTTGTGAAGGTGGCTGTTTTATGGAGTCACAGCATTTCCACTTCCAAGACAGAAGTGCTGGTTGAGGGGGTGGCCAATGGAGTTCATACAGGTCAATTCCCACATGGAATCAGGCTATAACCAACACTAGAAAAGGTCAGCTCTGGTTTTGTCTAGCCAAAGCTTGAAAATCTCCAAGGACATTCCACAACCTTTTTGGGTACCCTGTTGCAGTGCTGCCCTTCCCTTCCAGTAGATTTTTCTTGCCCAGGTGTCTAATCTGAAATTCTGGAGATGTAATCTCTGACATCTGTAGAGAGCTAAAGCTACAGTTCCATTACCTAGTATTAAATATGAAAATTAAAGAGGAAAAAAAGTCATAAAAACACTTACAACATTTCATTTGTGCCACCAGATGCAGGAACTGAAAACTTCAGTGCAAAGTCATCTCACAACAGCTCATAAGAAAGACATGAAAACTCTCCTAGTAGAATGCCTTACCATTTGGAGATCCAAGTGAGAAACTGAAAGACAAGAAATGAAAATACATTTTTCAAATCTCACCAACTTTATTAGGGACAACTATGGTAATTACTACCAATGTAGATCAATGGGAAAGTTATTCTATTATCTATACAACAATTAAACCGCAGATGATATTCAGTCATCTGTATTTTAGAATCTGATAGTTAATAGTCAGTGTTACCAATGTTCAAATAAACCCATACCCTGTAGCACACCCTCAGCAGTAGTTCAAAATTCATATCTGGGAAGAAATAAGAAGTGCAAAGGGGAAGATAGAAGGAAGGCAAATCACAGCGTGAAGTGTGTTATCTCTTAATATGCTTTATCTGAATGAATATAGGCAGCTGAAAATCTGCCTGTGAATCTCCAATGAACCAGTAATGTTTTCATCAAAAGTAAATCAGATTGCCTTAATTCCAAAAGTGTTATTGAACAACTCTAAGAAGGCGAGAGTGCTACAATAAGAGGCATATTAGGAATATGGGAACATATTTCTGGTTATCCCAGCAGCTGTTCTACAAACTGCAGAAAAAAATGCTTTTAGGATAGGATATCTGGGAAAGGGAAGGGAAGGGAAGGGAAGGGAAGGAGGAGGGAGGAGGAGGAGGAGGAGGAGGAGGAGGAGGAGGAGGAGGAGGAGG
>LTAT01000002.1:41720614-41730742 GCA_003286495.1 Chlorodrepanis virens
AAGCTGCTTCACAGAAAAAAAACTTGGTTGTTGAGGTTTTTTTTCAGCTGGTGTGAAAGAGATGCTAATGTAATCTTCTCACAGGTGCAACTTTAGTGTAAACTAAGACAGTTGAATTAAAATGGAAGTAAAAACACTGCTATTTGTATTTTTTAATTTAATGCTATACTTCTTTCCTTTTTTCCATTTAGTACCTAATGTTATACAGGGATTTTTATCCCTGCAGCTACTGAAGTTATGCAAACTAATAAGTCAAATTTTATTCTCTATTCACCCCAGGAAATAAATGTACTAGCATTTTCCATCATGACTGTTAGAGAATTGGAAAATATTTATCTGAAATAACCCTAAAAGTCCCTCCACTCATTGGTGGATAAATTCTGAGACATTTGATCACAGAAGCACCCATGCAAATATGGAGCAAATTCAAGTGGACTAATAAATTTAATGACAAGAAGATGACTTTGACTGTAGCAAAACATTCAAGTGCTACCAAACCCCAGATCTTAAACTATCTTAATAATCTGAATGCGACCTCAGATTCGAATCCCATCTTGTTGATTCAACTCTACTTCTAGAGATACAAGATGATACAAACAAAAATCTTGAGAGCCTAGCTGGAGCCAATACTTAAATGTTCTGTTTGAAAAATGAAGTAGAATAAACAGCTCAGTATATTCTTAGAATGTGTTGATAATAACTTTTAAGGCAATAAGGATGCAACATGAAGAACAAAAACAAATGGAAAGAAGAATGAAACTTGCACAAGAATTTAAGGCATACGGTAAGCAGAGTTGGGTTATAAATTACAAAAAGATAAGGTTTATATCAACTTTCTCATATGAAGCTGTTTAAGACTGAGATGGACCAGTTTAGGTCAGAAGTTGTAAGGCTTGTCAGGTGCAATATACTGAATTCACTGACATGGGAAGCTCTTTGTAATTTAACATTTCAGTTCAGTAAGTGAAGCCAATTATAAAGAGATAATATCAGCTAAATTGGCTTTCTTCTGATTTAAGAATAGACTAATGTAAGAACTTGAAGACTGAAAGTTATTTTTATGAAAGGACTTAGCAAGAAAAAGGGTTGAAAGGAAAATAATTCACTTTGAAAAGCTGACCTCAGTAAGTCAAATATTTAATTTTTCTTCGGAAAAAAATATGCAGCAGAAAGGGAATACAGTAAACTGACACTCACTAAAAAGTTTTATGACTACAAAAGCTAATGAATTCAGCCAGAGACAAGAGTAAACCAGAAGACGAGGTATATTTGACTGTTTCAGTAGTAATTTGATGGCACTGAAATCAAAAAGGTCATTCACAAAATAGTAGTAATCATATATTGCTGAAGAGAAGTATGAAGATATAGGGCAAGTAATCATGTAAGGATAAAGTCAGAAAGGTTAAGGAGAGAAAAGAGCTACAGTTCTCTGAGAACATTAAAACCATAGAGGTTAGAGAGGATAATAGAGTACATGCTAAGAAGAAGAGAAAAATAAAGTCTAGTTCTATTGCCTATCAGGGAGGAAGAGTATTCAAGCAGACTACTCTGAAGAGCAAAAAAATTGCAGGACCACTTTTCCCATTCTTTTCTACAGAAAATGTTATGACAGATACTCAACAAATAAACAAATTAAAAGGAAAAAGAAAAAGAAAAAGAGAGAAACATAATTGAAAGAATAGTAATAAATTAAAAAAAAAATAGGACAGATTAAATCCAATTCCAATCAATTATTTAAAGATAAGGGTCCTATTTTACCCATAAATCCTGGAGGAAAAAAAAGACTCAAATTATCTTTGAATTTTTATTCTAAGGCTTTATGGAGATTAGAAAGATCCTTGAAAGAAAGAAAACTCAGATTAGGTAAAGACTTAGTAACTCTCAATAAAGTGAGGAAAAGCAGCACCTGGACAGTTATAGCTAAAACAATCTAGTTCTGAATTTTGAGAATATACTAGGAAAAGTGTTTAGACATTATTTAAATATGTATTTATGGGATAATAAAACTCTAAATATGCAATATGTATTTCTTTACAAATGTAGATTTTGGGACAACCTAATGCCCAACTTTGTGAGGATAGTTATCTTTATAGGTAAAAAAGGAATAGCAAGTGTGGCAATCCATAATCTTGATATATTGTCATAATATATTTACATAATCTTGATATATTGTCTTTCTAAAGATTTTTGTAAGCAAACAATTAAGAAATAATAGATTGATAACAATGCCCTTAAAAAAATATTTTCTTTAAGAGCACCTGTCATTCTTTTGAGCTTAATTATAAATATGGCATTACTGGAGTCTTGTCTGGCTACCTGGATTCCCTAGTAGAATATTTTTGTGTCCTTTAATTTCTGATAATTGAGGAAATCAAGTAGACTTTTTGTGTCAGCAAGTAAAGCACATATTCTATTTGCAAAAAAAGAGATCTTTTTTCCCATCTGAAAAATCCATTCAGAAGGAATCCATATCTTAATTTTCCTATGATTCGTAGAGAAAAAAAGAGCAATAATTTTGTTGCATAAAAAAATTCTTGACACTTTTATTACTATATTATGTAGGACTCAACACACACTTGGTTTGAAGATCAAATAAACATTTGGTCTTGGTTAATTCTTACTACTAACATTTTAGAATGGTCTGAATGTATTCTTATTTATATAATTTCTAATTGCTCTAGAATGAGGATTTCTTTTGAATGGTGGTGGAAGCTGAGTTGATAAATATACTAATCTGAAGAGGCCAAAATTTTTATCTTCCCCTGGTGTTCAGTCTTCAGCCTCTTCAGATTTGCCACTAAAATTGCCAGTTATGCTCTGTATATCTGTCCATGGGGTAGGCAACTGTGACTGACAAGAACTGAATATTGGACTGCATGGGGCTATCCATAAACTGCTGATACTCTAATAGTGCTGAACATTGACAGGCAGCCTTGGACAAATGACATCATAATTGTCACAGTCCTGAGCAATGCAATGCCAAATGATTCCATAAAGTTGTGTGCGTCACAATATCAAATAATGTTTTCTATTCCTGAGTACTGACATACCTAACCCTGCTGTTATGTGCTGTCATTTAATCTCATAAGAATTCAATAGTTTTGTTATGTATAGAAACACAGTCACTATGGAGTGACTTCCTGCTACCCCAGAAAATTGTGTGAGGTGGTATGGAATAACCTCCAGCACCTAGCCATGCCCTCTCTGGGCTACTGAAAAGAATTTAAAGACAAGTTCTGGCCAGAACCAGGACAGACAGTAACAGAAATGAGGCAATAAAATCACTTCAGACAGAATCCATATCCAAACACTTGACTCCTTTGTTGCAGCTGACATTCCTGACTGTGTGTCCAGAGATGAGGCTCCTTGCTATTTGCTAGCTTTTAGCAGTTTGTGTGCTTGTTTCCTTTGTTCTTTTATTTATTATTTCTTCTAGCCTATATATGTTGCATTGTTTATTACACAGCTTCCCAGATTGATTAGGAAAGATGAAAAATTATCTGATGCACCTTAAACTATAATCTGACAATATGAAATTCCAGAAAGATTTGAGGCAATCTTTCTGGACTAAAAAAATATACTTTCAATACTTGCTGTAGCACATAATAAAAAAATATTACTTGCTACAGCTCTGTTGCATTTCTCGTTTTGTCAATATGTTCTAAGTTCTCCTAAAGAAATACCTCTATTCTGTCAAGGTTTTGAATCTCACATACTGCTCTCTAGTTTAGTTTCCAGCATGCTTGGATTTGGTTTGCTCCAGACCTACATGCAAATGGAATTGCACTTCCATGGAGCTTGTAGGTCAAATCAGGCCTGCCTAGTGAGTTTAGACACTTACATGATCAGGTCATCAATAAACTAAAAGAGATCAGTGCTTTGTATTTAGGCAACAGTTATCTGCCTGCATTCTGTTTTAGCAGTTTAAATCCTTTCCTCAGTTTTGAATAATAATCCTTATCTGTCTAACTGGGTTATTTTTCTCAGAATTAATTGAAAAATTAAATTTTTCTGCTGCAAATGTACCCTCTTGCATATTGTGAGACCACTGGGAGGATTTTTTAATCTTTTGCTATAGAAGAAATATTACAGAAAATTCTGAATTATTCTATGCATGTGTCATGGTTTGAGAAAGTTTTGTGAGTTCATCTAATTAATTGTAACATGGGTAAGAAAATGAGAATGTGTTACAGAAAGCCTAAACGTTTTCAACCTCTCTTTTGAAAGATTAGCAATCACTTCTCAATGTGAGAAAAACAATTCAGGGGGAGACAAACCCTGAAGAGCTCTTGAATAGCTAAAAAGACAGGAAATCAATAAGGCCTGTAATTATCAGCAGATAGATTTAATGAAGTGTAAAACTTTGGTGTTACAACAAATTAAAACTCCATTAATGTCTATGGATAATGAAGAAAAGAAAATTATTAGGAAAAAAACAATACAATCTTTTATTTTCTCATACACTTAATTCAGATTTATTTTAATGTAAGAAATAGCTGAAAGAGACTTAAAACAGCAATTTAATGTGAATTTAGGACTTACTATGAAGCCAACCTAAACACTTTTTAATACTTCCCAAATGAATACAGAATTTTAAACTAGCAACAGGCTTCACTGAAAAATCTTGCAATTTAATATTAAATCTATAACAAGCGGGTTAATTGGGTTCATTTCATGAAAATGTATTCTAAATTAGCTAAACATATCTTATTTTTTCTTGACAAAATCAAAGGTCTGAAGTTATTGCCACTGAGCTTGAATCTGAGATGTAGAAGAATCTGACTGATAGCAATGAGAAGTGGGAAGCTGGTAGTTTACACAAGGATCACAGAGAATTCTCAAAAGCATTTGCTGTCCATGGAGAATGGATCAGACAGCTTTGACAAATATTTGCAGTAGAATGAATGTCCTTCCTGTCTTACTCTATGAATACTGCTGGATAAATCTTCCATTTATTAAAGATCTTTTCTGTTTTCATATAAACCCAGCTTCACAGAGAGACAATATTATTTCTTGTGATACTGTAACACATGTTTCCCTTGTATTGCACTAAAATTTTGCTAATTAATTTAGTTGGATGGATGTTAACATATTGTCAAGTGAAAGCCACTAATTTTGAATAGAATATTAGTCACAAATTTATTTATCCCTGCATCTCCTCTAAACATACAATCTGTCTGCATGCACAATGATACCTAAATATTGTAGAATTTAATCAGACAAAGCACACCTGGTACATTGAATTAGTTACAGACCTTAGATTATCTAAATACTATCTAAGAAGCAGAATGGCACAGTCAAAAGACACATTTAGCTATCCATTTAAGTAAATTGCAATACTAGGGAAACATTAGAATTTGTATCTAGGCAGAAAATATAAAGAATAAAGAATATGAAAACCCTCAGTATTTAAGTAATAGCTTCTAGAGGGTCTGCATAGCCTTCACATAGGAATGTCACCTCTAAATAGTTAATCTATGTCCTCAGTTTTGATTCAGGACCCTTTTCTCAATTATCATTCCCCCATGTGCTGAGAAATGCCCTCCTGGTGATGGCTGCTGTCCATGTCTTTCTCAGTCACTGCCTGCTAACCCCTTGGCAAAAGAACCTTATTTGCCCATTGGCAGCTTGATTTTCTGTCAGGCTTTAAAACAAAGCAAAATAAAGCATCATTTGGGCAGCTATTTTCCTTTACACATGGGAAAAAGGCAGAGAGAGAGGGTAAAAATGACGATTAGCAGAATCTGATCTAAAGCCAGGCTGGAACATGTGTTTGATGGTCTTCCAAGCATATTGAGAAAATGGCAACTAAACACTGTGAATATAAGGATCAGTGTTCTTAGAATATCTTGTTGGTTATATTCCATATTTTTTGACATTTCAAATACCTAAAATAATTTAAATGCAAAACTAGAAATCACACCCAACAATAAAATGTTTGAGGATATAGAGAGAAACCATTCTTCTTCCACCATCTCTTAATCAATATCTTCTGTGGGGTTTAAAACTACTTGATTCTGACAGAATCCCGAGGGAAATGAGAGATGGGAGAGAAGCCATGCCACAGGAATGAATCACTGCTGATCAGAGCAAAAATCTATTCCTGTGGCAAACCTACCTATTTTTTTTTTTTCAGAAGCATAGGCTTTATGGATGGAAATTGCCTAACCAAAGGCACGTAAACTCTAAAGTTATACATTGTGCAATTCCTATCAGATTTAAAATAAGAATAGTCTTTTTCTTGTTTAGTTGGAAAATTCACAATAACATCAGTCTGCTACTTTCCTGAAGCTTTTTCCTCCAGAGATAGCATTGGATGTCTCTATATTCTATACTGTGGTAGACAACATAATATAATTTATATTGATTTCAGAGTGCAGAAATAGCAAAAGATTTTTTTTTTGATGTAGTTGTAATTGTTGTTCTTATATTTCATCATTCTCAATATACAATCTATGGCAAACTACAGCTCAAGAAAAATGCTGAATCTGAAATGGCAGACTCGGACAGCAACTGCCTATTATCTAGAAACAACAAAAAACTAGACTTTAGCTACTTGAAAAACTTATTAAATGAAACAGTTTATTTCCAGAATTTTGCTTGAGAAAGGGGACACTTGTCATATGTTAGATAGTCTGTCATTATTTATTTAATTCAGAAATTACAGGTAATTTTATGGAATGTAATTTGATAAAAAGTTCAGGATTCAGAACAATCAATAACATTGTTATTTAGAAAGACATATAAAATTAGAATAAAGCTGTGTCTGATTAACAACAAAGGGACTGGATGAATATAAACAAATTATCTGGCATAAAACATAAGAAGGTAGCTGTCAACAAGTGTCTGACTGTGAACACATCCTGACCAGTCTTTTCTCTCTGACAGACAGGGAAAGTTCTGACAAGTCCATAAATAGTTATTTTTCTGCAGGAAAAAATAAAACCATGTCAAATCTTAGCTTATTTTTCCACTTATCATATTATTTATCCTAATATTCCTGGCTTTAATTTTTTTGTTCCTAGAAGCATGAAAACTAAATATTCCTATCAGTTTTCAAAAAAAAAAAACAACAAAAAAAGGGCTTTTCCTTCTATTTCTCTCATCCTCATGAGTATTATAATTACAAAATATACCAAGGAATATGTTCTAGTTATTTATCTGCCATTAATAAAACACAATTCTATTAAAGAACATAAAAGTATAGAGTAAGTCAGAGTGGAAACCAAGAGAGTTTTGGAAGAACAAATACTAAGGTTCATCGTTCTTCTTTGCCAGAAGCTTTTTTATGTTTTCTTTCTCCTTTATTTTGTCTTCATTGTGTTTGAGACATTTGCTTCCTTGTGGGGTCATGAAGAAACACATTCATTTCCTAGCACGTTTTTAATTGGTTTAAAAACAGCCGCCAGCGCTTTTTAGCCTTCAATTACTTTGGTTGCCTCTTATGCAAATCTTTTATTGCTGTTTTCCTTTTTAATACACCAATCATAAAAAGAGGACTTCTTTTTTGTTCCTAGGCTGCCTGTAAGCTCCATCGCTTCATCTTTCTCAGTCCCGCCATTTTTATGGCTGTTCAAGTTTTGCTACATGTTGTTCTGGGCGCCTGGCACTGGCACTGGAAGCTGTGGGGGCCTCTGTGAGGAGAAAGCTGAGGTGGTGGTAGCTCCTCAGGGAAATGTATTTAAGATTTTATGTAGAAATAACAGCAAAGCATTGTAGGGTCTTGTTTGGAGACAGCCTCTAAATATATAGCTATTTTCGCGCTGACATTCGCAAGTCCATAGGTGTATGTAATGACTGTCTGTTATTTGTTTGGCAACAAATATTTGCTAATATATTTGAACCAAATTGTTCTGTGATCCTAATGGCAAGAAAGAGGTGAAGTCCACTTCAATTGCACGCTTTGCTAGCATATAGCAAAATAAATAGGTCGGACAGTGCAAATTTTAATTTAATATATTCCCAGACATTGAGGTCAAGGGAAGTTTTATCTGAAAAAGGCAAATGAGATTACGTTCTTAAAAGAATTCTTTTTTCATATATGGGTTTTCAAATGATGAAGCTTAATAGGTGATCCATAATAAATTTTCATTGTAAAGCATACAATTCTAAATAGGATTTTCTCTTCTTTCAGAGTTTAGTCTGTGGTTTACTACCTGTCAAATTTTGACTGCTTCTGAAATGCCATGCTGTTAACTTGCCTTTCCCCAGATACAAAATATGCTAATCTTGACCTATTCCTAGTTAACTTTAATAGTTTCTTCCCATTACTCAGTTTTACCTTTTCTTCATAATTCCTGTACAATTGCACACTATCCTATTGCAACATTAAAAATGAAGTAAGCAAATGCATTTCCACATCTGCGCTATGAAACATTTCTCATTGTTTCTTTTTCTTGATGATAACATACCCTCCTCTTCCTTTTTCTTTCTTCATACAAAAGTAAAATCAGAGGAAAAAAAAAAGGAGGCTGCTCCACTGTCAGATTATCATTACCATCAGTAATATAACTAGAAGTTAATTACACAACCAGTGGCAACATTTCATGACATTCCTGAAAGTGGATGACCGCTACCTCTCCACAGTCTTTTGGATACAACTCATGATCAACCAGACTTCCCATTTTTTTATTAGGAAACCCCCAGGGCACAGAGAGAAACATAAAAAAACGTAATCTGAATCCTTTCAGATATCAAGTAAAGAAATAAACTAAGTAATTCAATGTGCTCACTTCAGACACACTTTTTATTAATATTATTATCCTAAGATTATATAAGTGAATTTTTAACAGGGTTCTTTCTGCCATTGTGAATATTGTACTTCAGTAAATGTTACCTCTATTTTTACAGACTACCATAAAGCAATTGAACAGGAAATTGCAACAATCACAGAAGAATCTGATTGATACTTATTTGGAAACACACCTGTAAGGCACATTCTTTCTTTTATAACCTTTCCCAGATTGTTAATGCTGTACTACTACCAGAAAAAAATCTACCCTCTGAGACAAACCGGCAGAGTTGTAGCAGGCTATGACTATTAATGCTTTTCCACCATTTCATTGTATGATTTCAGCAGACCCAGGATGACTTTAGGAACAAATAAGCAAATTTGTTCCTGCACATGCAGACTTAGTATCAAGAAAGCTCAGATGGGACTAAAAACCAAATCAAGCATATAAATTAAGCAGAGATTTGACTCATTACGACTGAACTGGAAACCATAAGCAAGTTAGTAAAGGGAGTGGTCTTCATTTCATACAAATTTTCCTATGAAAGCAGCTGATAGTGCATTTAATCCAACCATTTGGTAACATGAAAAAATTATTTTCTATAAATGCGAATGAAATAGGATATAGATATTATTTTCAAATGGTAAACTTCAAGACAGCAAGAATGAAAACATGACATTCTTACGTTGTATCAAAGCAATATTTTACCAAAGACTACACAAAATATGTCTCAGGCAACAGATCAGGTTGGTGTGAGAATAGGAAAAGGGCTCTCCTGTTCAAAAACTTTGAATCATCTCCTCTCAATTTAAACATTCTCTGATAACATTTGGTAAAACCTTTATTCAATTTTACTTGCAAAATAGTCTCATATATGTATACATTTAGTAAATTATTAGTAAGTGATTTCTTAATATGTTTTTTTTTCCTATCAGAGTAGTATATAACTGTATAATTCTCTTATAGAACTCACATTAAAATGAGCTTATTAAAGCTTTTATTAAAAAGATACAAAATTCTTCCTGTTTTTAATCTCTTTATCAATGTTTATCAATGATACTCTTTCAGTCTGTATCAGAACTGATTCACTTTAAGTACTAAATTTTCCAAAGAGCAGACAAACAATGACCAGCTTGATTTCTTTTTAAAAAGTCATCATAAAAGATCCATTCCCCCTTCTGCACATATACTGCACAGCCAGAATGGCTAATGGGAATTATTCATGTTCATACCAAGATTACCCCCTAAAGCATTTTAGCCTTCTTTTATGGAAGTACATAAAAAAGACTTGACTCTTACAACCTTTTTTTAAAAGATGACTCTTTGAACCTTCCCAGAGCTACCATACTCACACTAATAACCTACTACCATGCCAAAAAAAAAAAAAAAAAAAAAA
>LTAT01000002.1:41743368-41783957 GCA_003286495.1 Chlorodrepanis virens
AGAACTCAGGGAAAAGAACAAGACTTTTGCCTGGGTAGACTGTGAAGGTATAAAAGCCCAGGGGTTCCTTTGTTGGGGGTTCCTCCTCGGAGGCACCAGCCCAGGCTGGTTTTGTGTTACTGCACTGTGAATAAACGGCTTTATGGAATGAGACATCTCAGACTTTGCTATGGGAAACCTGGGGTTAAACTGCTCAGGAAACCTGGTCTGACTGTGAGTGGGGTGTGTGGGGCACCCGTGGGCTCACTGGAGCTGTGAAGGGGCTTTAGTACCAGCAGTGAAAGTCTCTGGTGCTGGGAGTGTGACTGACAGAGAATCTCATGAATGCTCAGACTGGGAAGTTTCTTTAACACTTTGAGTATATGTTGGAATCTCCTATTTTCATGACTTCATGTTTAAATGATGAAGGTGTATCGGCTAAGTTGTACATCTATTTCCACAACCATCAAGGAGATTTTATTTCTCAAGGCTCTTCATTTTGCTCTCACTGATCATTTCTACTTACAGAATAATTCATAGCATGTACCAAGCTGTTTTGCTGATGGAATGCTGACCAGTTCTGTCTGTATTTGCTTTAATTTTTTAATATTTTGTCTTATTTGGTTTTGGCCTTTTTTTTTTTCTTTTGTTAATGGTGGAGTTTTTTACCAATATAGCTGTGTAAGTGGTTGTAATCTGAATACACAGACTCTAGGCTGAGACTCATTTCTTACCTCAAAGGTCACTGCATGGTAGAAACTGCTGTGGCACTGTTTACAGGAATTTCACTGCTGTTTAGAATCAGAATTATGTCTATTTGCTGTTTGAAACTAAAACCACTGCATTATTAATACCAGTAAATGCCCCATACTGACGTCCAAATGGGACTTTTCTGGTTATATATTACATGTCCTCTCAAAGTTGTCACATTGATGATGTACTACATAACACTAATAGCTGCTACTCCAATGATGTATACCAAGTGCCATCACTCCAGCTAAATATTTCATCATAGCAACAGAATTTGTGCTAAAATACTTCAACAGCATGGTTGTAAATACAATATACATGAACAGACCAATCATTCTGAAATGTTCTAGAGAATTATTTATCCTATATATGCAAGGGTGTGTGTGTGCATAAGCATGTACCACTGTAATCAGATTGCTGTTTTCAGGATATGCACATTCTTCTTATTTATTAAAAGCCTGATGCCAAATTTAATATCTTTAACATAGCCAAAATCTCTAACCATATTCTTGCTCTGAATTTTATTGATCATATGTCTCTATGACTTTGGAAAACCCATTTTCCATACCTGGAGTCTCACTCCAATACCCTGGGTTATCAATGATCAGTGTTGTGCATAATCAGCTTCCCTTTCTTAATTATTTCACTTATCTTCCCTTTGATATTTCCAACTGCTCTTTTTCTTTAGCTTTTTTCAAGCCCACCAACTTTCAAAATTGAGCTTCACTATTCAGACCTATCCCTAGTATTTAACAATATTTAACGACCTGCTAAGTAAATAGTGGTTTCAACCCAAAAGAAGCCAAAATCATAAAAAAAACCCACCCCCAAACTAAGAAAATGTAAAAAATCCCCCCATAACTAAACAAACAGAACAAGAAGAAATGAGGTAAAACATTATCACAATCCACACTTTTATTTCCCTAGCTCAGGAGTCATGGCCTGACAGTAAGAAGAACAGAAACTAAACTCAAATCCCTCCTCTGCTGTCACCCAGAATAAAACACACCTTTCCAAACATTGTTAAAATTATAATATAGAAGCAAGTCTTTAACTGAAAGCTTTCAGATGCACAATATGGCCTCCCTTCTGCTAATTCAGAGTGAGAGTTTTCTACTCTTGTTCAATGTTCTGGCCTCCCTTCCCCTGAGGGAAAAACTGGAGGAATACTCTTCAATTAAATAATTAGCTAGTGTAGCTTTTGTCACTCTTAACTACACGCCCTGCCAAATCATATTGTAGGCATTTCATTGTTTTGCACTATTTATTTTTTACAGAGCTCTGAAGTCTTCCTTAGATCTTTTTCATTTATCCGTTTTCTCTGTTTCAAAAACACTTGCCTCAGTATTTTTAATATTTTTAAATATAGTTGTCTATTTATCAAGTGATGAATTCTCATTTCTTATAGATAATGACATCGTAGCATTTAAAGTGTCAGTAGTGTTATAGTGTATAGTCTTTTTTAACCTATACATTTTCTGCAGTATAATAAAGTAAATTTCCACTATAATCATGCTTTCTTATGAAGTTGTTAGTAATAAATAGTACTCAAGGATATTTAAATTTTCCAAATTGTTGCCATCTACTGTAGATAATTACTGTAGACAAATAGAACAGATTACTGAGAGTTGCAAATCATATTCTGTCCTTAAAATATTTTTTATTATATAGATATATATAAACATAATTCTATTGATTGCACTGAGGTAAGATGCTTTGCAGTGGTTTTTACATAATTTTTTTAATGTCAAGCTTTTTTATATTTTCTTTTAGTATTTCAAAATACTAAACTAAAATGCAAAGCATTTTTTGGTTTGTCCTTTCTTGTCTTGAATAATTTATCAAGAATGCTGTAAAATATTAAGCTTTTTGTTCTCATTACTTTTAAAATTTTTCAATTTTTTTACTCCTGCTCACAAATCAGATCAGCATCTGAAAGCATTATTTCAAAGCTTATATTTGTATAATTCCTGTTTCTGAAATTGCAGTTTCTGTGACTTAAAGATTTGTAATTTTTTTCTTAGGGAATTTCATTCATATTTGATAGTCACTCTTCTTTATATTGAGACTCCTACAAATCCCTCCCAAATAATTAGTGTTTCATTTGGTCTGCGTTTTCTTCACCAAACCATAAAATATTTCCTTTTGAGATATCTTACTGGTCTCTCATTTTTGGTCTCTTTTTTATTTTCACGTTCCTCAAGACATGACTGATTCTGTAAACATGTAGCTTGCAATTCATTTTACAGACAGGAAGCTGTAGAATTGTATCCTCAAATAATCCAACTCTTCATTTTCATGGTCTCTGGTGTCTCTTTTCAGTATACGCCTGAACATGTCACATAAGATATCAGCAACATCTGAAATGCAGCCTTCTAAACCCTTACTTTCAGCTTAATATTCCTTTCTGTATTTTAGCTTTCACAAAGATTCTGAGTTCTACCTGTAGCTCATCTGTTTCCCTTACCTCTCTGTCACAGAGAGTTTTTTAACACCCTTCTAAGTCAGTGGTCTGAGCATAAACTTCCCCTGAGGTTCATCTTGTTCCTGATATTACTCTAATGTCAGAAACCAGTAAATGCATGATTAAACTGCTTGATAGCAACAAATATCTTATCTCATTTAGGATTGCAGATAAGCCCTAAGTTTATGAAACACATTTCTCTTTACAGTCATAACTTTGTGTATGCTTAATTATTTTCCTTATTCTTCCTTTCATTATATTGTAATAACACTCATTAATTATAATTTGCTTTATATGGAAGAGCTTTTTCAGTCACCAGCAGTCATTTGAATGTTTCAGTGAGGCATATTACCTCACTGAATTTGTTATTTGTTACTGCTCTTCATAAAGTACTTGGTATTTCAACTTCTTTTCACAAAATATCCTTTCATTTTCTGTTCTTTCAGAAGAAGCATTTAAGATGTCTATTTTACCATTTTCTTCTTATCCTTTGATAAAGAATTTCTTCATTGATATTGTCAAAACCAATAACTGCTGGTAATAGAGTATCATTTATCATGAAGCCTAGTTCTATTTCATGCCTGACAGTCCTTTCTCTCCTATAAAACAATGTGCATTCACTAACTCAAAAGATTCACATCCCAGGTATCTTGTGAGGGTGTGATGTGTATGCAATGCTTCAAAAGCAAATGGCAGGGTCAGGTTCTAGTTATGCTCTAAATATTCCATGTTCCAGCTCCCTGGCCTTTTTTTATGTCTTCTAATTCTAACCACCTGTTTACTTTTGAGTTCAAAGTTGAGCTTTTTGGAGGGCTTGCAGGACTTGGGCTATTTAAGGAAAGGAATAAACTTCTTGCTATGAAGTGATTGTGATTCACACCAGAAGAGATACTTGGTATCTGACCACTGTTCTGACAGAGATATTTGGCTTTCTACGTTGGAATGATTATTGCTGGATGTAAGGAATTTGTATCTCTTAAAATAATGTTTAAAATATTGCTCAGCACAAAGAGCTAATTCACAGTCACCGGGCAGAAGACAGGCTGTTAATGCAGGCTGGCAAACACATGAAATATTTTGCCAACAGTAAGCTGCATCTCAAGCCACCTGGTCACTGCAGAACCGCAGCCACTTTAGGCTGAGTGTGCACATTTCTTGAAGACTACAAGCTGTAAGATTTCAGTTAGTTTTCAGTCAGATTCCTGACTGGATTGTCAGGAAAAGATAAATTTTAGTAATGGTACTGAAATATCTTAGAATGCTAGAGGAGGCAATCTTTGATGATATTTCCTGATTTTGAAGGCAAAACATCTCTAGGCTGAATATATGTTTGCCTCAAAAAGTTACAACATTACCTTTAAATGATAGGTAAATTTATTCCTGATAATAAGGAAATAATGTACTCAAAAATATGCATCATTTAGGTTAGCAGGGAAAAAAATGCCTGAGTGCATGACCAGAGTAATAGGATAAAAATAAGTATAATAAGTATACTAAAAAATCCAAACCAAATCAAAAAACAAACACAGGCTTTTGTTTTTTTTTGCTATGAAATAATATTTTGACAAAATACATAACAGCTGGATCCCTACAAATTTATGGGTCTTGCTGGGATTCATCCAAGAATCCTCAAAAATCTAGCTGTTGTCATTACAAAGCCACTCTCAAATATTTTTGAGTGGTCTTGGGAATCTGAAGAAGTCCCAGCTGACTGGAAGCTGGTGAACATTGTCTTAATTTTAAAGAAGGGCAAGAAGGAGAACCTCAGAAACCACAGGCTTGTGAGTCTCACTTTAGTTCCCAGTAAAATTATGCTTAAGATCATTCTGGGAGGTATTAAAAAACACTTGGAGGACAATGCAGTCATTGGTCACAGCCAGCACAGCTTCATGAGGGGGAAGTCCCGCATGTCAAACCTGGTTTCTTCCTATGACAGGTTATCCTGCCCTGCTGGTCTAGCAAAGTCAATAGATGTAATCCTTTTGGAACTTCAGCAAAGATTTTGATAGTGCCTCTCACAGTTTCCTTCTGGAAAAAATGTCCAACGCACAGCTGGATAAGCAGGTTATGCGATGGGTGAGCAAGTGGCTCACAGGTCAGGCACAAAGAGTTATAGTGCAGGGATGACACCAGGCTACCATCTGGGCACTAGTGGGTCTCCAGAGGTGTCCATCCCCAGCTCTGTGCACTTCAACGTCTTCATTAACACCTGAATGTGGGACTCAAAGCAAGGTGAACTAAGTTTGCTAACACTGAACTGGGAGGAGCTGTCAACTCCCCCAAGGGCAGAGAGGCCCTGCAGAGAGACTTCAATGAATTAGAGAGGTAGGCAGTCACCCACCATTTGTAGTTTAATGAAAGCAAGTGCCAGATACTGCACCTGGAATGGGGCAATTCTTGTTGTATGCATAAACTGGGGAATGAGAGGCTGGAGAGCAGTGCTGTTGAAGGAGACTTGGGGGTCCTGGAATATGTCAAGTTGAACACGAGTCAGCAGTGCCCTGGCAGCCTGGAAGGCCAGCCCTGTCCTGGAGTGCATCAGGCACAGCATCACCATCTGGGAAAGGGAGGGAAAGGCTCTGCACTGGGGAGATCTCACCTTGAGGGCTGGGCAGTTTTGGGGGCCACAATGTAACCAAGACTATTAGAGAGTGTCCAAAGGAGGGCCATGAGGATGGTGAAGTGTCTGGAGGGGAAGACACATGAGGAACGCCTGAAGACACTTGGTTTGTTTAGCCTGGAGGATACTGAGGGGAGAACTCATTGTGGTCTCCAACATCCTCACGCAGCAGGCACAGATCTCTTCACTCGTGTGACCGGTGACAGGACTCAAGGGAGAGCCATGACATTGTGTCAGGGGAGGTTTAGATTGGATACTAGAAAAAGATTTCTCACCCAGACGGTGGCTGGACATTGCAACAGGCTCTACAGAGAAGTAGTCACAGCACCAAGCCTGACAGAGTTCAGGAAACATTTGGACAAGGCTCTCAGGCACATGGCTTGACTCTTGGGGTGTCCTGTGCAGGACCACGAGTAGGACTTGATGATCCTGATGGACCTTCCAACTCAGAGTATTTTTCTATGCTTCTATCAAGGCCTTATCTCTCACCTCTTACACATTTATATTTTGAATTAGTAAATTCTAAATCATGATTTTACACAAAAAGTATTAAAGGCTGTGCAGGAACACATAACAGAATTTTGGAAAGGGAGCACATGAAGAAAACTTTGTCACTCATACAGCAAAAAGAATTGTGAATATATAATTCTGCAAAGAGTGAAAGAAGTATTTCTTTTCTGCAATGTTAGGAAGAGATATCAGCATTACTCCATGGCAGGAGTACAGATAATGGCTTGCAAAATAAATGCAGCACATTCAATAAGTGACAGAAAAACCATACATCAGGAATTAAAAAACCAGATTCAGAAATTCAAGATATTTTTAATAATAGTAAAAATATCACTTTATAATCACTGCAGAAAGTAGGTGATTTCAAGTTAATGGATTATTTTTAATTTAATAAGCCTAAGGGAACATTTCTCTTTATGCAGGGAAAGTTGAAGGAAGTCTTTGAATTTGGTATTCAGGGGGAATTCAGAAGCAGTATCTAACAGAACAAAGAAGAAACCAGCTAAAAAACTGATTATATTTTTAGTAAAAATATTCATTAGAAGTAGATATAGAGTGCCATTTGATGATATAATCACAGCTAATTATAAGCTTCAGGGGATGATCCTAAAACTGTTATATTAGATTATTACATTTTCTGGTTTTAGTGATTTTTAGTATTTCAGGTATACATTACATTGAAATTTATCATGGTGCATCCAATTAGAAATTATTTGCATGAAAAAATAATTTTCATTTATATTTTTTATCTGACTTAATGTGAATTTAACTCATTAAGATAAAAAATTGTCATTACATTCTAGTCTTTAGAAATGGATTCTCTTATGCTATTAACAAGTATGTTAGAGCAGGTCATAATGAATAAAAATCTAACAGAAGAATAAATTTAGGTTAATAATAACATTGTTCCACTCAGTACCTTATTAAGATGTGACTTCATTAGCTAATTTATTTGGCAATTTATTTGAAACCATTCCCCTCGTAAACTGCAAAGTGGAGGAGAATCTTCATGAGAAAGTCAGAAATGGATATTAGCTGTTCTTCTTTGCAATCATGTTGTAAATCTCCACAGACAAGTAGTTAGTTATGGACAACCAGATGACAAACATATGCTTTTAGTACATGTTTTTTCATATATTTAGTATTATATAAATAAGGTGTTATATTCACAGTGAAAAATATTAATAAATAGTCAATATATAAAATACACTTATAAATAATTACACAATAGTAATATATATGCAAATACTAATATGACTATATTGTGTATGTGCATGCAAATACAAATGTCTTCTTATTTTGTTTATATGAATACTTGAATATTTATTTATGTAACTATAAATATATTTCATATTATTAGCCTCAGAGTACTCTTATAAGTCTAAGTATTTCTTTTCAAAAATTGGTTGATGCACATGGAAGCTATACAAATTCATATCAAAAATTGTAAGAAAATGGACAGTTGAAGGCATATAGGCCAAATTCTAGAAAATTACTCCAATCATGGAAGCATCCTTCTTTTCTTACTAACTCAGAACATAGACAGGATGCTCTCCCAGGGAAAACTCTGAGCAGAAAATATTTCAATGATAATAAAAAAACTAACTAGCTAATCCTCTTAGGATAAATTGTTATCTCTTGTTCTATGTATACGTGTGAATTAGAAATTCTGTCCTCAGATCTGTGGTTCTGTATCTGGGTCCAATTAATCTGCTTCCTTGGATGAATGGTGACTGTGGCCTCTGTTATTGTTTTGCTTTCCTTATAATTGTTCATATTTTGACTGCTGTAGAAATAAGTTTGAAAAATTAGCTTGGCCTACTTTTGGCCTCTAAAAACTTTAAAATATTTTCAGTGGCAGGATATAAAGCATTAATAGGTATGACCTAACAGCTAAGTGCTTCTCCTATATTCAATAATCCATCTCAAACATCTCCTAGGAATGCCAAAAAAATTACCCACTTTTCTTGTACATTCCTTGGAATTGTTGTCTTATTCTATCTGAAAGATTAAATGCCTCTAGTTATTTAAGCATTGTTGCCGTCAGCATGGAGGGCAGATTCAATAAACAATTACCTTGCACTCTAGCAGCTCTGACAAAGAGCCCTTCCAGTCATCAAAAGAAAGTTAACACAAAGAGACACCTGCCACTATAAACGGAGAGACAGGGGAAGATGTGTCCTTTTCTTCCCCATTCATCCAGAGTTTTGAGTAAATAATTTCCACAACTGAAATGTTCTGTACCCATTTTCTTCCACTTTTCTCCCCATCAACTGCCAGCAATCAAACAAAACTCAGCACTTCCTAGGGCTTGGAGGACACATGCTGAAAGCATGTGAACACTCTTCCCACTCTGTTTTTACTGACACACACTCTGCCTTAACAGCTGCGTACCATTTCACAGGGAAATTTTTATGCTGGTGACAGACTGAAGAAATCACAGTCTCATAGACTTCCAAGATGTTTTCACTTTTTGTTGATGACCTAATATCTGCTAGCTTTCCCCTCTCCCTTCTGCTCTGTGGCAAACTGGAGAGGGCTTGGGAGAGTTCTGAGAGGCTGAAAAGCTTGTATATCAGGACTGCCTCCCCTCTTCCAATATTCTATTTTTGTTCACTATCCATGACATGACTGCATGGCAAAATTGTTAGGGCTGGGACATCCTCTTAGGGTGCAGTTTTTCTGATAGCTCGCAGCCACCACAAAGTCTCTGCTGCAGCATATCCTGGCTTCTGAGTGATTCCAAAGTCTAAAGCTTAGGGGTCACCTGCAAGGTATTTACATCCAGTAATCAGACTAGAAATTTGTGCAAGACCTGATGGTTTTGATATGGGGAAGTGGAAAAAAAATATGCATCTCATATATGGAAGAACAGATTATGGATTATAAAAAATGCATATAATCCATGTGAATGAAAGAATATATTTGTTCAAAATATATAAGTCAATTAAATATTGCAGAAAAAAAGGACTACTGATCACTAAGAAAGTATTCAATTTGACAAAAAGCACTGACAAGGAATGGAGGGAAATATTCAGAAGAAATCAGAAAAAAATCCTGGGATGGGACTTGTCACATATCCTATTTCAAGCAGGGACTTGTCACATATCCTATTTCAAGCAGGGCAAATTAAAAAGACTGTGTTAGAACATAACAAGACAAACAGTTATTAACAATTCAATATCATACACAAACCATGTACTGGTCACACATTTCATATACAATGAAAGGAGTTACCTTAGTAAATGTAATGGGACCTGTTAAAGGGAGAGATGTCACAGGCTTGAGACAGTAATGAGATAAACTCTTTGCATGCAAATTACCTAATCTGAATGAAATTAATGTTTGTATTTCAATGCTATTCTGAAAGCACTGCCGTTTCTATTGTTCTATTCTTGCTTTCTTGAATTTACATAGAAATAAAAAAAAAAAATTGCTAATTAGAAGGGTAAAAGGCATCTTGTACTCTGCCATCACATCAGCTTATAAATGCTTGTTTTTAAGTGAAAACTTCTGCTAAAGTCCATCAAAGACATATGAAATTATTTATTTTCTTAGTAATTTTAATGCAGTTTAAAATATTTAAATGCATATTTGATTTGAAATATTGTCATATCAAAAGGATAGGGAGATGACAGACCTCACATTCAGATGGACCAGACACCAGTAATTTTAATTTTTTCCATATTAAAAGAACCTCTTTGCATTTTACTTAGCTTTTTGCATTCCATTATAAAGAAATAAAGGAGCTGGAGTTGTGTCTGTCTTCATCTACATTTGATTTCTAAACACTGAGTTTAACATTCCTGCAAATGGTATTTCAGAAAGAAGCGAAGACTATTTCGTGTATTTGCTTTCTGTGCAATTGTTTCCTAAACCTAATATAAAAACACAGGAAAAGCATTTTCTTTATTCCATCAGATGTCAGATGTCATTCTCCCATATTTAAATGATAAGTGCCAGGGGTTGTACAGCCTCTAAATCCCAGAGAAAACAAGGGCTATCCATTAAGTCTCTTGTTTGTGAGCTGCCACAGCAGCAGGGTATGGTAAGGCTTTCCCTTTGCAGAAGATAACAACAGTACTGTCAAATGCAAGTAGTAAGGCCAAGAAGATATTCAACTGACATTCTAGTAGCTCCAGATTTTCCCCCAAGCTTAGTATAGAAATCTCGTAAATTAGCTTAAAAAAATGTGGAAAAAAGGAAATAACCATGCTGGAATTATTGGAGGGAATGAAAAGCATTTTCAGGGACCAAGAAAAGTTATAAGGAGGAAAGGAAATTAGGAAGTCAAGAACTTAGAAATTGTGAGATAGCTTTCATTTAACCTTTGAGAAGAAAAAAAAACCAAAACCAAACAAAACCCTAAAAGTTATGTTTTAGCACTTTTTGGCCTGTAGTAAGAGTTAATGAATCTGCTTTTCATTTCCAAAGCTAATTATCATTGGCTTACACAAAACATCAACAAAATGGTGTTCATATTCTTGTGTCATCACCTTAGAAAGAAATGAGAAAAAGTATTAATATTAATTCTACTAAATTATTTATAAGATCAGGGCCACACACCTTCGGTAGTAGCACACAGGTGGAACAAAGCAAGGTTTTAAAATCTTTATCTTTTTAAGTTGTTGAAGTAGAATGTAAATGCAATGTGTAGGAAACATCTCATAGAAAGAAAAAGTTAGAGCTGACTTGTGGAACACTTCAAGGAAGTTGCCTATTTTGTTTTTTAGTAGTATATACAATTAGCTGTATATTTGCTTTTCAGCTTTTATGTTCACTTTTCTGCTTTTGCACAGTTCGGAATTCTATTGGTAGATACAGAAAAAGACAGATGTCAGAGCTATTTCAGGATTTATGGAGTAGGGCATGAGCAGAAATCCTCTCCAGGAAGGCAGCAGAAATCTACTTTGAGATTCATCAAATTGTGTAGTGCTGAAAGACATCAGACAACTGGAAAAATTGGTCTTAAAGGGACATCATAAGGCAAAATAAAGAAACAAAAAGGTAGTTGACAAAAATATTGTCATGTTGGCTGACTGAAAAAGCTTAAGGCAAATTTTTGAGGAGTTACCTGATTTTGAGTTACTGAGTTTTTTAGAAGACAAACTGAAATTCCTGTTTCTTGATTATTGTTTGGATAATGGTGTGGGTAACCTTTAAAGACCTGAGGGGCCATTTCTGTTCTCAGCCCCCTGGAAAATATAGACTCATGCTAGGCCTTATGACACAGCCATGAGGATTGAATGAATCAAGGTACAAGTATGAAAAGTTATTCTACAATGATGTTTAGATTTTGTGATTTCACTGCTTAGGTGTTTACAAGTACTTTTCTTCTGATGTCCCACTAGAAAAAAATAAAGAAAAAAACCAAAGCGAATATAAACCCAAAACAAAAACCCACTCACCCAACAACAACAAAAAGATCACAATAAATATTCAGCGTGAGTTAGGAGGATTATATAACATTGTTCCTCTCATAAGAATTTGTGAGAGAAAAATTTATAAACTGGCATGTTCCAGTGATCTTTGTTACCTTATGATTTCTTTCTTCTACAACTTTTGGTCTTAGTAAATTAATTTAACAGAGAAGAAAGAAGAACTGTGATACAGATCACTAGATTTTAATTTTCATTGAAGACAAAAAAAGCTAGTTCAGATTTATTGTAGCACCTGGGAATGAAAAATCTACATGGAGAAGCCATGCTGTTCAGAGAAGTCTATTGCAACCCAGAAAATGACATTTATCCAATGGATCAACATGGCTACCAGGCATGTTTCAGTGCAGGAGCTGCTGATCACTGGGGTAGTGTGTGGAAGACATGCTGCCATATCAATCCACTTAGGCTCTTTCCTCTCCATGGTGCTGAATCAGTGCCTTTTTCCTCTACATAAACTCAGTTCTGTGACCCTTCCTTAAGAAACTCTAGATCTACCTGTCCTTCCAGCACAGATTTCCCTCGAGGTCTCTGGTGGGCTTTCACCAGGGAGCCCTGGAAAATCCCTCCCTGTGAATTAGATTAAAGGAAACTTAAACCAACTGAATAACTTCACATTTAGCAACAAAAATGCATAAATCAAGAAAAAATTCACAATTTTTGTGATATTGGGCTTTTTGCCCTGCATCATATAATTTGGCCTGGAAATGTGAAAAGTACAAAGTAATAAAGTGTTAGAGAATTGCCAACACAGGAGCTCTTTTAAGGTATTACCTAAGATCTAAGGTGTAGACTCAATCTAGGAACATTTGTGCTGACAGTAAGCTGTAACTCTTGGTCCAAAATTTTTTGATAGCACGCAGTCAGATACCCTTCCAGTTAAGAGCCTGCCATTTCTTTAAATGATAGAGTTTCCAGCAGCATCTATTCTTTATCACAATGGAATCAAATGACCCATGTCTTCTGGAGATAGAAAAAAGGTCACAAAATCTAGTCTCTTCCATACATAACACAATTCTATTTCCCCTTATTGAAATTATACACTTAAACTTTTTTTATATATATTGTTTAGAAAGTTATTGGTATTATAACAAATAGATGTTAACACTTAGAGTTAACACCATAAAATTTTTCTGTATTATAATATGTATTATACTAGGAATTTTCAATATTCTATATTATTACTAAAATAAATTATAAAATACAATGCTTGCTTCCAAAACTATTTCTATTGCCAATATAAATACAAGATTTTTCTTATAAAAGCAATGTTCTTCATTTACTTTTAGAGATAAAAGAGGTAATATCTTAATATTGTTGTATTTTACAAACAAGTAAACATTGTAAGATTTGCATAAAGTAAAGTAATTGAGCACATTCTTCAACTACTGATTGAGTCTGGGGAGAACAGATGCTGCTTACTCCCAGAGGTGTGCAGAAAAAAGGGGAAGAATACATTATACACTGAAATATTACCCTCTTATTAATACAATTTATTATGTCAGTCTGCAAGTGCTCCTTTTCATTTTATTAGGAATTAGAATTTCATTCTGATTTAAATATTTTCATGACTTTGGATATGGTGTTTTTGTGAGGGTTTTAGGTGTTGGTTGTTTTGTCTGGTTGTTTTTTCCAGTTACTCAAACTATTTCTTATGCCAATAAAAGCAGCTACAGTAAATCACCTTTCTTGTTAATTGGTTGAGAGGGTTTCATGTGAATTTAAGCCCCAGAGGTAAATGGATGAATGAGATTTAACAGCATTTTTCTTTAGATGTCTATCCAGTGAGCCTTTTTAAAAGGTTGGGTTTTTTCCCAGGTTTTCACATGTATATAAAGATATAATTTTAGAGGCTATGGATATCTCCAGACTGCGTGTTTCTCATTCCAGGCACGTATGGCACTCGATCAACTGCCTACTTTCAAAAAAATAACAAAACTGCAGTGGAAAAGGTTTCAATCTTACCTTGTCACACAAAAGACAGGTATTAGAGGACAATGTTGTCATTCTGATGAAATTTCAATATAAATGAAAGTCCATAGTACATAAATCTTCATAGTATGGAAAATCAGAGATCTATTACTCCATCAATTCACATAGGCATTAAATATTTTGTATGTGTGGTTTCTGTAATTACATTAAAATAGAAGATGACCAAATCCTGAATCTCAGCACTGCAAGAATGGGTTGCTCTGGTAAAAGTTAGCCACAGTTTCATGATAGACTTCCAACATTAAGCAAAATGAATTTGATTATCCAAACAGCAGTGCAAGCTGATGCAAACAAGCTCAACATAGGACTAAGTGGTGTGAAATCAGTGATCCAGGTAATGGATATATATTTTACATGTGCCCAGTGGTTTACAGACCATGGTAAGCAAGTCTATCCTCATATTCCTAGCATCTAGTTATTTAAATTTTGAACTTATTCTGTTTAAAGTCACTTCCCACTTTCAGTAATGCGTTCCCAGAAAATTCTTATTGAACTGCTCAAAACATCAAGGGTAGTTCCCAAAGAACAGCTTAAAACAAAGTAATAATTTAACCTGTGGTTTGAAATCACAGGGTCGGAAATAAGACAAATACAAAATAATGTATTATAATGAAATACACTGGGAAAGTGTAACACATTCTTGCTTTCAATATTCTACTCATAACTTAAAAGCTTTGATTTTTAAGTCACAAGGTATCATTGTCATCTTGCTCCAGAAAAGAAAATTAGCAGCAGTTAAAACGTACAATGTTAGACCTTGATTCCATTAACCATCTGAAGAATTCTTCAGCCTAGTCAAAACCTGTAATGTTTGAGCTTTATGTTCCAATATATGTCTGAAAATCTCACCTAATGTCTCCATAAAAATAATACAAATAACCCTAGAAGAAGAACTCCACTCCTTTGTGAACTTAAGCACAGTTGGGTCCTAGCAAAAAGCATTTAAAAATTGGGAAAAAACACAACTTAGATATATCTTTATCAGTATATCAACCCACAACCATGCCAAGTCTATAGATATTCAGCTGATGGATCACTAAGCCTCTCTTCCAGTTTAGTTCTAATTACACTCTCTTCTGGCAATCAATTTCAAGAGATTACATTACAACAATAACATTAAAAAACAGCTCACTTGTACCACATGTCTCTTACCATATATGCAGCATATGCTATTCAAAAGGTACAACAATACATGACAGTATTGCTGTCCTGAAGCCATGACTTTGGTACAGAATTTATTGAAACTTTTCACACACTTCAGACTTAAAAGCACCTCTAGGCTATATTAGAACAAACAAAAAAACCAAAAAAACCCAAACAAAAATCCAAATGAAACAAACAAAACCCCAAACAAACAAAAAGAACCTAAAACAAACAAAAACTAGTAGAAAAATAAATTTTAAATAAATCATGATTTTTCTGACATTTAAAGTCATCAAGACTAATTTTTTTCCTGCTCACTTCCAGAATAGAAATGCTAACCTGAAGTGAGGAGTAAACTCCAAAATGAGAAACTAAAAATTAACCTGTTTCAGAGGAGAATTTATAAAACCCTAATACATTTGATTGCAGAAGGAAAGAAAGGTGGAGAGAACCATAATGCTAAAAGTTTACATGGGAGTTATTCCACAGTCTGAGTTATTTTTCTGCATAAACAAGATTTATGTAATTAAATTCTCTGTGTGAAAAAGAGATGTAACTTCCCCATGGACTACTGAACTCCAGATTGAATATTCATTAAATATAAGGGTTTTCTTATGAAGAATAGTTCTAATTTTTACCACAGAATGACAGAGATATTACACTGAGAAATACAGTCAAATGAAGTATTGGTAATATACATTTCTCCACAGTATATAATGTACCTATTTCTCCTACAGCTTTCCTCAAAATCTTGTTCTGTAAGTGTAGTCCTGCTGTGCCATATTTCTTTGTGGCAGATTCAGACTATTGATATATTTAAGGGCAAGAAAATAGTTGATGTTGTAGAGACAGAGAAACTGAGGAAAACACATTTCAATTTTCTCACCCTCTGATTCAGCACGGCAATCAGAATTTGACTCTGACACCCAGCACAAAGTAGATCAACTAATCTAATTTCAACTAATAAGGTTGAAAACCTTATTAGTTAGTTGACTAAATATTACTCCCCTTAATGTTTGCAATTCTCATCATAATCTTAAAATTTTGAGATTTCAGTATTTCATCAGTAATATCATTATTTTCTACTCCTGGAATTACTACATCTCAGCCAAAATAAATTACCCTTAATCAGCTTTGGACTGCAACCTGAAACAACAAAATCTGCAATATGAAGCACCATAAATTTAGACATGTAACAGATCAAGTAGTATGTAGTATTCAGCATGATTTTTTTAAAAGGGTGTTTTTCTAACCGTTGTTCCTTCGTATTTATCTTGATATCTAGTAGCCACTGTTAGAACTGAAGTCAGAAGTCAGAACTGAAACAACTTGCTTTGGACTGCTCAGTCCAAAAGGGAAAGCTATTAGTACATGACATCAGATTACATGAAGGATTGCAGTCAGAGAAAAACTCAGGTATCTAAAACCTATGCAGTTACATAAAACCTGCAGATGAAGAGTTATAATAGGTTCAAACAATTAATTTGTTCATTAATTTATTTACTTAAATTCAGAGAAGTGTCAAAAACAGGAAAGAAGAAAATTTGTCTCTTAGAGGAGACCAGTCCTTGTACAAAAGCCAAAATCAAAATGCCATAACTATGGATTTATTTTGAGATGCTTTGTTAATGAAAGTGCTGTGGAGACGTGGGATGTATTGTCTGCTTTTGCACATGTTTATTGTACAATATTTTTCTTTAGTAGGATTTAGTATTGCAGAGAGAAAGATGATTTGTTTGCCTTTTCCTGCCACTTGATCTGTGGGTCTTCCTGGGCCATAGAGGCAGAGTGCAGACTGGGTGGGGTGGTTGTGACCTGGAAAACTATACCACAGAGGGGCTGAGGGCTCTTGAGAAGCTCAAGGAGAATATATAGAGATCTACATTGCCTGCAAGTTTGAAAAACTGTTTGCAGGCACCTAGAAAGGATCGTGTCAAACTTAATCACAATTTACACAACCATTGAAAAGATTCTGGCCCAAGGAAGAAATTAGGGTTAAAGGATGTTCTTTTCAAAAGCACAGTAGGCTGATGACAGCAGAGTACAGAAGGCTGGCTTTCAATTCAAAGTCTCCTCTGATTCATTCCGAGCTTTATACAAAACATATCTTGACATAACTTGTGGTCTGATAGACCTAATTTCAAAGGGGCACCGCACTTCTGGGGTGTGTAGGATGCTCACTGCACCTGAATCTCCCCCTCTGCTTTCTCTCTCTCATGTCCCTTCTAAAGGTTACATATTCATTGGAAAATTGGTCTACTTGTAAAATTGGTCTACTGCTAAGCAGTAGGCCTAGAGTTAGGCCCTCCTCTGCCAAACCACATTCACACCCAAATCTATGCTTTGTTTTTACAAAGAAAAGTCTGAAAAGTATGCAAAACACATAGTTTGATTTTTCATGCAATAGCTGTGCCACTGGTAATTTCCAGGAAATGGAGAAAATAATACAATTAATTTCAAAAGCTCGCCCCAGAGCTATACTAAAATAGTGACATAGACATGTCCATTATGCCGCAGAGAACAAAGTATATCTGAGACTGAACTTGGAAAGAAGTTCCTGAATTCCAGTACCTGCTTATGCATTTTATTAATTAATTACTTGATATAAAGTAAGTAAAAAACTTCTACACTGCACAAGTAACAACATATCAGACTATACTCACATACTTCTTCCCTAATTTTCAGAGGTCATTAAAAATAAAAAAAATTATATGTCTTGGATACTTGGTAAATTTTCATAGTAATCCATTATTCAAAGGTTTCACATGACTTAACAGAAAATGTACACCTTTTCTTCCAAGAAAGCTTGCTTTTGAGTATGAGTTATTGGTTTTACAGCTGCCTTTCAATGCTAGTGGAAATTGCAGTCTTCAAGAGAGGAATACCGTACCATCCTCAGGAGTCATACTTACTTACCTGTCAACAAATTTTGATGGGGGAAGTCTCAAAAAGAACTATACCATGATATCTTCTAACAGCTTAGAGAGAAAAATCCTTCCTGCTTGCAGAAACACCCATAAACATCTATTTTATGAGCTTCGGAAGATTTGGAAATATCAACACAAGTGCTGCTGGGTCACTCCTCCCCTGCTTCCTAAAATTTCTATATGAAAAATTTCCTCAGTCTTTTTTTCAGAAATATGTCATGCTATAATTGTACCAGGGTAATTTGTGTTATTAGTGAAATAGCTGAACAGTGTTTTCAATAATCAGCTGGTAAGCTGTGTTATATTAATTGTGAAAGAGTTCAAACAGTGTAGACACAAAAGGTAATATTCTTCTTTAGAAAATATGAGGATGAACAAACTTCAGAGAATCAAACTCTAAGGCAAATTTAATACAATCTATAATTATTATGGAAAATATTTTTATTTATTAAGACTTCACCTACAAAATGTGGTTTATATACTACATATATCCAGAAGCATAATAAAAGATACCACCTCTATCCTGAGAGGTTCCAAACTCTGCTATTTAGGATAATAAAAGACCATCCATTAAAAAAAGTATTATTTTGATGGTCAGGAAAGTGTATTTTGCAGTGTAATTAATCATCTGTAAAAAGGATTTCTTTTTAAACGCCGTGATTAGAGCCTCTTTAGAAATACCTTTTTCCTCCACAGTTTTCTGCATTCCATTAATTGTATCTATCTGAATCTCTCTCTGCAATTTTCCTGCTTATCAGAAAAGATGCGTAATGCATTGTGATTAGACCATTGGATGGATATTTATAATTTACATTTTATGAAAGAGATTCACGCTGTTCTAAACAGTTCTTCCTTTATTATATTTTCAGAGTATGCTAATAACAAGAGACACTGTATTTATTTGAATTTGTCACTGAATAAAAGTACCACATCCTTACATGAAATGTGATAGAGGGGGTAGCATTAAGCAGAGGAATATAAACCAGTCAAAACTGGATCAAAAATACACAAGCAAAGGCCCAACAAAAATCTGCAAGATGGATGGGTTCATACAGATTGCTGAAGATCACCCAGAGTGAAAAGACACTTTCTATTCAGCCTTGTATGTAGAACTTTACCATTAAATGTACATAAGAAGCTTTCTTTCACTTTCTGAAATAATAATAATCCCTTGCTTCTTTCAATCAACAGAGATAAGCAGTATGGTTTTTCCCCTAAATGACTTATAAAAAGTAATTTTTTAACTACATAAGTTTTAAATGCATTAATTTTATATTCTTTTCACCCCAATATTCCAAAATATTTTGTTCTTCCTATGCAGCTTTCTCTTCAGACTTAAAAACACAATTTAGATATATCTTTATCAGTATATCAACCGACAACCTCCTAAAAAAAGGAGTGGCACAGCACAGAAGTTTCAGGAAAACTCACCTAGAAAGAATATATTCTATACTTGCAATGAGCAAAAAATAAGACTTGCTGCTGGGCTATTTCCTAAAAATTTTTAAATTATTATATATTCATTGCATATGATATATTCATTGTATATCAACCATATTAAAGTGCATGATACCAATATTGTATAGCAGGACTGGTAGCCACTTGTGAAATGCACCAAATTTCTCCTTTTCCTTCAGATATTTATTTTTTGCTGTAAGTTGCATTTAATTTTTGCTGTAAGAATGTTGTGAAGAAATAATGAATATTATGGGGGGAAAGGTGAATTAGTTATATTCACCAGAAGTAAAATATGTTTACATTTACTGTCACTTTGTGCATGCCACAACACAGTAGACCAGAGTACAATGAGCATGATACCTGTGAAAATGTTTCATACTAGATAACAATCCAAGGATTGTCTACAAAAAAAACAAATTGAAAAATACTTCCAAGCTACTAAGCATTGAAAACTGCAAATTAATAATTAAGGCTAAGAAATAACAGGACAAGCAATTTAGTGGGTGAGAAGCAATGGTATACTTTGAATCAGCTGAAGAAGACCTACTAGAATCACTAAGGTGACTTCTGCTCAGAGAGTGCCACTGCCCAAAAATACCGTGTTTATATCTACCACCCTAAGTTCACCCGGTCAGGAACAATGCAGACCTTCTGCCAGGAGTGGGCACACTTATTTTCTGTACAAGACAATTCCTGGGAAAAGAGGGGAGTTTGCATATGATTCTATATAAAATTGGGACATGATTAGAGAGTGCACACATTCAAAGGAGTTCATGAGCTCTCTAATCTAGTAGTTCTTGTTTCTGATTTGAGTTGACATGAGGCTTTGAACAGAAGCCTTGAACACAATTATCAGCTTGAAATGTAACCTAAAAAATGACAAAAAGAAACAAAAAGAAAAATAAGTAAGATCCTTGAAAAAGTATTCCTGGTCTTTTGCAAAATAAAAGTTTGAGCAGGTACAAAAGCTTCCTTTGGAAGATTTCAATTTATCATCTGAGCACTGGATTAATTTTCATTAATTCTGACTTGTTCCAGTACTTACAGATCTGTATTTTTTTTGTTTGGTTTTTTCCCTAAATTTCTTAGATTATGATATACCTGTGCAACAGGGAAAAACCAAAATGCAAATGCTCCCTGATACTCATAGCCCAAGCATCAGAATTAGATAAGCACTAGAAATGCTTTGTGGTCAGAAATAAGCTGTTTAGTTAAGGTTGGATTTGTTTTGTTTTAAGTTTAAGTTGAATATAAGGGTTTTCATTATTATTTTAATAATTCAAAGTAAAAGTCAATGAAAAGTCCTCCCACAGGAACATTCTGAAAACTCTCAAGAAGCTGGGCTTCATGCAGAGTCAGGAATATCAGCCATCAATAAAAAATTTAGATGTTAGACATCTGCTTCTATGCTCTGGTAGTCATGAGTTTTATCGGCAATTTCCTTGTATTTTTTATAACTTAAAAATGAAAAATAGAAACATTGACAGGAGTCAAATTGAAGAAGTTCCATATTTTGTGGGTTTTTTTCCCCCTGAATTTTTTATCCTTTTTTTTTTTTTAATTGTTATCAGTGTAAGACTCACCTTCCTAAAGCCCATTTTCCTTGTCAACCTGAAAGTTGTCTTCCCAAAAGAAATCAGAGAGAAAAATGCCATTGTAAAGTATTTCATTTCCAAGTTGAGGAGCAAGTAAAATGCCAGCAGCCAAAGTGCAGGTGACACTTTGCTGCAAACAATGAATTTGTTTTCCAATTTATTTCTCAAATTTGCCTCCAGAGATTCTCACCTAAATTTCCTTACTCCTCTCTAGCTCGGGAATAAATGTAATGTCAGGAAATCTATTTCACAAATCTTAATCCCAGTAGATACATATATTTGAAGGTTCCTTTTCAATCACATTGCTAGGGCAAAAAAGTAAACATGCCTGGATTGCTGTGTGAATAGCTTGATGTCCTCTTACAGCAAATCAAGAATTAAAGATACAGAATTATTACAAGGTGATATTTATAGGTTTTGGTCCCTAAATTTCACTACCAGGACAGTACTCTCTGGCATGGGAGTTGTATGATTTTGACACAATGTAAGCTGAACACTGAAAAAAAGGTGAAATGCTTGATTTTTTTCCAATTAGTGATGAAACAATACTGGAAATAAAGAATATTACTGTTCATCTAAGACTCTTTGGGATCCTGTGAGCAGCTGTGTTGCTTAGGGTACTTAAAATATTTGTGTATCGCAAAACTCTGGAATTAAGTGGTCTCCCTGGTTTTAATATTGATGCAGTCAAAGGTAATGCTCAGTTCTCTCAATTTCAATGAGTTTAAGATAAAAAATTTAAAGAAGTTTCATAAAAAACAGTATGAAGAGCGGAAGACTCTGGAATAATTTTGCTATAGAAGTCATATAACTATGGAGCATTATAAACATACCAGAGTAAAGTTTGCTTTTTATATAAGACAGTGGAAATCCAGCTGGTGGAAATTTGATCAAAAGTGAGGCTCCGTGATTTAGAAATAATTTCCTGGCACACAGTGATAACAGAATAAGAGGCACCTGTCACACCTGACAACACATTTCTGTTTTTTTTATCTGAAGCATCTCTATAAACACACATTTCTAAAACATTTATAGTTTTCTTAATACACCAGATACATGGTTTTAGTTTTCTGTTACATCAAAAGATGTAGGAGAAGAGGACTTCCTGAAGAGAAATACACAACATCTAGACTAAATCCATTTAGCAAAATGATGATGGGCAGTGATTGGAGCATATGCTATTTATTCAAGCATAGCAATAACTCTCTGGAGGGAGAAAAACAGAAGTGAAAATTGGATATGTTGTGACACATTGGCCATATAAGGGCAAAATACAAAAAAAAAAAAAGAAAAATTTTTAGCTGCAGATTTGGAATGTTGGAAAACACTACCTCTTCACTGCCTTTGCATTGAAAGGCAAAACACATGGGAAATCCTTACTATGCAAGTAATTTGGAAATCACTCTAAACATGCAGTAGTATAGATGACCTTTCAAAACATGAATTTATTCACAAACATATGAAATAACATCACTGATTAAGTGAAAATAAACTACTTGCATAATATTTAAGTTGTATATGTGGATTTATATACAAAAAATGCCCATGCACATATATTCCAGGTTCAAAATATATTAATTTTGGCTGTGTAAAAAAGTCCACAGTATGATGCCAACATTTTAGGAATAAATAGTTATTGTGACAGTCATGGAAAGAAGAAGGGAAAGGAGAGGAGTTGAAAGAGCGAGGGAAGGAATAGGGGCAGATTAAAAGGGAAAATATTTCATTGTCTTAGTGAATCTTGAATTCTCTCAGAAAAAAAATGTTCAGCAGCATCACTAGTATTTTCTAAGAATGAACTTATTTCTAGAAACAGAGAAGCTCAGCCACACAATAGCAATAATGCATTTCCAGTGGTTACACACTTGGAAAAGAATTGTCAGAATGAGCAAAACAAAATTAACTTATGTGGAAGGCAATTTCAGGACAAAGATCATACAAAGATAGCAAAGAAAGATTAAAAAGTAAAACTAAGAAAGAAGCACTAAGGCAAAACCCAATGACAATGATTCAATGTTCTTTCTCTAAAATATCCTTGCTTGAGTTATTACACTTCAGATGACTGAAGCCAATGTTTTCTGATCTGTGCAAAAACTACATGATCTAATAAACAAAAGGGCATAAACCTGATGCAATAAATAAAAATGCACTACTACATAAATTCTATCAGATGGACTAAAACACTCAAGCCACAGAATATCTATAAATGAAAAGAAACAATTGTCCTCCTCCACAGGAAATACTTAAAAGTATTTTCTTGAAACATATGTATAGAAAATTAAACAATTTTTAGATCAAATAATAAGGACGATTTAGTCTTTAAGAATTAGAAGATCTCATATTCCCTCTAGAGAGAATATAGTTAAAGTAATGGCTGAAGATCTGTTCCTGAGTGACAAACTAATGTAGCTGTACAGGCAGAGTTATCCATTGCCCTCTTCTGCTGATTCTATCATGATCATCCAGTAAGAGGCCAAAGAATAACCTTGGTAATTTACCAGCTAGGGCACCCACTCCTTCCTAGATTTAGCTGTTAATTACATCCTGTTATGAAGTGTGAGATTTTATATCACTGCTTTTAGGTTATAGTAACAAACAATTAGTCAGACGTGAACCCGAAATCAGCAATAGAAATGTTGAAGTACACTTCACAACAGGGCAGAAAAATCAGATTAGTTCTGATGAAAATTGATAATCAGTTGTTATTTTGTTCCTTTCAAATAACAAGGCTCAAGCATTTCATATATATAAGCTATATAGTTTGGGATAATTTGGGGATAGTCACACATGGAAGAATTCAGAGCTGATTCAACTGGCATTGGTCATGGCTACAGATCAGCCAGGTTTAAAGAACTGTAAATGTAGCTGGGTTTGATTTAATTGAAAAGAAACAGGATCAAGACAGTAAACTGCTAACAGCATCTCAGATAAAGTAATGGAGGAGCTTGTCTTTGTCAGCTTAAATAATTAGTCTCTGTTCAACAAAAAAAAATATGTGCAAGAGGATAGTGAGCATTATTTTATTGCCTGAAACAGCAGCAGTTTTAACTGACTGACAAATGAACAGAAACAAAGATTAAAAAAAGCAAATGAAAACACTGCAAGAATGGGCAGTTTTGTAATTGGAAATTGTAAAGGTCACTGAACATGGCTTATTGCTATCTGTTTGAATGGAATAATTGCCTGTGGAAATCCTGTTGTGGAGCCTGGATATGAACAATATTGACTTTCATAAAATGAGGGTGTTTTTTATTAATACTTTGAGCCTGAGTGGACGTAGCAAATGTATAGTTATGCTGATTCTGTAAAAGTGTCAAAACATTTATACACCAGTTCTAACATGCACTTTTGATTCAGTTTGAGATTATGCAAAATATTTCTGGGGAATATTGTGAATCTGAGTAACAAGAAATGAAAAAAAATTGGAGATTAAGAATGAATCTATTAATTTAGTTGAAAAATTACCTTTTTACAAATAAAATAGGCATTTATTGGTCCTGCCTGACCAACTTATATGCATTCTAATATGGAGTCACTAACCACATCAGTGAACAAGGGAAGGTCTACAGATGTCATTTATCTGGACTTTTGTAAACTCTTTGACACAGTCCTCCATATCATCCTTCACTCTAAACTGAAGAAAGATGGATTCAAATGTGGATTTTTAGGTGAATCAGGAACTGGTGGGACAGTCACATCCAGAGAGTAGCGGTAAACAGCGGAGGGTCCCAGCGGGGGGCAGTAACAAGTGGTGTCCCTCCAGGGTCCATATTGGGATATTAATCTTTATTAAGGACATAGGCCAAGGAATGGAGAGCGCCCTCACCAAATTTGCAGATTTGAGAGCGCCAAACTGAGTGGTGCTGTTGACACACCTGAAGGATGGGATGCCATCCAGAGGAACCTGGACAAAGACAAGAAGAGGGCCAATGAGAACTTCATCATGCAGTCTAACAAGACCAAGCAGAAGGTCCTGTACCTGAGTCAGGGCAACCCTCATTACCAGTACAGGCTGGGGGATGGACAGATGGAGAGCAGCCCTGCTGAGAAGGACTTGGGGATGCAGGTGAATGAGAGGCTGGACATGACCCAGCAATGACACTCACAGCCCAGAAAGCCAAAGCTGTCCTGGGCTGCATCCAAAGCAGTGTGGGCAGCAGGGGAGGGAGGGGATTCTGCCCCTCTGCTCTGCTCCCGTGAGACCCCACCTGCAGGGCTGCATCCAGCTCTGGGTCCCAGCACAGGAAGGACATGGAGCTGATAGAGTGGATCTAGAGAAGGGCACCAAGATGATTAGAGAGATGGAGCACTGCTCCTACCAGGAGAGGCTGAGAGAATTAGGATTGTTCAGTCTGGAAAAGAGAAGACTGGTATGACCTAACTAGAGCCTTCCAGTACCTGAAGGGACCTACAGGAAAGAAACTATTTACAAGAGCATGTAGCAAGGATAAGGGGAATGGTTTCAAACTGAAAGAGTAAGTTTAGACCAGATATTAGGAGAAATTCTTTACTGGGAGAGTGGTGAGGCACTGGAATTGGTTGCCTAGAAGAGTTGTGTATGTCCCATCTGTGGAAGTGTTCAAGCCCATGTTGGATGAGGTTTTCAGCAACCTGAAAGATTGGAAAGTGTCTCTGGCCATTGCAGAGGGGTTGGAACTAGATCATCTTTAAGGATCCTTTCCAATCCAAACAACACTATGATTATATGATTTATTATATAAAAATGAAAGAAAAATAGGTGACTTGCATAAATTTATAACCAAAAATCCCCCTTTCAGTGCTTCTGACATTATTAATATACTGTTTTAAATATCCAAAACACTACTGTTTAGATCATTATTGCCCAATACATGAAATTATTTTCATCAATACATGAAATTATTTTCATTGGGAAGGCATTCAAGTTCTTCAATCTCCTTCTTAAGTAGAGATAGGATTCTCCACTATATTTTGCTATGAGCACATATAGAGACATGTATGTAAGCATACAAAAACTCTTCAAGAGTTGGGAAAAAATCCTTCTTTTTGGGGTTAATCTTCAACTAAATATATAGCATTTTTCAGCTATTTCTTTTTTTCCTGATATTTAGAATGTTTGTTTCAATCCATAGCCTAAGAGCAGATGATAGATAAGATAGCAGATGGTAGATATTCTTTATGCTTACACATTTCTCAAGAAAGAGATCTATCCTTTTCCCCCAAACAACATATTTTTGATAATTAATATGTGACGTAGTAGTCTAAATTTAACCTAGTTCTTTATTTGTTTGAAAACTTTCAATGAAGTTTCTTTTCACTGATTCAAATTTTATTATTCTGTTCTGACTCTGTCATCTTGTATGACAGTGAAATCACCACATCCTATTACAGTAGTTTGAAAAATGATTCAAAATGCAATTTAAAATGCTGACTATTCACTGCAAATTGAGAAACCATGTCAGAGAAAACCACTGTTTGAATCAGAACAGAGTATGAAAACCAAATAAAATCCTTTCAGTCACAATTTTGGTGTTCTGTCCCTTTATCTTTTGTAACTTTAGCAGAAGCTAAGCTAAGCTTTCACAACAGAAAGTCTCTATGAATTATCTTTAGCTTGCCTCTTGAGAGATAATTATTTTATATCACTTGTGTGTCAAAGATGGAAGGTTTCAAATCAATCCTGAAATTGGTTGTTCCTCCTAATGAAGTAACATTTGCAGGGTTCATTACTCTGTTACGCATTTCTGCTAAACCCTACTGAAGGTTTAAAAGAACAGCTCAACAAGTAATTTGGTTTTGTACTACATGAAATGCTTTCTGTCATTTTAATACATTGCAATTTTTTTCCTTTTCTTTGCTGTCCTACATCTAGTTTTCACTTCACAGGAGTGGAAGTGAAATTAGCTTTCTGAAAATAAGTTTTCTACTAAAAAATGAGAATCATTTCACCAAACACTTCACAGAGTAGATATTTACATTGGCCCTGGTGCTCCAAAATTTTTTTAGTGATATTGGGGAAGACGGCACATAAATCACTCTTAAAGGTGTGCCTATTTCTTCCACTCTAGCTTTAAAGGGAGTTCAGATGTTCCATACTCCGTTCAGCACAGCCATGGAGGTACTCTCAAGTATTCCACTTTCCCCCTCTCCAGAAGACCCCAGGTTCAGCATCCAATATTTCAGGCCTGTCCCAGATAACTCAGGGTAACTCATGTGCTTTTGTGCTCTGACAATTTCACAATTTGTGCTGTGATCCAGCAAAGCAGCTCAAAGTGGCTCCATGTACGGGTACCTGGAGTGGGATGCAGTTCAAGATTATCAGCTCTCAATCCAGATTTACTGTGTGTATGTGAGCTCTTTTGTAGGCACCCATGATAGTCAGAGGTGATCTATGGCATTATATTACTCCCACAGAGGAAGCTAGTGCCTTTTGAGGTATCCTGAGATATTATAAGGAATCTGAGAGGTCTGCAAAGGGCTGCAAGATAGGATAAATTCTTCTCCTATGTTCCTATGGATTCGCAGGTAAAGGCCAACTCCTCAGAGACAGCCCAGGATATCTCAGGTATCCTTGGGTGCCCAACTGATTTGTACTTAGGAAGACAAATGCATCTTTCCAGAGAATCTGCTCAGACTGTGATAGACACCTGGTGTCTTCTCACCTGAATAATTTCCTAAAGTTAATTGAATGAAGGCTTATAATTTTGTCTAAACATAACTCTATATTGACATTTGAAATTACATAGTATTTCTTGTCCAAGGGTACACATAATATTATAATTCACTACCACTCTCTAAAAAACATCAACAAAAAGATTTTATTTTTGTGAGATATTCAAACTTCTTTTCTGAATTGTGAAGGTGAAAGACATTGTAAAAGTCCCTTAATAATTCTATGCCGTTAATTTAATCAATTTTATTATTTTTTCTCTAATACTAATTTTACCAATGAACACTCATAAGAAAATTTATGTTTATTTTTAAGCCATACTCTTATTTGTCTGGAAAATAATTGACTTCATATGCTTGTCAATAGCCTACTTTTCAATCCCTGTAATATTCCCTTTCCTCTCTCCTTCAGTCTCTCAGAGGTCCTTTTAGATTTCAAATTTTTGCCAACGTTCTTCCCAACTGTGAAATACTGCAGAATTAGGACTGTTTTAATGAGCTACCTACCATATTAAATGGCTGTAACTGTTTAATACCTCACTGTACTGTGGGGACATTACTTAAATTTAAGTATGTGAAAGTATAGCAGTGACCTCAAATAGCTATTCCTATTTTTATTTCTTAATTTCAAATGTTATGGGTCTTTGATATATTTTCAGCTGAGTGCTGTTTCACTCAATCTAACATACTCCTTAGACATTGAGTTTACTCCCGACACCCTCCTTTTACACTTAATTAACTTGGTTAAATATTTATACTGCTGTCACAGCCTATGTCCCTATCCAGATTGAAGTCCTGTTCTGTTAACTGCTAGGTACAGTACAAACACAGAAGTCCACCATATTAGTTACTTACGAAAAATACTGTTAGCTTTCCATGAAGAATTACTTGCTACATGAAATATTATTCATTTTTTATTAGAAAGCAATCTTCCTTAATATAAAGTGCTTTAATTTAAAGGAAAAATTATATAGTTTTTTACATGTAAAGATTAAGATGGCTGTCTGATTATAGCAGCAGTAATATCTTTTCTAAATTATAATTATGAATATTATCATTGTGTTCAATCAACATGACCATCAGTACTTACTGCAAGGTATGCATAAATGAGAAATACAAATAGCTTTATAGCAAGTAGCAATTCATACGCATTGTTAGTGGCAAAATAGACCATAAAGCAGACGTTTGCATTCACAGGAAGGAAGAGTAAATATGGAGCTCGTACATTAGTTTCTAAAGGAGCTCATACATTATGTATCTCACATCTCTCAGAAGCAAAGCAACAAAAAAATAAGTTATCTAAGAACACACACAAGAGAAAATTCTAATCCTTATGCATATTCCAGTACATATACTAAGCCCGTATTATTTATGACTAAGTTACTGAGATGGCAAACCAAATGAATAAGTTCATAGCAGGGACTGGTAGGGCAGGATAATAGTCTAAGCATGGCAAAATTCCCAGTTCTACCAAATTAACAGAAACAGCAATAATCTTGATGCAATCCAAATTTAAGGTTGCACAGTTTTTATTTAGACATGCAAGAAAATGCGAAAGAGAGAACCTGACAGTTATTTAAGTACTAGTTACAGATCCTATAATATTTCAGAAAATAAATATGCTATTGTGTTCAGAGAACTCAACTCTCAGTTTATATGAGACACCAACGAATTATGGCTACTCTGACCATCACATTGTAAGATGCACACACTCATAAAATCACTTGGTATCACAAATTTTGGTCACAAATCCCCTCAGATACTTATACTCTTGAGTTGCCTCAGATTCAGGAACCTACTGCCATTTGCAAATGTGTTTGTAAATGCTGCCTATACACCTGGGTGCACTCAATCCATAAGGTATGCTTTTCCTATTTAAAAACAAGAGCAGTGCACATCCTAAGCCCATCTGAGACAGAATGGGTTTAGGAACTGTAATGGAATATGTTTAAGGCTTAAACATGACTCATATGTCTTGACCTGAATTAACAGATTGGGATGCTCTAAAGGTTAGGTGAGTGTGACCAATTAACAATCGTCGATAGGCTGAGATTACATGAAATGTCTCTACTACAAGGTTTCTAAAGATAGGATAGTAATTATTTCAATGATATCCTCAAATGGAAAAGGAGCAGTAAATAGGGCTACAGAATAGAGCTTAAAAGAGAAAGGTAAGTTTTTGTGTATGTGAATATACTGTCAAACAGTATTCAACCAGTGTAAAACAGCAGCACACAGTATTTTGGCATCAGTCACAAATTAGTAGTCTTCAGCATTTACGTCTGTTTGGTAAGTAAATAGCTACTCTATCTGTTGGAAAGTAGCATGAGGACCACAGCTATTAAGACTTCCAAGCTGAGATACATTTATAAAAAGCATGTATCCCCAGTGTAGTGACAAGGTTAAATAAATATGTGCTCCCTTAGCTATTCTGAGATCGGGATGAAACTAAATACCTCATTCAAGATGGTAAGTAAATAGATTACTTTTGAAATTGTCTGTATTTAATGAATTCCCTGTTTAAGTAAGATAAAAAAAACCACAATTAATATAAATCAATCTTCAAGTGAAGAGCTTAAATTTCATGTTACTTTTGGGAGAAACAAAAAGCATTGTTAGCTACAAAATTCTGTTTTGCAAATATTTCTTGATGGCCTGATTTTAATGTTTTTTAAAAGTAAAATATTCACCATATAAAACTGAAATAAAACTAGAACAATAGTAAATTTGTAAAATATTCAGAAGGGCTTTGAGGCATAAGAGACAAAACATCTTCCACTCTCAGTGTTGCACAGATATGAAAGTGCCCAAGTCAAACGACCAACCCTTCATTTTTAGATATTAGGAAAAAAAATTTTTCTGCTAGTATTGCTGAAGCTTGTCACTTGGAAAGGGAGAATTCCCCATTCAGTCTCCTATCTGAAGATGCGTATGTCTTTGGCAAAACAGGGAAAGACTGTTTAATTTCTGAATGGGTTAGACATGCTTTCTACAGACAGAGATGTCTATCACGATGATATGGCATCTGTTTTCCTTCTCAACTGCTAGGCCTCCAGTCTATCTGTTCTTTGTGCTAGATAGAAAGATAAATTTGCAGCTGAAGTACATCTTTGGCATTTGCTCGAGATTTTCTCATAGGCTTGCTCCTCTAGTATCCAACATTACTGACTTAAACTGACAGATCAGCCAGGTCACAGAAGTGTGTGGTCACATGGCTCTGTCCCGCAGTGAGCTGAGGCCATGCAGCATTTCTGTGTAACCTGCCTGCTGCCCTCCTCACTGAGGTGGGGTACCTTGCTGGGCCTGGCGATGAGGCTCAGCAGTTCCTGCCTTTTGGGTAAACACCATCTACCTAAATTTGTCCAAGGTTTTCAATTTTGTTTCCCCCAGATTCCTCCCAAAGAAACAGATGCATTTTGGTCCAGGCAGGTGGGGATCTGTCTGGCCAGAGGCATCCAGAAGGGTAGTTGTAAACAGCTCCTTTTTTAAATTACAATCTGACACAAGTGGAGACCACCAGGGATCAGTACAGGGCCCAGTGCTGTTCCATATCTAATAAGTGATCTGGAATGGGATTTAATGGACCCTGATGAAGTTTGCTAATGTCAGTAAACTGAGCAGGGCAGTGGACGCTTGGCAAGAGAGAGTCACTCAGCACTAAGACATGAATAGTCTGGAAGAGCAGGCTAACAAGACCCTTATGAAGCTCAACAAGAAGAAATGTAAGGTCCTGCACCTGAAAAACATAATCTAGGAATAGAGCATAGGCCAGTATCTACCCACCTGGGAAACAGCTCCGTGGAAAGGGAGCTGGGGGTGCTGGTGGACAAGCTCAATGGGAGAGAGCAGTGCTGCCACAGCACAGTAAGCCAGCAGGATGCTGGGCTGCATCAACAAAGGCATCAGCAGCAGAGATCATCAAATCCCCATCAGATCAGATGATCCCACTCTATTCAGTGCTTGTCAGGCCACATCTGCAATAATGTGTTCAGGTTTTGGTCCCTGCTATCCAAAATAACTGTGGTCATGCCAGAAGGGGTCCAGATAAAGGCCACAAAGATGATCTGGAAAGCCCGCCATGGGAGGAAATGCTGAGAGAATGGCATAACTCAGCCTTAAGAAAAGAAGGCTGATTACTGTGTTCCAGTATTTAAAGGGTGTCTACAAAAAAGATAGAGACTCCCTTTTTAGAAGGAATCTCAGCAGGAACAAGTTACTCCTGAGGAGATTATGATTTTTCACAATGAGGGCAATCAGATATTCAAATAATCTCCCCAGGAAAGTAGTGGGTTTCTCAACACTGGACAATTTTACACTGGAGAGGGTGCTGCCGGGTCATCTTGTCTAGACCACGCTTTTGCCAAGAAAGTGAACCACATCATCCTTGAAGTGCCTTCCAACCTGTTATTCAATGAGTCTATGATTCTGTTAACAATTATTTTGGATAGTCCCAGTAAAGAAGAAGCAGGAATGGCATGGAGATGCAAGATACCATGTATACATATATAAAGAGAGAGAGTATATACGTATATGTAAATATATTTATCTGTATGGCATATATGGTATATATGTTCTCTTTCATCCAGAGATATTAAAGATGAAGCACCAAATGGAATGGCTGGTGTTATCGGGCTATTTGTAAAGTTTTATAGCTAAATTTTACTTAATTTTCTGAATTACAAATAAATAATCTAAATAGTTTCCTCAAATATTCTGAAGTACATTCTGGTCTAGGTTATATATTAATAATGCATTTCAGTTTAATTTGCAATATTTGTGCACAGTCCAGAGCAGATTGCTCCCAGCTTTTCTTTCATTGTAATTCTACTCTAGCTGATTTTAGAACCCTGTGCACATTAATATTTTGGGTTTATATTAAAGATGTTTTGATATTCACTGCAGTAAATTGACACATCTTAATACCCAATGTGATTTTCAATTGGCAGAGAGTCCCTCTGGAACGAGGAGAGGGGCAAATCATCATGGAGCAAATAATCTAATTCTAGAAGTTTCTCCATCAAAAGTAAAGAAAAAAGAATAAGAAACACTCTACATATAATAAAAACATTATAATATGATTTAAAAATTATATAATACACAAGAAATGAACATGGTTAAACAAAAAGATTTTTATTTCACATTATTTCCTCTTTATCTAGGGTGTTATCTCTGTTGTCTATGTATTTTATTGGCCATCCAACAGTAGTAGTGAATATTCACCATTGATCTGATTCAGCTAACTCCAGTTCTAAGAAGATACCACAATAATATCTAAAATGGGAATATCTTTCCATTGTGCAGTAATGTTTACTGTTCTTGCTTCTGTCTCAGAAAATGGCAGTACATCTCATTATTCAAGTACATTAGTTATATTTATTTCAGAATCAGCAGATTTTCTTGTCCTGACAAAATGTTTGCGACAGAAAAATGTACTGATTGATGTATATGTGGTTTTCAAATGTAAACCCTTCAAGCCATTCAATTTCAATGACAGCCCTAACAGCTCTTTTTCTCTAATGCCTTATCAGCCCATACTCAGATAAGAATCTGCAATACACGAAGATCTGCAGTATTCAAGAAAGTGTCTACAATTACATTTTTACAAACATCATCACCTGCTCCAGACAGGCAAAAATTTATACCTTGTGCCCAGAAAAGTGGCAGAATCATCATCCCTGGAAGAGGTCAAAAGGTGTGCAGATTTGGAACTTGGGGATATGGGTTTGTGGTGAGAACAGTGATTCTGGGTTAATGGTTGGACTTGCTGATCTTAGACATCTTTTACAACCTTAACTATTCTTAGCTTCTGTGAGTCTATGATTTGTAACTATGACTCACAATCACTTAGCAAAAGAAAATAAACACCCTCAATTCTAGCAGACCACTGAAACTTACATTCCTAAAAAATTCAACTGCAGATTTTATCAGACACAACTGAGTAACAAGATCCAATTTTACCTTGTTTAGACTGCTGTGAAGAGAATGGAAAATTTACTCATGAGACTTCACTGAAAGAGCTATGTAACAGAATATGATTTCTTTTTAAGACACATAATTGTTGTGTACAAAAATTATCCTACTTCATGTTTGCATACAAGATCAGAATAGACAGGCCTCAGTATTTATGAATTCACCAGTGTTAAGGGAATTCATTCTTGTTAGGATCAGCAAAGTCAAGCTAGACAAACAGATTCTGTGGACTGAGTCCCCAAGGAACTGTCTCCAGCCACCATGAGAACACTATCAGCAACTATCAAAGATGTTGTCAAGGAAATATGAACTGTGCCTTCTTATGTCTGGAGTGATCATGAGATGCATTTGGACGTGATACATAAATAGATGACTATGCACTATTTAAATCATGGTTTTATGCATTTTAAAATAATATTCAAAGTATTTTATATTTATGGAGATTATTGGGCGAAAGATATCAATTGTGCTACATTGCTACAATACTACTTGGAAAAATTTGCACAAAAATTTCATATCCACTATTGCTACATTTAAAACGTATAATGTAACAATAAAGTGTAAAAAAAAGACTCCTATGTCTTTAACAAAAGAAACTTTAGAAAATAAATATATTTCATGGTAAGAAAACCCTAATTTTCTTTTTTTTTTTTTAGTAAAAAAATTTCCTTTCTCAAAAACATAAGTAAGAAGGTGTAATGTAAGTTTACATGCTTTCTTTCAACATTAGTGTGACAAGTGTTTGTCTGATCATCAATTTCAAAAAACGTAAAATTAGGTCATTCATAGAAAAACATTGACATGGAAGAATAAGCATCTCTATGACCTTCCTGGTCTTTTAGCAATGGAATGCTGATGTGCATGAATTTAAAATCATATAATCTGGGAAGCATTTCAAAGGCTTCCTGTAAAATATGCTTCAGAAGAATCATATATTCCAGTATTGACCGACTATAGAATTATGGATAGAAAAGGAATTTAAATTAATTGTTTTCATGTGATGTAATATTTGAAGGGACCTTCTGGCTCATCAAACCCTTCTCCATACTAAGAAACCTACAATGTTCAACTGCTGCTACACATTTTTCAAGCTTTTTTATTTTGCTAAGTGGTTTGTTCAGCCTTTTCCCTTAACACTGAGAAGTTCTTTCTAAATTTGCTTTCAGTGCTGCTTATGAAAACAAACATTGCTTACAACTGTGCTTGTAAATCCTTGTACTGTTCTGTTAATTCACTTTTTTGCCAACTTCCCCTTTACTTCAATCCAAGCATTGATGCCTTAATATCTTTACAGAGAGGGACTATCAAACTTCTTATCCTTTGGTTTTGGGCAATATAATGTCTTATGAGGGCACACAAATGATTAGGCATCAGGTTTGCAGAGCTGTGAGGTTGGGAAAAATGAAGAAGGGCAGATTCTTTTAGCACAGGAAGAATACACACCTCAGTTACAGTGCCGGTTTAGTTTGAGAAAAATCGAACCAAAACAATATAAAACTCTCAATTTTTGAAAGATTTGGAGGAGTCAAAATTATTCCCACAGTAGGTGTACCTTAAAACCCGTGTTTGACAAAAGACTACGGAATTCCAACATTATCACTGTAGAGTACTCCATCAAGTACACCATGATTGTTCTCAGCTCTTCCTAAAAGGACCAAATAAATGTTCATTGTAACCACACAAAAGGCAGAGTTGTTGCTGAAATAGCTTTTGACAATATGCACATGCACAGTGGTAGAGCACAGGACTGAAGCTTGTATTTCACATTTTTATTTACACTAACCACAGTCCAGGTTTACTACTGTTCTTTCAGAACCAAATAATATGGGTTTGATAAAGAATTAAAGCACAATTGAAATCTGTGATTTTTAGGTATCATAAAAACAAACAATGATCCTCTCCTTTGTCATTTGACAAGTAAAACCCAGAAACATGGGCATCACAAGGTAATTGTCAGCTTGGTACAGTAACATTTGAGGAGCATGGTAGAAAAAGAATACAGCCCTGTTTTCAACAATTGAACTTTCACAACCTTTTAAAAAAATGCTGAGAGATCATTGTTTCTTTTTTTTTCTACAAACAATGTTGATCAATTAAAATAATTTTTTCTTCTTAAGAGTGGTTTCTTGACCGTTGAATAGGGTATGACTATAACTTTTTTTATGATAAAATCTTATTTATAACGTATGATCTATAAAACTAAAATATTCCAGTAAAGCAAAACCATTTTTATTATGTAGTATTGGATTATATTTTTTTTATTGATACACTAAACAGGAAAGTTAAAAATCATAGTTTCAGCATTGTCAAGATACAGCTGGATTCTAATACTTTTTAGAGTTGGATTATAAGATTTCAAACATTTGACACTATTTAGGTTTGAAGTTGATGTGAATTTCAGAATCTCAGAGAAGTTATTCTACCAGAATAAGCAGAGATATGTATTAAAGGAAAAGTTATAGGAAGCACTACTGTGTGAATATTTTTACCTTAAGATTTGGGAGAGAATTTTTCCATTTTGGAAATGGCAGGTCAGAAAGATAAATCAATCCCATTTCAAGTGACAGATATGTACAACTGTCTTAGAATGCTCTTGAAAGCAGATCTTAAATTCTTTAAAGCAAAATCAATAAATTCCTGATTGCATCAGGGAAATACTTCTTATCAAAATAATCTTGCCTTCCTGATCAGATTTTTTTACCCATAATAAAAGCTCTAAGCATAAATCACCCTACCACTTTATCTATCTCTCTTTGACACCTCAGAGCCTTGGAACCTCCACGAGCAGAAATGGGACCAAGCAGACCCACTCAGGGCAGCTTGGGAGACGAAGCAAAAAGGAACATGGCCATCACTCCTGCTGCATTTGTACTACTTCTGTAGTAAAAGACAGCACTGGAAACTAGACCTGTATCAAAAAATTGCCTTTCTACTTTGATTTTCCTTCATTAATTTGTGTGTGAAGTGGGGAGAATGTATTAGACTATGGAAGAGATTATTTTCTCTCTTGAATGCGTTTGCACAGTGAGCACTGTCATTACTGGTAAAGAGCACCAGCACCTCTGTTACACTGAATGCCTCTGAAGAAACTAAAGAATATCTAATAATGTAACTTAAAGTTTTTAGTGCTTCAGATAGCCGTAGTAATTAGGTCTAATACATTAGGTATCTGGGTTGCTTATAAAGCAGATTGTTCCCCCAGAAGCTTTTTAATTTATTCTCTTTGTGAATAATTTGTTCAGGAACTAGGAAGGAATTATGCTTCTGACATAATGGATTAATAAGACAGTATTCAAACAACAGAGGAAATTAAGTACAAAGGTTAGTAACCAAGGATGAAACAAATTTTTAAAAATACATAACCCATTTCTCTGAATTTCTAGTGCACTTAAAGAAATTAATAAAATTTCACTGAATCCCTGTGACTCCCTGTGACGAACTAGTGTTTTCTTGAATACTGCAGGAGAATTTTTGTTGAACAAAGATAAACTTGACATATAATTTATGTGTAAATATATGTATACATGCATATTTACTGAAGTGTAAGGGCTGCTTTAGGAATAGGTGATTCTTCTGTAAAAGGTTATGTTTGGCTGTTTGTTGGTAGGTGTGTACAAGTGCTCACACTCAAGGAATAATTTGTAGAGAAAAAAAGAATAATTCAATTTTGATGAATACCCAGGAGATAGAAACTTTGTTCAGGTTTAATGCATATATTTTCAGCCTGGAAACCCTGTATGACTGGTCCCTATTAAGTGTCTTTTACACAGGTTATTTTCTTCATGTACTGAAAGAGGAATCAGACCATGGGAAAACTATTAGGAAAAAAACCAAAATACCATAATTTTTGATAAGATTGTTTTGAGGGTTGTTTATGAATAACATACTGTTTACATCCAACATCAATGATGGAAAGACCTCAAGGTACTTGAAGACATTAGACTTTTTCTGTAGCTGGGAAGGAGTTCACCTATTTTAGTTCTGTGGAAAAAAATGTATGTTAAACAAAAGTGTAGGATGTAGTTTGCAACATTCTCTGAAGCTCAGCCTGGATTTTGTTTTGTTGGTTTTTTGGTTTTTTTTTCCAGTTGCTGGAGTATAGGATGAACAGTCATGCAATAATGAGAGAACTGAAAAATTTCTCTTTTTGGTTCTGTTCTAAATGAGCTATTGACAAAATATCTGTGGTTCCACTCTACAATTGGAAAGAAGATTGATTTCTGTTTAGTATTGAAAAAAATCTGCTGGTTTCTCATTCCCATGAGGTTTTAAAATACAGTGACAGTTAATTGTCATTAATTATAACAAAATATTTCATCCCTAGTTTATCATCATACTTTAATAATCAGAAATAATTAAAGTTACTTTTACAGTAAAACTTTCATAAATACATAGAAACCTGTTAATCGATTCATAGTGAGATAAATGAGGACAGAGTCTCTTTTTGTTCTGCATAGCAGAGAACGAAGCTCATTTGGAGTCTATCATGGGACTCCTGGGCTCTATCAAAACACAAAAAATAAATTATAACAGTAGAGGAATGCAAATTCTACAGCTACAAGTCTGTGCTGTAATTTTTAATGATGTGCAAGAGCCTGCTGTACTGCTCATAACAAATATTCTCACACAGTCTTATGCCCATGTACTCATCCTGTTTACAATGTTTCCTACCCTCCTGTGATTAAAAAAAAAAAATCAACAAAAACCCAAAAAAAATTATCAGTTTTCTTCAATCCCATTTCATTTTCTGAAGTTTGTAAAATCAGTTTAAAACCATTGATACAAATCAATGAGTTGAGTGTATTTGGTGAGGGGTGGAGAGGAAGAGTGTTGCAGTATTTCAGTAACTCCCAATGGGTTTCTCAGTCATCTGAATGACTGAGGTCTTCTGGTAATAATAAAACAGCAACATGGTCTGCTAGTTAAGACAACAATCACACTGAAGTGGAGCTCTGCTTTCTTAGTATTATCAAAATGCAAGTTGTTCTTCACTCTGTGGTCCCTGGAGGACTCAGGGAAGAACTCCGAGGTCATAGATGATCTTCAGAGTCACAAAAGACGAAGAAACAGCAATGAAAACAAGGACCAAGAGGTTGCATTTCTACTTTTCCCTCAGGAATAAGTGCTCCCTCTGTATCTGCTTGATCTTTTTAGAGTAAAAGGAAAGTCTCTCTGCATCACCACCACATCAATTGTATAAGGCTTTCACCAAAATTCTGATGGTACATAGATTGGTGCATTCCTCTCACACAAGTTCAAGCAACAAATCTCTCTGGTGTTTAACCATTTTGGAAGTATAATTTAGAACATTTCCATTAAGTTGGTCATTCAATTATTTTTTTTTCCACCATTGATTTTTGTTGGAGGGTTTCATTTGTGTTTTATAAAGAAAATCACCTAATAATCCATTTGCTAACAAGTATTAGGTAAAAGTAAATCTTAAATTCACAAATGTCACACAACTGAAGTGACAGCTTGAAAACCTGGGCTGGGTGTGTCCTTCAGAAAATTGCCAACTTTCTGGACATTCAGCAAAGCAAGTAACTAAAGTAATTTAGCTAGAATTTCAGAGAGACTTTAATTCCTACTTCCCTATTTTGTGATGTAATATGGCCAAAAGAGTAACACCATTCCTTATTACACAGAGCCTTCTTTTTGTGTCTCTCAGAACATTTCTCAGACATTTATTTAATCCTTGAAATAGCCACATAAATCAAGAACATTATCTTCACTTTATACAAAAAACTATCAGTCCTGGGTAGGGCACGCACCAAGTCAGCTACCAGGTGATATAACTGATTATTGGACTGATGTGAACTAGAATGAAAACCCAGGCTCTCCCGAACAAGGCCCAGTGGAAGTTGGTATTGGGACCCATGAAAGACACAATTGATTTAATTTATAAAGTACAGTGCGTTTCTATATCATTTTAGTACAAAACGGGTCTGTAAATATGACACTCAGAAAATCAGTTTGCAAAATTCTCAGGACAAATAACTATGCTACTTTTCTGTTTCAAAAGACAGAAGGAAGACTCCTTCTTCCTCTGTTATACCCACCAAAGTCTTCATTAATGTGGATACTACACAGAATAGTGAAGTAAGAAAACTGTGGTCTCTTTTGATCCATTCAATTAACTCTTTTCTTCGATTATGTAAAAAGATTTAGAAGAACATCAGCAGAAAATTTTAAGGCAAAAGCCAATCATATTCTCATCCAAGCTATCAACAGTATCAGTTGTGCTTTTACTACAGCAGGTCACATGTTCATGCCTTGAATGTTTGTTTGGGTTTCACTTTTCCATGTTCATTTTAGACTTAATGAATTCATTAAGGCATAGATTTTGGATTTCAAAGTCTTAAAAAAAGTTGTTGCACTGTAAGGTTCTTTTATAATTATTATGTTAGTTTTATCTGTCAGCTATATATTTATGTTTTAAAAGGAAACAAATGTGATGTTACAGATGCCATTATCATTTGAAATATCAGTTCTGTATGGGATTATAAATCTCCATGGCAGAAATTCACTCTCTGCTTTTTGTCAAGTGTTGGATGAATATGTCCATGTTTGCAAAACAGCTAATGTCTATTTTTTGTGACCTAGTAGCAGAACAAAAAATTTATTTTAAGGTGTTTGTATTGAATTAGACAGAAAGAAACTTCTCTTTTACATGTATTTGTAGATGGTGAAAGAGCATAAAGCACCATTAAGCATTTCTGAGGCATTCTTTTTTCTTGTACTCTGTATGTGACAGTAAAAAATATGGAAACCAAAACAGATAATGAAGTGATCACACTCAGCAGAGAAAAAGAAGAGGAGAAAGAATTCCTACATTCAAACTCAATTCTTGTTTAAAAGCTTCATTGTTAACGTAAAATACAACTCCTAAATTGAGGTTAAATCAATGGAAATATGTTATCTAATGAGGTACTAGCTATGTAAGCATTATAGGTTCATTTCTCTCTTTCAAAGAAAACCTCTAACTGATATACCTGAAATTAATTTTCTTGCAAAATGACAGTCCAAATTAAAATTTCCTTAGAAGCATGTCCTTATTATCCACATAATCTATAATATTTGCACTAGGATATCCTA
>LTAT01000002.1:41790189-41801224 GCA_003286495.1 Chlorodrepanis virens
AAGTCTAAAGTATTACAGAATAGGTAAGGCTGGACCTACCACACTGGGTTGACTGGTCCATTTCAATTCTTTGCACTCAATAATTTTTATTATATTTCTAGCTTTTGCCTAAGCAAAAAGTAACAGTAGTACTGATGGGTCCTAAAAAGATTAAGGATCACAAAACCACATAAGAATTCAGGTTGGAAGAGACACCCAGATGTTCAACTACCCTGTTTATGCAGAGCTATTTGAAACTGGCTGCTCAGGATCACATCCAGATGGCATTTGAACATCTCCAAGAAGGGAGATTCACAAATGCTCTGGGAAGTGTGTACCAGCACTCATCCCCACAGTAAAAAGGGTCTCCTGATGTTCAGAGGGAACCTCCCACATTTTGATATGTGCCCATTGCCTCTGGTCCTATCACTGGATACCACAGAAAAAAAGCCCTTTTCTCTATTCAATTTATACCTTTCCTTCTGGTACTTAAATACCAGAAGGAATTATGAGATCCCCCTAAGCCTTCTCTTTCCCAGGCTGAACAGTCCCAGCTCTTCAGTCTTTGCTCACAGGAGAGATGTTCCATTACATTAATCACCCTTGTGGTCCCTCACTGGACTCTGTCCAGTATGTTCATGTCTCTCATACTTGATAGCCCAGAACTGGACACAGTATTTCAGGCATGGCCTTACCAGTGCCTGAGGATCCCCTCACAGCACTTCCTGCTATGCCCGTGGGTAAACATTTTAATCATGATTTTGTAATCAATTTAATATCTTGCAGAAATACTTGCAACATTTTGTTGATACTGTGAAATCAGTGGAACAGACAAACAACTATTTTTTAAAAGCCTGAGAAAACCCAAAACCCACACGTGTTGGTGGTGGCTCACTAAAATATGTGATTTTAAGGCTATTCATTTCAGTTTATGCCCTTAATCCAATGGACTCTCATTGAGGGAGGTAGAAACACTCAGTAGACTTACGAAAACATACAATGGTTTGGGTTGAAAGGACCCTTTGAAGATCACTTAGTCCAAACCCCTGCCATAGGAAGATACATCATTTAATAGATCAGATTGCCCAGAGAAGTTCCAGAGAACTTCTGGATGCTCCACAGTCCTAAAGGCATTCAGAGCCAAGTTAGACAGGACTTTGATCAATCTCTTCCAGTGTTTTACCATATTTAATGTAAAGAACTTCCTTATGTTCAGTCTAAATCTATTCTCTCTCCATTTACAAATGTTGCCCCATGTTTCATCACTACAGACCTTGCTAAAAATTCTTGCTATCCTTCTCATAAGCTCTCTTTATGGAAGGCTGCAATGACTTCTCCCCAAAGTCTTATTTTCTTCAGGCTGAATAACCCCAGCTCTTCCAGCCTCTCTTCATAGAAGAAGTGCTCCAGAAGTGCTTCAATCATCTTTGTTGCCCTCTTCTGTACCCATTCTAACAGGTCCATATCTGTCCTTGTTCTGGACACCCCAGAGCTGGATCCAGAACTCCAGGCAGGATTCTTGTAAGAGCAGAGGGGGAAAAAAAACAAAATAACACCCCTTGACCTACCTGCCACACTTCTTTTTATGCAGGATGCAATTGGTTTTCTAGGTTGGAAATAAACTTTTAGTCAATACAAAACCCATACAGGAAATCAACAGGGAATTTAAAAAGTCAATTTGAGCTCTATGATTCTCAAGAATCTGAGATTCTATACTGACAAATTTTGCCCACAGCAGTGCAAAAATATAGATATTAAGGAAATGCATACATTGACTTTGGCCAGAGAAGCATTAGTAAGAAGGCAAAATTGGTTTCATATTGCAGAAAGAGGATGTTGCTTTTTGTAGCCTATAACTTTAAAAGGGGTGAAATCAGGTGAAGCAAAAAGAGAATTTTTTTTCCCCCCTCATAACCCAGCACCAATTTGTTTGTACCTAAAAACCTGACTACAGAGAAATATGACCACTTTAGAAAGCATTCCCATTAGTAAATCCCCAGCCAATTTCTCTCTGAAGAGACCAATATATTTTAGGACATCTTTACACTTAGCTAGAACTTACAGGTTTTTCTCTGACAATAGTCGCTTAAGGAAATGTATGAGAACTAAAGGTCGTTCCTAATGTGTGCCAAAGGCTCTTCCCTCTGCCAGCCTGACTAGCGTAACCACAAATCTTTACTCAGGGAAAGACACCAAATCAGATATCTTCAAACTGTCTTAGTTTATTCTGTCCTTCATAGAAAAAATTTATTCATTTATTTTAAGATTTAAAGAGTACTGAAGTAGACCTATAGGCAAGGAAGGCAGACCAACATAGGAGAACTTACACCAAATAAACTACTAAAAGCATCTTTTTCTGATTTAAGCAAAGACTTTAAAAGTGATATCTTAAGGTGAAAATCAGGCAGTCTGTTTTAGTCAGAAAATTTAAGTATTAGACCACATAAAACACAGGTGGTTAGTGAGCAATAATGCTCACCTATCTTAGATGCCCTGTCTATATCAGTTAAGTGTCTTTCAGTGATTATGAGTAATGAAGGCTGTGTGCTGAACACAGATCCACATCAGGTTGTCTACAAACACTACCCACGGGGCAGTCTGTGTCTTGCATCACTGTCCTTGTTCCCAGTTATCCAAATCCAAATAACTATTGTAGTACACAGTGCAACAGTCTTTCCTCCAGTGGGGAATGAAGGATGTGGAGGGTGAGGGATGCAGACACTCATCCCAAAGTGGACAGAGGACTTAGCCATGACGTGCAGACAAAGCCTATGCTGGGCACCAGGCAATGCATCCGTTATGCAGTATGTTCCTTGGAACTTAACTGCCCTGGCTCTGCAGCCAACTCTGAATTGTCTGTATGTTTTGTAAGCAGCCCCTGGATAAAACTCAAAAATAACCCAGAATTTGTCATTAATCACAGTACTACAGCTGTAAAGCTACTTGACTTCCTACATAGCCAGCATGCCCACATTCATGTATTCCTGTGGTTGCACAGTATCCCAGATTCAACTGGCTGGATGAGAAGAGGTTTGTATCTGCTGGTGAGCATTTGTGATATGATCTCATAAATGTAACTACATAGGTTTCAGCTCTTTCAGACTGAAGTTTGCCTAGAACTCAGGTGTTTAACATGTGATTTAATTTCAAGATTCCTGTCATCATGTTTGAGTTAAAGAACAGAGCTGCTTAAAAGCTTTAACTTCAACTTTAGCTTTAACTTCAGCTTTAACTGCATACTGTCCCTGGGATGTACTACAGAGCATATTATATATGACAAAAAAAAAAATTATTCATTCATGAAATGTTTAATAAAAAAATAAAACCCAAGACACTAAAAGTAAGCTTTCTAGTGCAAGCAAATAACTGAAAATAAGTAAGGCTGTGCCAAGAAGAGGACTGGTTCCCGTACAAATGCATGGAGTTTTAGTCTCTGAATCCCTCTGGAGAAATGGAGCATGTGGAACCTAGTCAGTTAGCTCCTCTTATCTGTGAGATTAAGTATGGTTGTTCATATAAATAATGATACATTTGTCTGTCACAATTCTTTGTGACTCTTGATTTTCTGAAATTCTTAGCAAAGTCACTGCATCTATTTCTTTTAGCGTAGCTCTCCTGGAGCTCTGAGAACCTACTGCAGTGCCAGGGTGAAACACTGGAAGGCTCAGAAAGAAATTCACTGCAGGTGTGCAAGAAACGGATCCCTCCTTTCAATGTCCGTGTCACAGGAAGGAAGTTAACAAACCTTATGAGGATTTTGGTCTGTTAATTCTGTTCTCTACTTCTAACTTAGAAGCAACTTCGAGGTCTCTATCAGATATTAGGAAGAAATAATTACCCAGCTGGAAATGAAACACTTAGATTTTAGAAAATTTTGGCAAAACCAAACAAAAAAATTCATCTTTTTAGAGAACCACAGCCTTCAGAAGTTTTATTGTTCTGGAATGATTTCAATGACTTACTAGTACTTCTGAGAACCTGTAGAAGAAGATTTGATAGATAGCCTACTTCAATGCCTTACTAAACCATGGTCCTGCAACCTAAATTAGTACATAGGAAAGACTAACTGTAAAATTAAAAAATATATACTAGAGCACAGATGAAATGTTTAGCATGCATCTGGACATGCTTTGCAGGCTGTGTCCCCATAACACAGTGTCCATGAAATGTAATGCATCTATGATTCATCCTACATGGCTGTTCTAAAACCTACAAATTTCCAGTTGCTTCCCAGCACCCCTGTGGAAAAGGGCAGCTCCATTTTCTCGTGATTATCCTCAACTGATAAAAGTGGTCAGAGCTTTAGTAACACAGTTTTAATTTCCATACATTTAAAAAAACCTAGTGTTTTCTTGAGAAAATAGGCCTACTCTTCTCCACAGAAGAACTTTGAATGCAGAAGCAGACACCAAAAGCAGACATCTGAGGGACAATTCTGTAGCGCCAATTAAAGCAGCTCAGATTAACCCATCTCTTACTCCCCCTGCTCTGTGTTGAGGAAAACCAAAAGGCAGTGAGAAAACAGCTCTCCTGGTATGCTAGAGATGGTGCTTGATTCTATCAAGTCGGCACAAGTCAGTACTTGCTTGTCCTGCAGGGAGAAGAATGGCTTAATTTTTACAACATACAGAGAGATAAAAAGAAATCTTAGCATAAATCACTTAAGTAGTTAATTAATTAAGGGACACAAACCCATAGGAAATCAAGCACTCTTTCCAGGGATCATTAATGTACTTAGCTGTTGCTGTTGTTTTTTTCCTCCCCATGGTTCTAGAAGAATTAAAAGATGAAATAATGAGCAAGATGCTGTAATTCCTACTGTTCTTTACACATTGGTTACAGCAACCATGAGAACTGTGGCATTTAATAGAGTTCTTGATACTTTTGGAGCTATGACAAGAGTCAGATATACTGTCAGAGATGAATAAAAATTAGGCAATCTCCTAAATAGTCTAATGTTATTAACTTCAGAAGGATTCTTCTCAGATATTTTTAATAGTACATAATGGGGTCTTTTAGGTTCAAAATTAAAACAAACTAGATACTACACATTTTATGATTTGTAAACAAAATGAGGACTTGGAAGCAAAACATTTTTTTCAGAAGTGATGCAGTGTTCTTAAAGCATTTTGATAAAAACTGAAAACTGAATTTTGCTAATACAGTAATTCATGGCAAGTTTTAAACCCATGTACAGCTGGTTTTGTTAAGTTAAACTTTACTTTCTTGAGATGTAGCTAAGCCTCCTTCCACTTTACCATGTGACTGAAACTGACCTTCTAGAAACTAGATCAAAATAAAATGCTACTTTTTCCTAGATCAAAAAACATCCCGATATATTAAAAAAAAAAAAACACACACAAAAAAACTCCAAGCCTATTAAAATCTTCCACCACTGAAAATCATGACCTCTTTGTGCTATTATTTTCTGTCTAGTTACTGAAAGATAAGATCGAGATGTCTGTTCTGCCTCATAACAGAAAACAAGAGTAACTGAGAGAATGACTTCAACACACCCCTTGTCAGTGCTACAGACCATTAGCAATACTATAAATAGCATGATCAAATCCCAAATTACAGATTCAGTCATAAAAGTGTCCAGATTTCATGCTGATTCAGAGGGGCAGCAGCACTAACTCCAATCATCAGGGAATGTGACATCTCCTCAGTATTTTCTACAGCTCACTGGACTGGTGACAGGACAATTGTTAAAAATTAATGGGGACCATCAGACGTGGTTAAGTACAGCTTGGCAACTATGAAAGCTCTACTGCTCATTTGAAAGTGATAATGCAATATTATTCTATGAGGATAGATAGTAATTAGATTATGTTTCATTCAGGTAACACTCTTCTGAACCTTTGAAATTTTCACGTTATTTTGTTAAATTGTAAAATTCATAGGGAATAGGAAGAGAGAAGTTGTCTTACATTATTTTCTTTCTTGAAAGTACTCTTCACCTTCTGCTTATGAATTATAATAATTTATTTCTCAATTAGTCAACATTCTAAGAAAGTCAAGATCCTAAAATCCAAAGTTTATTAAGAGATTAATTGTGGCAGTTAAGAAAAAATTCAAAGCTGTATCCAGTAATTCCCAGCTACATGTCTGGATTCAAAAGCCGTGACACAAGTTTGTTTGAAGTCTTATTATTTTGCATTCCTGTACTTTTAAACTGCAACAAGGTATTTCAACCAAATCATGAGCCCAATGAAGAATTTATTAAATACACCTTTTTGGGGCTTTCTTTGCATCAGGGCAGAGTAAATTGTTGCACTCTTCAGAAGATTCTTAAGAACCCCTGCTTAGAGGCTGAACCAAAATGGAGGGACTGACAACCAAAAGGAAAAACTCGTGACCATTTGTTCTGAAATTATTAGATTGTTTTCAAAAACGAGGCTAGAAAAGTGACATTTCTTTGTCCATGCTCAATACTGTGAATGTCTGAGGAGTCCTAATGTTAGTACAGGGAACTGAAGACTTTCAGCAGAAAAAACTTGTGCGCTCTGTCTTTTAGGAAGGGGAAAAAGAAAATTTATCAAGTTGTAATACTTAAAAAATGTGCAGTGCATGGGAGAAATAGCTAGAGTCTCCAATTATTTTGACAGTAAGCAAATTATCAGGGAGAGGAATTATAAATCCTAAGCGTGGGAGACAATGCTTGAATGAAAGAGGTGGAGCACTTCCCCCCCGTTACTAGCCGTAGATGTGTATTTCCCAAACCTTTACATTTCTTGCAAATAGTAGCGGACAAGATCACCAGGAAATACCTGCAGAACCTCAAAGTGTTGCAACAAGTGCTCTGGTCAACACCCTGCCACTGCAGAGATGAAGTCCAGAGTCCATCTATTGCAGAAATCAGTAACTGTGACTGCTATGTGCCGCAAATAACAAGTAGAGTTATTTGTTTGTTCATTTATTATTTGTGTTACTTGTGGGATTGAATGCTACTCAAATCTAGGAGACCTTAATTAGTCAATATTTAAAAGTCAGAAAGTTCGACAAATAATTGAAAGTATTTGAGTAAGTTGTCTATGTGGAGTGAACTTTCCCCTCCAGAGAATGATTCAGTTCATATAGCTGAAATAAATATCTTAATGATGAGATAGGGGCATCTCCAAAAACAAATCTTTCTCTCCACACATTAGAACAAGAAACTTCCTGACAAAATTAGCCAAAACTGTTATCACTAAACCATGTAGGACTGACTTAATGCATTCACAATGTCACACTTGTGTGGAAATACAAATTATGCAAAAAAACAAAAAGCACTATGCTATATGTAGGCAAAAGGTCTAAAGTTGCACAATTACTTTAAAATCTGAGTTGTAAGTCCTTGACCATAATCATATTTTAGCACAATCTTTATTAGGTATCAGGGCACCCACTGGACTTAATTTAAGAGTCAAAACAAAAGAGAAAAGGAAAAGGTTGTGTCGGTACTGTGTGACAAATGTGATCTACATTACTGTTCCTTTCATCATCCAGACGGGTGTCCTGTTGGAGGATATCCAAGCTGTGCTCTCCACATCTGTCCTTCTGCATTTCTTTCCAAAGGAAAACAATTACTTGGAGGGATAGATGCAGATCTGCTTCTCGCTTTTCCCTCTTTAGAAACACCCTGTGTAATCCCTGTTGCCTTTGAATTTACTAAGAGAAAAATCTAAAAGAAAAAAAAATCTCCTCATCACTACATAGATGAATTTTTTTTTTTTTTTTTTTTTTTTTTTTACCTTGGGTAGTGGAATATAAGGATAACAATCTAAGGGAACAAGACAGACTTTCAGGTCTCATCTGGGACACCTACACATAAAGGACCTCACTGATGAGCAAGGAGGATGGCTGCAGCACAAGGTTTTAAGACAATTTTTTTCATTTGGAAGATCCTAGAGCAGTGTCCTTGTAATCTGTCTTAGATAGACCAAAAATCTAACCCATGGACCAAAGCTTGGAGTATGAAAGAACTCCTCTGTCTCCTGTGCTTATTAAAAATGGATAGGAAAAGAATGTGCTATTGCAATACTATTTTAATTTGTATTTTTCTAGGGATAATATTCCTTTCGCAGCTATAGAGGGAGAAGGATTCTTTTCAATTTGTATTTTTACTACTAGAGGTATGGATAATTTTTGAGAAATTGATGTTATTATCGTATTTCTGCTTAGCTGGCACCTTTATTATCTCTAAGAAATACTAAATGCATTGAATTTTTGCAAAAAACCCCCAAAACTCCTTTTGTCAATTTCTCTCAAAATTACCTGACAAGAGAATAGGGTATCTTATGTAGGAGGAATGACTCAAATCTTCATTGTAAAGGCTATTACCTGATGTCATTGTCAAAATGTTCGAGTTGACTCATTCACAGAGAATCAGACAAACAAAATGGCCTATGAATACAATCAAGCAACCTCATGCTAATTCTTTTTTTAACACAGCAGGCCCTTGACGTAATATGAACTTTAGGGAGTAAAACCAAGTGGAAGACTAGAGGGACTCTTATCCAAAGCAATGGCCAATCTGCTAGGCAGTCTTTGGGCTAGCATTACCACAGTTATCTTTATTATTTTAAGGAAAAAAAATCATAACACTATTTTATTAAAAAAAAAGTTTTTCTACTTCTTTTTTTCTGATAAATTTAGTTTCTGATTGAAAAGAATAAAAAAACTCTATATTTTTTTCCATAAAATGGTGTACCAGAAATTATTTCTCTTCCTTTTGAAAGGTTAAGCTAAAGAAGAAAGTCTCATTTCCTATAAGAAGCTGATTGCTATCTGTTTGGATTATCATATCATTAAGTTTCCTTGGCTTGCTTAGTTGCATGATTACTATCTAATAAAACAATGTGCATTGGTACATAAAAGAACACACTTATTAAAAACAGTCTTTGAATGCTTTGGATCAGAACACTGTGAGAGTGTAACAAATCAGCCTTACATCTATGTTATATGCATCACACTTTATTTTAGCAGAAATAACATAATTTGCTTATATTTGAATCTTAGTAAACTGTGTAGGAACAGAAATATTGGGAGATCTGACATGAAGCCTAATAATGATGCATTGATAAATGACATGGACCTATTAAATGGGTAGGTATGTAACCAAGGGACAGGTAAAACCACTGTTTCTTTAAATTAAAAGGTATTAAAAGCATAGCTGCGAGATTAGCATAAGATAAATTCAAGTTTAATAATGATCTAAGCAAGAAGGGCAGAGTAGTAAAATCTCCTCTCCCTTATAGGCCATGGTCATCTCACCTAGCAAAATTTGCTTGTAAAAGGACAAGAAAGAATAATAAAGGTTTCACCTTAACAAAAATATGTTCTTCTAACACCATCCATATTATAGATATGTCATTTAATAAAAGCCTGGGATTGTTTGTCACATTATTATCCAGAGCTGAATTAACAATGCTAAGTACCAGGAACAGCACAGACAAGACTGAACTAGTAAAGAGCACAAAAGTGTAATATAGCTGAGAAGCCCTTCTGTCTTAAGTGGTGTTTGAGATGAAAATAACTATTATTCTTCTGACAGTGACTAGAGCAGAGCTAGTCATAGCTAAATTGAATGACAATATATCTCAATTTTGCAAGCACTTCTAATACTCACTACATATGTCATTATTTTAAACTTTGTATTGTAGAATCATGGATTACTGAAATAAAGATAGAGAGTTCTTAAGTGACCTAGTGAATTCGAATCACTATAAAGTAACTGTCATCAAGCTTTTAAATTAACTGGAACCTGCTATTCATTATTTCCTATTAGGTACACTATTTGACTAGTTAAACTGGTTATTGGATTCTTCATACAGTAGCCCCTGAACTCCTTCAGTCAATTAAATTCTTTATTGAATCTGATTTGTCAGTGTCAGTGTCATTTCTAATCTCTTAAACCCACATTGGTTCAGAAGCTTTAAAATGTACTTATTCGGTTGCAAAACTAGGAAGTTACACAGACAGAATCCTTCCCCTCTCCCTCCTCTCTCTGTGAAAGCCATGAACCTGCCAACAGAGCAAAAGGCACAAACACTTACATATGCACACTTATGTAGCTACAGAATGAGCTGCTTTTTAAGATGAGCTACAGAGCATAAACAGGAAAAACATATATACAAAAAACTCTATTGGGTGTCTTGATACCAGCGTGTTGTATATTGAACACCTTTATCTTTGACTCAATTTCTTATCACTTTAGATAACAGAAATTAGCAGAACAAAGTAACTATAGCTAATTCCAGAACTGGAAACTTTAAAATCTTGGCAATACTCTTCACAGGTTTTGATTGATATCCGCAAAAGTATTCCAGAGCATTTTTAAACCTGTTACAAAATTAAATTCCCTCTTCTTAAATCTCCCCGTTTCTCTGTTCATCAACAAAAGCTAGATTTCAAAGGAAAAACAGGTGTTGAAGAAAAAAAAAGGAAAAATACAAGTATTAAATAACTGATCTGCACGATGTTCTTGTCAGCCTAGTAACTCTTTAGTTCACCTGAAGAGCAGCACAAACATGCAGGCTATTTATTTCCATATTGCAAAGTAGAGTTTGCCTGACACAGACTTCTTTTTCCTTTAAAACCATTCCCTTTCCAAAGGATCTCCTTTTTGCCAGTAAAAAATCTGCTTTTTGCATATTATAGGCATATAATCCCCTGAGCTATGAAAGCAATTCGCCTCCCAGGTTAGGCGCGTTACCTTTATTCTGAAAGAGAAGGCAAACCAGACCAGGCTCTTACCAGACACAGAGAAAACAATTGCTTCGGCTGGATCCAGCAGCGCCGTGTGCGAGCAGGCAGCCGGAGCGATCCCTGGGCCTCACACAAAAGCGAGATAATTGGCTTTGGCGGAGGAGCTGTACACATCCATCACGGCGGGGCTGGGCGGCGGCGGGCGCTGCCCCGGCCGGCCGGGCTGGGCGCTCCCCGGCGGGATGATGTCAGGCACGGCCCCGGGCGGGCGCTCATTGGCTTCCCTCACCTGGACCGGCCCTTAACCCTAAACTGCCGGCCGCCCACTGAAAGGTGTCTCTCTGCTCATTGCATACATATGCACAGG
>LTAT01000002.1:41801234-41829298 GCA_003286495.1 Chlorodrepanis virens
GCGCTGCCCCGGCCGGCCGGGCTGGGCGCTCCCCGGCGGGATGATGTCAGGCACGGCCCCGGGCGGGCGCTCATTGGCTTCCCTCACCTGGACCGGCCCTTAACCCTAAACTGCCGGCCGCCCACTGAAAGGTGTCTCTCTGCTCATTGCATACATATGCACAGGTGGGGGCTTTCTGGTTTTCATCTTTTTTTTTTTTTTTTCTCCCATTTTTTTCCCACCTTTCATTTATTCTCTTTCTTCACCCTCTCTTCTTCTTCTTCTTTTTTTTTTTCTTTGAAGGAAATGAGATTGTACAAGAAGCTCCTGCTTTGAGAACCAGGTGCTTGTTGTGGTTTAGCTACTGAATGTAGCAATTAAATAAATTCTAAAAACTAATTTGCCTAAATTATTAAACAAGACCCTCAGGTAACTGCATTTTCATCATCTGTTTGCTAAATGACAGTAATCATCAAAATATTGCACAGAAAAGGTATTAAAGGAAAGGTTAATGCATGCAGCACCTGGAGAACTCATATTTTTAATGATTTTGCATTGCATTCTCTTCAGGCATGTGATTAATAAAGGCACATGCTGGAAAAAGGGTGTAAACTCAAGAATATTTCACTATTGCAAGGTTGGGTTGATTCTTGTATCTTTTTAGGTATTTAAAACTAACAGAAAAAAGTATAGGGATGCACAAATGTACATGCAGAGTTATTCCTTGAATGCTAAGTAGCAGCCCAGATATTCTGTAGTAAATGAGGCATGAAACGCATTGCCAAATGTATGATGTCCTAAATATAGTGGCACCAAGTATTTAGCCACGTTACAGGCAATATCATAAATCATGATAACTGTAAAATGAGTCCAAATCAGTGCTTAAATAATTGTTTTTTCCATAAATGAGTAGTTTGATCTCTCACATTTAAGTGGCAAAAAATCCTTTCACTCTATAGAAAAATGAAAAAAAACCCAATCTACCACATGTTGTATTTGTATCTTCTGTTCTATGTCAACTTTTTTTAATCTTGGGAAACTAATACTTTCTTGAAACGGATAGGAACCCGATCCCAAATGTATTTACAGTAAGTAATATAGCACATAAATCTTGGTCTGCTATCCCTCAAAAAAAAAAAAAAAAAAATTGTTGCTTAGTTTGTTCTCTGGGGGGAAAAACAAGACCAAAGAACAAACTACATCAAGCCAAAAAAACTCAGGAAAAATGAAATATAATCAAACACAATTTAACTTACTCTAAAAGATATGTAAGGTAAGATTTCTAGAATAAACTTGATAAAGAGTTCTGTCATTTTCTTGTGGTTCTTTCACAAGTTTTAGAGACTCAGGAGATTAAATTCTAGGGACTTAATAACGCCAATGTTGTGTGGGGATCTGGAGGCTAACCCCTTAGTCAAAACGTCCTTTAGTCCAAAATGAAAGCCTTTGTTCACTTATTTCTGCTCAGAAAACATGGTAGTTCAGATGGAAATTGCTATAAAAAAGTTTCATTGCTATGCAAAGTGCCAAAACTGAATTTCAGGTCAGAAAAGACTAATTTGGACAATGGGAATGTCAGCTTTGTTTTTGTATGATCAATGATAAAGGTAAGACATAGCATCATGAGTCGTTAGGAAAAGAACTATTGATGAGATAAATTATGCTAAAATGTATCATTATATTCTCTTGAATATTTAATGGTATATATAGTATAGACCAAACTGACACATTGTTGCCAAAATTTTACTACACTGGTTGATTCAGCATGAAAAATACCTGGATTTCCCATACCTAGTTAATCTTAAAATGATGAATTAAAGTTCTATGCATTTTTTATTCTTGTGTAGAGCACACTTTATACCTTTAAAGAGTGTATCACTCACAGATTACCTTCTAGACCATCTTTAATGGGAGAGTGCCATACTTTTACAAAGTTCTCAGTGTTCACAAAGTTTGTTATTCTCCTGTGATAATAGAGAACCTATGCTTTATGAACTAAACAGTAACTTAGAAAATTTACTTAGTGTAGTATCAATGTTAATTTGAAATATTAGAGTAGAATACTTTTTTAGTAAATGACCTGTAAAATTTGACATTTTCTTTACAAAAAAGTCTTTTTTTTTACAGTAATATATGATTAGCGAATGTCTTGAAATTGAACTATTTATGAATTTATTGATAAATTATCAATTTTGCCATGTTCCTTGTTTCAAAAATTAGCTATCACCTATATTTTTAAAACCATGGAAGAATTTGTAGATCCAGGCTAAAAAAAGTTAACAGTTGTAGATAACAGAGCAGTTCCATGATCCTAATCAAGTCACACAGCATTTTATGCCCTTCCACATGGTGTCACACATGGGTTACAACCAGTTTGAAATACAAATAATGAAAATACATTATAGGATTTAAATTAAACCCTTTAAATATGCAATAGTAGCAAGTCACTTCAGGAAAAAAAGAAAAAGCTGTAAGGCCATTTCTTTAAAAGAAAAATCTGTTCAATGAAATGAACATTGATTACAAGAGCTCAAAGCAGACTGTGTGTGAAATCCAGGAACACAGAACTCATAAACTCCTATCACTGTGCCATGAGTTCCATATCTGAAAATATTGCCTTGTCCCACCTGGCACAGACAATAAAGGTGCCGTTGGCAATGTTATTTCTTGGCATTTTTTAGTTTCAAGTTCAAATCACATGGAAATAGAAAGAAAAGAACAAGATAATGAAAGAGAAGTGACTAATGATTTTCACTAACTATCTGTTTTTCTTTCAATAACCTAATATTAATCAATGTATGAATAATGTTGAAGAATCTAACCAGAGGGGATATTTTAGTCCTCGAGCAAAGTGAAACACAGGTTTATTAGTATATATTTCCCATGAGCTGAAATCATTATTGCATTTAATTGCTTGACAATTATTTCTGTCACATCAATTTAATGGTTAAACCAATTATTTATATTACGAAACATAGTTCTGCACCAAACTCTAATTGAAAAACACAAATGGTTTTTCAGTATTGCTTAACCTATACATTATTAATATAGCAAGAGCTAGGTTTAAAGATTTTTGGGGAAATTAGAACTCAGTCAGGTGATGAGTTTTTAGAGATTGATTGTGTAAGCTCAAAATTACAGCTCTCATAATCCTGTACATGAGATGAATACCAAGTCAGGTAGACCTGATGACTATTATAAGCATTTTTTTTCCTCCTGCAGACAACACCAGCTCTTAGAAGATTTTTATCCACAAGATGGCAGCTCTGTTTGCATGGTCACTCCTTTTAGCAATGTTCAACTTGAAAATCATAGCACCTTTTTTTTTTTATTATTTTATAGCTGAGATAATTTTCTATCTCTATAGGAATTAAAAAAAAAATCCACAAACAAGCACAATAGATATGCATTGATTAACCCCAATATTGAGGTAAAATTTGCTAAGTTAAGAATAAGAAGAACATTCAACCTCGCTATCTTTATTTTAGAGTTTTGAAAGAATCTCCATTATGTTCCATATGTTTTTCATGCTTTAATTTCCAGGCCATCAAACCCAGCACAACCTTTAACAGATTCAATTTAAAGAGTATGAAAGGTTTTACTGATAGAAAAGGAAATTCTTATTTGCCTAAAGGAAACATAGGTTAATATGTTTCCTCTCTAGGTAATGACCTATTTTAGTTTGCTTTATACCTAAACTCATCAAGAATACTTATTTATGTTACTAAACTCTAATAGATGTCTTTATTTCTATATTAAGAACCATGTGTGCCTTGTGAAATTCATAAAGTACAGAAAAACTTAAATAGCAGGATCTAGCTGTTTCCAAGGGGCTCACTCACAGCTGAAATGATTAGCAAGAATAATGTGAAAGCATTTTCTTCATCAATGAAACACAGTAAATTAAAATGAAGCTTTGCTGAAACAATGCATAATTTAACATGGAAACAGTTTGCCCATGGGATAGCTATTTCAAAGGAAATTACTTGGCCTAGCTACCTGTCTGCAAGCAGTCTTTGATGGCACTTCTGGAGTGAAATCACTGATCCCTCAGAGAGGAATAAGGAATTCTGAGTTTCCTAAAATTTATCATTGACCAAGACCCTTTACACATATAATTATAAATCAGTGCACAGGAGCTTACAGGCTTGTAGAAAATGCAGAATTGATTGATGTAGCTTCCATCTTAATGAAAAAGAGATGAACTCTTCTTAAGAAGTGTGGGGCAGCAGTATGTGCGTGAATGGTTGCGATGGATCAGCTAATGGGCAGTAACTTGTTAACAAGGCAGCAAGGCCAAGATTCAGGGCATAGAGGCACATACCTGCTGTCTCAGCATTTGACATCATGGAAAAAGCACAACTCTGAGATGTGAAATGCCAGAGGACAAGGCCATGTTTGGCAGCCTAGCTCACATCAGCATTGCCTAGGTTGAGGTGAGCAGCAGAAGAGAAGTAGATTAAAAGGGTCTAAAGAGAAAAGGTCATCTGATAGAAAGATAAAGGCCATTGGAGATAGTTTAGACTTCTGTGAAGGTAAGGCAAGCTGCCCAATGCACAACATGACCTGAACTCGGTTATGTCAGAGCAGATGATTCAATACAAATTACAATCCCAGAGTGAGTGGTTCGTATAGCCAACTGTAACAGCACACTCCTCGTCAGAGTATTGTCACAACAGAAGTGCTGGTCTTTCATCAGAGAATGTCAAAATACATTTATGTCACAAAGTTACATGTTCATTCCATAGACTGAACTGTGAAGAGTGTCAGGAGAAAAGACTTTCAACTTTTCTGTGCATGCATATGTGGAGGTGATGTTCTATGTCAGCATAAGTCGGCTGTTATTTTGGGTCTACTGTGTGAGGGTCTATTTTAATACACTTTCAAAAAAACCAAAATCAAACAATTTTATATGGATTAGAATAATGTAATAAAGATACCTGGGCCAAGTATTGGCAGCATTCTCAATAAGAAAACATGAATGTGAAGATTGAATTTTTTACACTGAACAGAGAAATTTTCAGGAAAAAAACTACTGAAATGTGGAAATATTTTCTACTTCTCTGATGATCACATCACTGCAATACTTCAGCTGGTCACAAGGTGGTCACAAGCATCTCCTTGTTAAATGGCTACAATTTTTCTCTAACTGGAACTTGCAGAGAAGTATTTTATAAATCCTATTCCAGAGCTGAATGGTATTCATACAAAAACTCTGACGAATTTTCAGATCTCAGAACTATTGGATCTCTGGGAAAAGAAATCTAAGACAAAACTGATAAGAACATAGTTGCATAAATTTTCTGCATAAAATAGGATAATTTTGCAAACCAACCGCTTAGCACCTAGTTTCCAAAATTGCTTTGGAAATGTTTTGAATACTAATCTATTATATTTTGATAATTAATTACTTCATTATTGATGCCTAGATAATGCATTTAAAGTTTCAAAGTTGAAATATTATTTGGTAAGGACAACCAGTAGAGAAGAAACTCATAATGACTCCACCCACAAGAATAGGACCTGAGTTATAAAATACAAACTTCACAGATTTTTGGTTTTTAATTTAAATTTCCATTTTGGTAACATTATCTATGAGTGTAACCCCAAATAGAAAGATCAAAAGCACTGCTGGAAGCTGTGATTGCTGTGTAATATAGCTTACCCAAATTAAGGGTCACAGGCGTAAAAGAATCCTGAAAGTCATGGTTTGAATACTAATGTTCATTTCAACATCTTGACCTGTAAGATAGTTGACCATTTTGGAGCAGAATTTTCAGACACTGCTCTAGCCAGGGAAGCTCTGTTAACATTTAAATCAGCAGACAAAGGGAATTTTTGTAGATCCAAGTCTGAAATGCTTGTGTTGGAGAACACCTCTCATGATCACTACAAAATACGATACAGGCATCCACCTTTTGAAGTTTTCAGTTCTGGGCATGCCAAATTCCAATTTGCAAGGGATTCTAAAGGTACTGGATATTAATGACAGTCTACAAAAGACATAAATTATGTCATAAATTCATCACATGATATAATAATTTACTAGCTGTACAACTCATCCTCCTTCACACTGGGATTCAACTTGAGTTTCATTCTCACATGACAACTTTTTCAGCTGTTCAGCTGAAAGCTTATCAAAGAGGAAATTATTCAGAATATATATGTCAGTGTTTGGTGTTTTACCAGGAGATCTTGAACCAGTATGAAATGAAGAGCTTGTTTCTGCAGCTAGCATGACAGTGTACAAAACCATGTCACACTAAAAAGGCAGGGGTGACTGATTGAGGTACAGTGTTGTGCTGACTGACCAAACAACCTTTCTGATGTGTTAAATGTTAAGATAAATTTGAACTGACAAATAGCTACATTTTTGTTATTTATACACAAAAAAGGTTATTTCCAAAAGCATTTATAGCAATATCTAATACAGTCATTACGTTATTAAAACAAGCATACTGAAAATACAGGAAAAAATATTTTTTAAAGAGGATACTAAGCAAGGTATTCATCTTCAGTGTTGATTGGTAAGGGAACACTAAATAGAAGATGAAGACCTTGAGGACATTGACATATGAAGTGATTTAGTCTTGAAGACATTATCTTCATCCTGACATTGGTCTGAGAAACAGAAATAGAAAAGACAGCTTGCTGTCAGAGGTCTGCTGGTGACAGGAGAGATGCATCTAAAAATTGATGTTATATCCATATTAATATACAAGGTTATATATGGTGTAAGAGGCATGCCATAAAATGCATTTAGGCATATTTTAAAGTAGAGTTTCTGAAGGTAGTAGAAGAAAATAGGAAAAAATATTATTAATACAAGTTTTCAATACTGCTTAATAAAACTAATTCTAGGGGACAGTAGTAGAGATAGGAGAAGAAAAATAATTTTGAACTAAAATATGGTAGATTTAGATTGCATGTAAGGAAGAAATTCTTTGCTATGATTGTGGTGAGACACTGAAGCACATTGCTCTGAGATGCTGTGCATGCCCAGTGGTTGGAAGTATTCAAGCTCAGCTTGGATAGTTTGATTAATGTGACTTGTTGAAAGTTGTCCCTGCCTATGGCTAGGTGATCTCTGAAGTCCCTTCCAATCCCAAAATTCTATGATTCTATGACTTTTTGACAAAATCATAATTATCTGCCATCACAGATCATGTTTTGAATGTTCCAACACTGAGATGCAATTTGAATTATTATTCAGCAAAGCACACATACAGTTTCCTGCAGATTGAAAAGCATATACAAGATACAATACTAACCACTAATTTATAAAGCACAGTCTATTAAAATGATAACATCTTAGGTTTTAGAACAGTTTTAGTAATTAAAGCTGGCCAAATCATTCTGCACAAAATAGTTGCATTTTGGGGGGAATGTTCAATTAGCCTGCTAGATTAAATCTTTCTTGGTTTAAATCTGTCTGCATGATTTAAAATGGGAAATCTCTGCTATATATGGGATTCAGTTTTAAATTAACACTCACAAGTTCAGGTATCTACACGTGGGTTAGGTATCTTATCTCACTTTATAATCATGCAGAGCTAATCAATGCAAACATTGGAGCCTAGAAATCAGTTCATTTTGCTTTAAACTAGGTATCTTTGGACAGATATAGTTGCCTAAACTATATTGCTAGAGTTTTTCTAAATAATGTTTAATATTTTTTGAGATGGCCAAGGGTATCTGAAGCATCAACACACCAGTGTAGCTGAATTCTCCTTTCTGGGAAGGGAAGGGTAAACACAGGAGCTACAGGAAACCTGCACCCTCCTCATCCAAGGTCTTCAGGCCAGGCAACTAAACAGCAATTTTTCAAAAACCCAAAAACCAGCTTTGCAAAGAACGTATGTATGTTTTATTTGTTTTCCCTTTTGATGTGTACTTAAAAAAACTAAACTGTGAGGTAAAATAATCCCAGTTATTGTACTTCTGTGGAGTGGGAGCAAAAATTGCATATAGATCTTGCACTTGTAGATGAAGCACAGGAAGAATGGTAATCAATATTATGTTTTATTGTCTCAATATTACCTAAAATGCACCAAGGAAGGAAAACCAAAAGTATATGGCTATTTTCATCAGCAGGATTGTGAGAGTACATGTGTTTTCCGAGGTGGGACGTCTCCATAATATGTTTGCTTTTCAATTGTGAGGCTGAGATTTTAATAGATTTAATTTTGTGAAACAATTTTTTTTTTTCTGAAGTAGACATTAGGATATCTAAAGCAGAGTGTTTGTTGATTCATTCTGCATAAAACTGAAATTCAGTGTTCTCAAAAGAAAAATCTGAGCAAACATGAAAACGTAGAAGTTGCATCCTATGCTAGACATTTGCTGTAAGTTTTTTTCTCTTGTTGCTTATTTCTGAAAGTCACATCAAGGAATTATATGTGTACACTAGCACCTGTTAGCACAGCATCTCACCGCAAATTTGTAACTTTCTTTGTAACGCTTTATATATGAAATTATATAATTCACTGCTTCTACATTAATTCTATTGTGTTTCTCTTGCTTGTAATCAATTTCTGGAAGTAGATTTTTTGTTTATTTGTGTCTAATGAATTGACCCTGTCTGGATGCCAGGCACCCAACAAGGCCATTTTATTACTCCCCTCCACAAACTGACAGGGGAGAAAAAATATTACAAATGGCTCATGGGTCAAGGTAAGGACAAGGAGAGATCACTCACCAATTGCTGTCATGGCAAAACACACTTAGCTTGGGGATATTAAATGAATTTATCACTAACAAAATCAGAGCAAGGTAATGAGAAGTAAAATAAATCTTAAAAACACCTTCCCCCAACCTGTTCCCTCCTTCTTGGGCTCTACCTCCTCTCCCAGCAGCATGGGGAGACAGGGAATGGAGGTCATGGTCAGTTCATCACAGGTTGGTTTTGCCACTGCTCAGGCAGGGGAGACCTTTCCCTGCTTCAGCGTGGGATCCCTCCTGTGGCAGACATGAACTTCCCCAGTGTAAGTCCATCCCAAGGGAAACAGTTCTTCAGAAACTGCTGCACTGTGCTCATTACCCATGGGGTCACAAGTCCTACCAGGAAGCCTGCTCCAGTGTGGGCTCCCCTCTCCACAGGTCTGCAGGTCCCTGACAGAAGCCTGTTCCAGCATGGATTTCAGAGCCTCCATTCATGCATTCAGCTGCTCTGGCATGGGTGTCCTTCATGGGCTGCAGGTGGATCTCTGCCCCACCATGGACCTCCAAGGGCTGCAGGTAGATCTCTGCCCCCCCATGGACCTCCATGGGCTGCAGGTGGATCTCTGCTTCTCCATGGACCTTCATGGGCTGTAGGTGGATCTCTGCCCCTCCATGGACCTGCTGGCTGTAGGTGGATCTCTGCCCCTCCATGGACCTGCTGGCTGTAGGTGGATCTCTGCCTCTCCGTGGGCTGCAGGTGGATCTCCATGGACCTTCATGGGCTGTAGGTGGATCTCTGCCCCTCCATGGACCTCCATGGGCTGCAGGTGGATCTCTGCCCCCCTCCATGGACCTCCATGGGCTGCAGGGGCACAGCTGCCTCACCACGGCTGCATGGATCACGGGGGAATATCGGCTTGGCACCTGGAGCACCTCCTCCCCCTCCTTCTCCACTGACCTTGGTGTCTGCAGAGCTGGTCCTCTCACGTGTTCTCACCCTGCTTTTCTCTGGCCACAACTATATCTGATGAATAACTTTTGTTTTTGCCTTCCTAAATGTGTCATCACATTGCCATCATTGTTGATTGTCCCAGCCTTGGCCAGCAGCAGGTCTATCTTGGAGCCACTGAGGCTCTGCATGACATGGAGGAAGCTTCTGGCAGCTTCTTAGAGAAGACATCCCTGCAGTTCTCTGCCACTGCTACCCAAACCTGGCCACACAAAGCCAATAAACTCTGTAAAGCATACCTTTCTTAGACATAAACATTTTTACAGTCCTCTATATATATATTGCTGGGTCAGTGAATCTTCTGCTTTTTGAGGACCTGATAACTATTTCATAGTGACAAGTTTTCTTCCTATTTAAAGTGCATGACTGAGGAATTGCTTGAAATTATGTCAAAACAGAGCACTGTTTGACTCTGCTAACTTTAAGGGTAGAGGCTTGCCCCTCCACCACCGCTAAACCAAAAGAGAGACTCATGTTTTCCACATTAACCTTGTTTTAATCTAAAAAATTCCCAAAATTTATTCTAAAGTATACCTTATGATATAACCTTGCTTTGGATTCAGTTAATAATTAGTCTCTTTTTGATTATTTTCTGCCTTACTTTAAGTTACAAAATTATATACATATTATCTATTCTTAGTTTTCTTATTGAAGCTAATGACTCATATATTCCACTTCATCTGCTTTGGGTCTGCTTAATAAAGTTTGAATCCTGTTTTATCTTTTCTTTTCTGAAATTAATAATCTGTATGACCTTTGCAACCTTTCTTTGACTTAATGTTAAATCTTCATATCTATTTTTGCTTTGAATTGATGGAGCCAGTTTTCTTTCCTTCAATTAAACAGTTTCCTTCTAATTAGTTGATCTTCATTTTTATTTAGATGAGAGAATCCTTTATTACAATTTTCTTGCCATAATTTCTTTGTTTCCATTAAAGGTCTAAAACAGTAACATATCAAGAAATATTATTTTAAACAAATAATCTATTGCTTCAGAGTTTATTTCACCTCTGTATTCTCTTCCCATCTCATAGGTGTTTTTTTTAGTTTTTACCAATTTTATGGTTTTTTTGTATTTTTAAAATTTTGTTTCTCTTTTGTCTCAGTAAGGTGCACTGTGAGCCTCTAGCTACACAGCTTTCCTCCCACATGCTCTTGCTGCACAATCAAATTTGCAGTGTGGCTGTAATTCATCCCTGTGGCAAAAGGTAGGAATAAAGTCTGTGAATTGTCCAAGTCCAACAACAGCCTTTAAATAGACTGTGTATTATCACTGTGCATACAAATGAGACTTGTGATTAGAGTTTCCTCTGTCAATTTGTTTGCTACTGTTAGATATGAACAGCCCAAAAGAACCCCCCTGGGAAAAAAAAAAAAACACCAACAAAAGAAACCAAAAAAAGCAACCCTAACATGAACCAATCAAAACCATGACTTTTATGAACTTTCAAAGTTGACATAAATTATATCTCTCATAAAAAAAATAAAATTAATTTTCACATTACTTATCAGTATTCTTATTGACAAGATGGATGTTTGAGGGTTTTTTTCCTTTATGTATTCAATTGAAATTATTAACATGCACTGAACTTGACGGCTGAAATAAATATCCTTTGTGGGCTCACCAAAAACTGAAGGTAAGTTCAAAGCCTGTTTTTTGAGCTGGTTGAAATTTTTACTTACTTCATATTTCAGAACTCCAAGATGTCATTTCAGACCTTTGGTCAACCTCCATGGTTAGGGACTTTAACTCAGTCATTATTTCTGTTGTCGTGTGATCCCTAAGCTGTGATCGAAGTTTGCATTTTTAAAATCACATTTTACAAAAAAATAATTTTAAAACTACATTACCTAGACGGTTCATGAATAGATAAGAATCAGAGAATCACAGACTAACAGGATCACAAATGAGTAAGGTTGGAAAGGACCACAGTGGGTCATCTAGTCCAACCTCAAAAATAGCAAGTATTACATGAGAATCATGGAATCATATAATATCCTAATCATCAGTGTCCAACTCCTGGCCCTGCACAGAGTGGCCACAAGAATCACACCATGTGCCTGAGAGGATTCTCCAGATGTTCAAACTCTGTCAGGGCTGGTGCTGTGACCACTTCCCTGGGGAGCCTGTTCCCATGCCCAACCACCCTCTGGGTGAAGAACCTTTTTCTAATATCCAACCTAAACACAACTTCAGGCCATCTCTCAGTCCCTGTCACTGTTCACCTCAGAGAAGAGATCAGTGCCTGCCCCTTCTCTTCCCCTCACAAGGAAGTTTAGACTGTGAAGAAGTCTCCCTTCAGACTCCTCCAGGCTGAACAGACCAAATGACCTCAGACACTCCTCATGTGGCTTTCCTTCTAGATCCTCCACCATCTTCACAGCTCTTTAGAAGTTCTCTAATGCCTTAACATCTTTTTTGCACTGAGGTACCCAAAACTGCACACAGGACTCAAGATGAAGCTGCACCAATGCACAGCAGAGTGAGATGCTGGTGAAAAAAAAGTTAGAAAGAAGGTCTACCAAATGAAGGCCTGTTCCTAAATCTATAAAACTAGTATAAAATACACTAGTATACTAGTATAAAAATTCTCAGCCTTTTTTATTTAGCTTTGCCTCAATGTGATAGGGAACACATAATCAATAACAAAATGTTAGTTATTGCCTTCAAGTTAGGTGAGGCTGAATCCCCAGCAGATTTAAACTAGTGCAGCTATTAATTGTTGAAATTCAGTTGTGTCTTTGTAGATTAAATGAGGCTGTGTCAAAATTTCATTTGAAACTTTCACTGTGTACCAAAACATCTCTTATGAGCGAAATGTCTCTGTAGGTTAATTTGGGGTCATTTAGAAGAAATTTAAAGGCAGGTATTTCTAAATTTTTAATCACTAAAAATACATTAATTAAATGATCCTGTTCATTAAGAAAAGTTCTTTGGGATGTTATCAGGGAGGAATGGTAACTACTTTTAATTATAACACCCGTCTAGTCTGAATAATTTAACCACAGAGCATTTTGTGTTACAATGAGTCATTGCTGCTGCCTGTGATCCTTCATCCTCTCAAGCAGCTCTTTTAAACCCCTCACCTTCATTCTCTTTCTGTTTGCATTATTCAACACCTTGAAGCACTAGTTAGAAACACTCATAAAGAGGCAATGATTGCGCTTCAAAAGCTTAAAAAGGAGGGAGTTCTTCTTGGTATTTCTTATTTTCCATTGTGAAACACTGTTTTGTACTTGGAACTAGCCATACCTTGTATTTAAAGAACTGTTCATCAAGATTATTGTGTTCAAGGATGACATTTTTTGTGCACAGTAACTTTTCATGATGAATAATTTCTTTCAGCTGCCTTCAAGAACCCTACTCACACACATGCAAGAAAACAGCAATTCACTGTGATGGTCAGGAGTGAGCACTGCTGATACCAAGAGAGGAAATGTTCCAGTATCCTTTAAAATGAAAAATCTCTTCCTTGCAGTCCCCTGCTGGTTAAGCAGAATGACTGTTTACTCAAAGATGACTGTCTGCAGATGAGGAGAGATATTATGGCTTAGATAGGATCTCTCAGTAAAGAGGTGAAAATGCCATCATTTTTTAATAAATAATTTGAAATATTTAAAGTCAGACTGTTAGGTGTTTGTTGTTTGTTTTTTTTTTAATTCCTTTAGCCAAATTTCAGCAGCTTCTTTCTCATTCAGAATGAAAATAATCAGCATGATAGAAAACAGAAATCAGAACATTCATTTCTTTCAAAAAGTCTCTTAGAATATATATATTATTTTCCACGAAATGTAATTTACTACAGTGTGTCTTTCAGATAGACAGTACGGAGGGACAGCTACTGAGAGGAAACATGCATTTTCCATTGTAAAACTAGATTCTAGACCTAGTTAGAACATATTTCTTACAGATATGTCAAGTCCTCCTTGACTTTTTATCATCCTTGTAGCTGCAGGGATGGCAAATGTTGAAATTTCATAATGATCTTTCTTTACACAAACAAAAGCCAAGAAAATAGTTTTTTCTAAAAAAAGAGGTCATTTCTACTTACACAATTGAAAGAAAAATGAAAATTTCCATCTGGGTGTTTTGTTCTCAGATGGAAAAGAGCATAACGCGTCCTAGAGAAGTAATCATATGAGACTACCTAAAAATAATTAATAATAAGATGTGTAGAAACTGTCATATATACATATGATGTAAAATAAATTAATAGAGGTTTACATTGCTTTCATTGTTTTCTACAATGAGTGTTGCTCAATTCAATTTGACCTTAATTAGTGTAATTGATAGTAGTTTTAGAGCTGCATGCCATTTTAATAATGTAGTTACAGCTTTCATGACAGAAGAAAAATGAAATAGCAGCTGGGAGTTATCTATTAATAGTGAGAGAGCAGAAAGGTAAAAGGAAAGACTCCTCTTCTAGGACTCCAGGGCTTTTATGGAGTCAGTAATGAATGACTAATGTATTCTAAGAGGAGCACACTGATCTCCAAGGATGTAATGAAGGGCAGTAGGAGGTAGGATCAATATGAGTTAGAAATTTTATATCATTAGGAAATCACATGGCTACAAGAGTACACAGATAGACCAGTAAAAATGCCAAAGCTTGTGAATATAAACCATGTATATACATGCATGTATGAATAGGACTCACCTGGGCCTGTGTATTTGGGGCTCAGACTATGTCAGAGAGAGTGCTTAAAAGTTTCTTGGGAAAGCATGCAGTGCTACATCTGGTCACGAGGTTAGAGAGAGCAACAGGACAATCAAAAATTACTTTGGGATGGATTTGAAATAAGATCAGGGTATAATGAGAAAAAAGACAATAAATGAGAGCTTCTAAGTTGTGAGCAAAACATTCTAAACGAGTAGGTGCATTCATTAGCTTCAAGTGGCAATTTTTTTCTTGAAGGTTTCTCCTATCACTGTTAATGACATTCAGTTTCTAAAGCTGGGAGGCTTTACAAGGAAAGAAAACTTGTTCTACTCTTTCTTTCTCACAGATACCGTTAAAAAAAAGCAGTATAAAACAAAATAAACCTCTACCAGTGGTACTTAGTGCATATTATACTGGAAGAAACAAGCATGTTGAGCTAACTGCCAATTATATCTAAATCTGTATTCCACTAAATTCCTCTCTGACACTACAGTTTGGCACAGTACTTTTGTAAAAGTTACAGTGTATGATGAATCCATTCACAGAGGCTTACTATGTTTTTTCATCTAACAATTATTTTTATTTCTTTAAAATAAAAACATGAACATAGAGTTAATCAAAAATATGGCAAAAGATGGCTGCATGGAAAATTAAAGAATCTGGGCACATATACTAGTTTTTAACTGCACATGCAACCAGCAAAGAACTTTGTTGAATTAATGAAGACCAGCTTGCTCATGAAAATAAATAACAAAATATAGCTTTATAACTTCAGCCCCTATTTTGAAGACCATGCAAAAACATCTGAAGTGAGGTACTGACTATGTCATTCATAAAATATTTTTGAAGTTTCTGTCTCTATGGCATTTATATACAAACACACTTAAGAGTATGCAACTGTCTTACAGACATGTGAACACTCATTTGTAAGAAAGAAAAATATTTCTAAAGATTTGTAAAACAAATTCTCATCCAGATTTTTTCCTAGTCTTGCAGAATGATTGTATTATTTTCTTTTTCCCTTGTGTTTTTGCTGTCCTGTATTCTTAAGTAACAAAATGAACCTTGATAATAAGGATTTAAAAACTTTCATTACCTAGGAAAAGTGAAAAACATTCACCCTGTTGTTAAATCTGTTGTTGCTCCAGCTAAGAGTATATTGTGGCTACATGATGGGCAAAGCTCTTTTTTTAGATCAATCAGCACAAAAAGGACACACTTTCTTTTTCTGTGTATTTTGTTATGACATATTTTAATACTGGAGTTAATACTTAAGGGTCAATTATATCCAGGAAAACAATGAACTCAAGATTGGACACAAGATTCTACCTTTGATATGAAAAAATATGCACAACAATTGCTTGTTATATAGCTATATCAAATTGGTGCAACATTAGATGACTTTTCCAAAAATTTTAACTCTGCATATTTAGTCTCGCACTACTTAATTACTAAACAAGCAAGCATTATTTGCTTTCTATATCTTCTTCTCCTCTGCCTTAACTCAAGAGTCCTTTAGATGTAGGCATGCACTTCAGAAAATTAAATCTTTCAATAAAAGAGCAATGTACAAGAGAGTCAGAGGAGATATTTGAAATCAGGTCACAACTCTGATGAAGCCCAGCACCTTGATTTCATTAAAACAATTAGCATTTTTGATTCCTCCTTTGTCTTATAACTGCTCACTCAGTCCAAGTACAAATTAAAACTTCCGGGATTGACCTAAAATTTATTTTCTGAGTTTCTTGTAGGTATTCAAATCAATTTATTAATCAGTGAAAAGCATAGCATTCACTCTTTGAAAAAATGGAAACCTCTTTTTTTTGGTTCAAAGCCTCATTCTGGTCTAGGTGATTTAATTTACTGGGGGAATTGTGGCAACATCAGTACCATCCTCCAATCAATAAAACCAAAAAAAACCACAAAGCATTTTTATCTATATAACACCTAACCATCATCTGAAAATGTTTCTCGAAATGAGACAGTTTCCTCATGGATAGTTATGCTGTTATGTTGGTGTACTGAATTATAAATTGAACTGTGCAACAAAATCTGCTTATCATGAACAGGTTTCTAAACTCACCAGCAAACTCCCTAAATGACTCTACTTTCTCCTTTTGGTTAAGGATGGAATTACCTTGTAGGGACTTGAAAAAATGATTGTGGCAGGGTATTTGCTATTTTATCCTGAAATAATCGTGAACTACTTTAGATATGTAAATCCTGGACATAAGCTCCTTTGGGTTTTCAGAACATCTTGGTGACTGAATTAACTGAAGCTTAGAAGCACAAGATTTTTAGCTTGTGAGCATGAAATAGGTTGATTTATATTTCATGTTTCATATATGAGGTCATTTATTACAATAGTGGTATTCTTTTTACAGCACCTCATACTCCAGTTACAAGCTGGAGGTGTCTGAGACTGACTTATCATCTTACATGGCAACATGAAGAGGATTTTAGCTTGTCATTGAGAAATGTGAAAGGTATGTAAAGAATTCGATTTTTTTTTGTGGTTTTTTTGGTTTGTTTTAATTGGATGACTATAGCAATCACGGAATATTTTTTCTCTGAAAGGTCACATGAAGTATTTGTTTGCACAGTACATCAAGTGGCTATTGCTGAAAATGTATTTCAGCCTTTCCTGAATATAATATATGAGGCTAAAGACTCTCAAATATATAATACTGCATTTTTAATTTAGCTTTCTTAAGCAGTAATTACATCAGAAGATTGAGGTGAACAAGAAGCAGAGTATGCAAATAATCCATTTCCAAGATAAATAGTTCATAAAACTTGTCTTAAAAAAAAAAGATAAAGATACCCTTTGGCATAGTTTAAAATAAAAGTTTTCCATTTTCAATCTTCAATTTCAATTTACTAAACAAACAGTTTGGACATCTTTCTTTTTTACTTTCTGGCCTGACTCCATTTTTATCAAATGCTAAGTGATTTGTAAAAACTCCTCCTATTTGCATGGCAATAAACAAATTACATTTTTTTTTCCATCTTACCAGTAAAAAACTGCTAACTCTATGTCATAGGTTGCAAATGCCAGATGTGGCTGGGGGTGTGTATTCTATTGCCATCTGTTAGAGGTGGGACAGTTATCTTCTGTTAATGGGCCACCTGTAAAACCCAGGCGGGGCAGTTTTCTTTATCTCTTCCAAGATCCATCCTTCCTCTAGGAGATATCTTCTGGTGATGGGCCATTGAGTCTCACTGCATGACTGATAAAATTCCATTCCATCATCCCATTCTGAGAAGCTCCTCCCAGGGGGAGGAGCCAAGCATTTTCCTGGATGTAATCTGAGATTTGGAACACCACCGGCAGCCTTTTACCACTGGATTCCCAGTGGAAGATCAGGCCCATCTGCACCACCACTGGACCTTCAGAGGAAAACTACACCCTTCTACAGGATTACTGCTTCAACAGAACCACACCTGTCACTATAGGAAGACTGCAGCCACCCTTTAATTGGACGGCTGCCTACGCCCTGACCCAAGGGCGTCAGGTGATATTCTGACTCTGTCAGTGTTGTTTTGTATTACTGCATTTTTCTTTTTATTTTTCCTAATAAAGAATTCTTATTCCTACTCCCTTATCTTTGCCTGAGAGCTCCTTAATTTCAAAATTATAATAATTCAGAAAGAGGGAGTTTGCATTTTCCATTTCAAGAGCGGCTCCTGCCCTACTCAGTAGACACCTCTCTTTTCAAACCAAGACACTTTACTATTCTATATACCTATATATAGATATAGATATACATCACTGAATTTATTCTTGAGGATAAGAAATTTACAACTGTTTCACACTAGGAATCTAAATATAATGATCATATTTGACCACAGAAAAATTCAGTTTCTTCTAATGAAAAGGGAAGCAGAAAATTTCCGTCTGTAGGTGATATTTTATGATACAAGTAATAACACCAGTAAACCAGAAATTAAGAGTTCCTGGTGCTTGGCCAAGTGTAAAAATACTGCCTTCAAAAATAAAAAAAATAAAAAATCCACCCCCAATTATTTTGTCTGGTACACACAATATTAGCCCTCTGAATAACACATTTTCTCAGAAACAGAGATTTGGACCCACCCAACGATTCAACATGTTTAAAAATTCTCTCATTATTTCTTTTAACTGAACAATCTATAAAAGGAGTTATAGAAACTCATTGCTGTTGGAAACTTCTTCACCCTGGTTTTTAGATAAAGATTCTACATTTGGAACTGGACATGTTACAATATGTAGTTGGCAGCATAGACCAATATGTGTATTTTTACATACTTTTATATGTATTTCATATATATAGAGAGAGTTATATCTATATCTTCATTGCCTCTCTTTCCATCAATATTTTGCTTTCTTTACAGGCTCTTCCAAATGAAACCAAATGAACAAGCTTTTGCAAGTCTGAGCACAGCATGTTCCCAAATTTCTTTTATTCATTTCATTTTTGACATCTACAATTTAAATGAAGAACTGAGTGAAACACGTTTGGGTTTTGGTTTTTTGGTTTTTTTTTTGTAGACAACATATGTTGTCTATGTTGGGTATGTTTCATTATTTCATGGTATTCTGAGTCCCATTTTTTAATTATTTCTGGACAGCAAGTTGTCACATAGCAATGTAAAGACTTGACTGGTTTAAAATTTCCCAGGGAACACTTACAACATTTAAGGATGAAATATGTAGCTAAACTCATAATTGAAAGTGAACAAGAGGCAAATGGACGTAAACTTAAACACAGGAGATTCCATCTTAACATGGAAAGAATCAGATGGAAAACCTACTTGTTTTACTGTGAGGATGGCTGAACAGTGGCAAACACTGCTCAGAGCCCTTGTGGAGTATTTTTCCTTGGAGATCTTCACAAGGCATCTAGACGTGGTCCTGAGCAGCTGACCTTATGTGGCCCTGCTTGAGCAGTAGGGTGGGACCAGGTAGACTCCAGAGGTCCTTTCCAAACTCAATAATTCTGCATGATTTAGTGCACAGTTACAATTTCTGTTTAACAAACATTTGAGCCATTCGGCTGCTTAGAGTAAGCGACTGTATCTCTCTATTGTCGGCTCAGACGCTGCACAGTTAAGCTTTTTTACACTTCTGTGTGTGCACCATCTGGAGTGGTGACTCTGCTTTTGAAGTTGTTGGTTTACTCCAAAAATGCTGTGTCTGTCAAGTCAGTCTCTGAGGATTCTTCATGTGAAATATTAAACAAGCCAGGTCCAAACTGCTGCATTGTGGTGGTAAGAAGCAATCCACTTCTCAGCATTATCTGCATTTTGTGTAGCTGTTTCTTTTAACCCTTTCATATAGCAAACAAATCTTCCCCTTCCTAAAGAACATTTTTGTTTGCAAAACATCAGGATTCCATTTTGGTATTTCTGATTTCCACTGATTTTAAGCATAAATCACTAAACATTCCTCTCCTTATTCTCTAGTAAGCCTATTTCTGGAGGAAATGTGATGGGGCACATCTCATGAAAAAGACATGGTATGTGTGTGTACATTGGCAAGAGCATTTTTCCTGGCGACCAGAATATAGTGAATACAGTGATATTAGGTTTTGTGTTTGCAACAACTTTGTTTTCAAGTACTTCATAGGCAGGAGCATCAGGCAAAGTTCCTCCTTGATTTCAGAGACTTACAATGACTACTGCTAAAAGCTATTGTGGGGAGCAATACATCACCAACAAGTATCATAATCAGAGTTCTTTGACAGATAAAAAGTACCTTTACCCCCCCTTTCTATGAAAAAGGTCCAGCTGGTGATTTTACAAGGGGAATGTGTTTGGGGTATGGGTTTTTTTTCAGAGTTTGGTGGAGGGGATGGGAAGTTTCCCCTTCTTTAATTTCCCTTTTGTTTTTCTCTCTTCGATACATTTTTAGTTTCTCTCAGGAAATGGAGTCTCAATCCAGATTATCAGAGTTTAAACTAAATTGCCACATAAATCTTCTAAAACACTCTTCTGCTTCTTTTCACATCACTGTGATGACAGCTAGTCATCTGTCTAAGGAACTTACATATTCTTCATGCTCTAGATCTCCCTGTCTAAATATGTTTGGGATAGATGGATGCTTTTCCCTAACTTTTCTTCAGTTTGAACCAGCTTGGCCCTCCCTTGTGGAATTGAAAAGCTGGCATCATTTGTTAGGTCCTCCATGCTTTCTTTTGGCTGGATGTTAGTAGAGAGTGAATTAAATGCTCTGTTGAATTTGTGTAACAGATTTTACTTTTGGTTCCAAGCAGGCAGAAAAACATCACAAAGCCATCGCATTTCCTAGTAAATTGAAGAAAGAAGATAGGCAAATGGTATCTTCTAAGCAAAAGAACTTGGCAAAAACTATACATTTCTAGAATTTATTAAATTTCTAGAATTTATTAAAAAAGAAAAAATACAAAAAATATAGAGTTTACTCTTATTAAATATGCTGTTTACTACATAAATAAATAAACCATCATAGAAACACTCATTTCACTTGTTTGAAGTTCAGACAATTCAAAGACCCTTGCACAGTATTATTGCAGTAGTCTTTGGTAGATGCATTGTAATATGACCCTTGGCAACATGATTGCTGTCTTAGTGTAGCTTTAGCATCTCCAGATCCAATGTCTTAGTTGTTGCCTTCTCAGATGAAGTTTTTCAATCACTTTAGTTTCTGAACTTGCCTCTGTCCTAGTTACTGCTGCATACTTGCCCATGCCCAATCATGTAGGCTGACTGTATAAATCAACCTCATTCTCCCTGTTGAGAAAACTCTCCTAAATTTCAGAAAGTTATGTTCACTTTCAAAATACTAATTTCTTTTCTTAATTTAGAGACACTGCAAAAGTGGGCTTCTCTTAAAAAAAAAAAAAAAAGCTCAAAAACATGAAAAGGAGGACAAATGTTTCCATACACACAGTTGAAGCAAGAGATTGCACATCTGATGGATTACCTAGAAATTCTATATTAAATGCAAAAACCTATGTTAATTCTTTATTAAGTATGCACCATTAAATCTCAAAGTCAGCCAGTTCAAAGGTTAAGAGTTTCACACATCAATAGCATTAACAGAATATATTTAATAGAAAATGGAATTTAAAAAATGAAGCATACAGAATAGAATCTCCAGCAGAGACTATATGGAACATGTGGCATAATAAGGTAAAGAAATCAAATTAAAAAGTAACTATATGAAAAAGTAATTCTGTTGCTTTGAAACAATAAAATAAAAATTTTTAAATGTACTATACCATTGAAGTTAAAAAAAAGAAAAAACATCAACTAAAATCAAATGAGTATTACCAACAAATAATGCAAATAATTTCTTTTCATTCTCTAGCGACAGGAATATCTGACCACATATCCATCATTCTTATGGACTCTTCAGAAACATTTTACTTAAAAGAATGGCTTCAGGAATCAAAGGTAATTATCCTAACAGCTGAAAACTTTAGTTTTCAGTGTTCATCATAAACTTTAGAAAATGTAGCAATCTCAAAGCTGAAGTCTTCCTTGTATTTTCTGCTTTATATAAAAAGAAAATCCTACAATTTAAATGCACTCCTAGTTTGCATATAACTGTGCTATATATTAGTTTTAATATTGTGACATTGTGACTGCTTTTATAATAGAGAACATATGTCTGATATTTCTCCAGTGGGCAGTGGAATTGCAATATGTGATACCCCAATTTGTTTAAGTCTGGAAGTATATTTAGATTAAGTAATTAAAGCTAACACTTGACTATTGATTAGGTTTTCATGAAGTCAGGCCATTTTGGTGAGAAATGTTTGACATTTGCTGTATGTTAAAGTGGCAACATTAATGGGACTATAATGCAAACAGAAATCAAACAGCACTGAATAAATACAATAAAGATTTTGTGACCTCCACATTTGTTTGTTGTATCACAGATGCCATAAATAGATTCTTAATCTATATGTAAATTAGATTATTTCATACTAGGAAACTGCATTAAACAACTGCTGGAGTGTCTTTAAAACAGCATTTGGGTGCCTGTAAAAAAAGATGGCTTTTATGCATGAGTTAGGAACCACAAGACAAAACTTTTTCTTTCTCTTTAGTTTGCTTTAAACTTTCTCATGGTATTCATATTGGGATATAACTATAGATTTTAGGTCCTCTAAATGTTCTTAATGAACCAATACCTGCCTCTGTGTTTCAAGACTCACAGATCTGAAATTACTGCTGTGATGCCTTAGCATCTACCTTTAGAAACATATGAACTCTTTTGCAATATCAGTGACACCTCTACTGTGCTTCACTGGTATTTCAGAAATTGCTTTTATAGTGATTAACAGACTTTTACACCTGTAGAACAAACAACAAACAACAAATTGTAATCCATCCTTTCTACTGTGAAGCAAACTGTCCCTCACTACTGCACGCATTTCCTCTGGCTTGCTTTTCAAGCTAGACTCATCAGTAATGACCAGGCCAACCTCTTTAACTTTCCTCATGTAAAATATAAATATCACCTTCTAGCCTCCTGCCTCAAAGGTGCTAAAAGGAAGTAAAATCTTTAACTGCTCACCAGTCCTCCTGTGGTTTTCCACTGCATATCTGAATCTAGCCATATGGGGAGCTGCATTGCGTTAGTTGTACGACAAAGTTCCCCTCTTGATTCTTTGTTTTTCAGCACATAAAAGAGGATAAATTTTGTCAGTTACAACTGAGCAGATGTAATCTAATCCTCCCTTGTCTGAGTGGTGATTTCAGGTAGACTTCTCCCCTAGATAGGAATTTCTGCTACTTACAGATAAATCTGGTGTACTGAGCTTCTGAAAATTGAGTACTTTCCTCCTGCTATGGGAGCCTCTTTGGGCCTGCTGAACATCTATGGGTTGCATCCAAACAAATGTGTTTGCTCTTAAACAATTTGAAGCATGCCCCCATACAGGCCATCCTGACAGTGTTAGGCTGGAGATTCAGGGAAATATTTTTAAAGAACAAGGTATGTATATATCAGTTGCATTCAGTCATTCACAGAGAAATGTTAACAGAAAAGAACGGTGTTTGTTAGAACTGTAAACCAAATAGGATAGATTGCAAGGAAAAAAAAGGTACAGCAGTGTTTTTTCAAATTTCCAAAGGTAAACAGGGCTGAATTTTTTAAGCACAGTTGGTTAAACATTGTGCATGGACAGACAATCTACTTATATTATAGAGTATGTTAACTACTGAGTACTTAAAAACAGAGAGACAAACTACAAATAAATACATAGAAGCAAACTCTTCTATGTCTAAAAGAAGACTGAAAAAAAAAAAACCAAAGAAAAAACCCCAAAAAACCAACAACAAAAAAAATACTCTTAAGATCTGGTATGACAGAAACATGAATTCTAATTTGAGATCTAATTTTCTTATTTGCATGTATGCATTTGCAAGAAAGGATCTGAGGAAACAGGCAAACCTGTCTGAATTATAATTTAATTTGCCAGTTATTTCTAATCACATCTTTCTTGTAGGTAAAAATTGTCATTGAGAACCTGCACATGTACCAGCCTTAACTGATTGTTAGTCAGCACTGACAGTTTGCCTGCACAAAGGCAGCCTGAAGATGACCTGTATTACTTCTGCAATACCAACAGCATGCCACATACCAGGAACTCTTCCATAGCTATATATTTTAGACAGTAATATTTCAAAAGACAGGAAAACAGCAAAACAAGAAAAGATGAAATTAGAATTGATTACTTAACTTCACATGTAAATATTTTACCAAGATTTCTGTTCAAACACCATGAAGTTTTCCATATATAGATTAAGGCTTTATTTTAACTTCTGACAGAGAAAGTAATCAAGACATCATCATGCACCCGTACAGAAAACCACTAGCCTTGGATTACACCTGTGGCCAAGGAAAGAAACAAAATTGATAGATGAGTCTGCCAATGCTAGCCTAACTTATTGAAAATAACCCATCTGAACATAAATATAGAAATATACAGAAATAGGGTGATATAAAACTTTTACAATAGATGTTTTCAGTAAATGGTGCATTTTTGGATCCATACGTTTCCATTCTACAGCTCATTTTAGTTTTTCTCTCCAATACATCTAAAGGCTGTCTGCCTGAGTTGTATATTTTGTTTTACTATTTCTTCCTCCAATCACAAAGATGTGTAGAATATAAAGTATATTGAATATTAGGGATATAAAGCTTTCAAGATTTCAGCTTCCATTATAAATTACAAAGGTAAAAAACCATAAATGTAAGTTTAACTTCTATAGAGTTGAGAGAAATATATTCTCTTTTGAATAATCCCTGCCTCCTCTTGAAGGAAGGCATAGACTACTCAGACATTATTTTAGTTCTTTGGTATAGATTAAAGAAATAAACAAATTTCCTTATATACTCGTTCAATTACAAATGACATGATCTCATTTAAAATATGATATGCAATGATTTAAAATGGCTTTTATTGTAAATGGGAATAATCTTACTAAAAGTATCTTTTATACACATGTATTGAATAGAATATATAAAGAAAGTATTAAATAGCTGCACATTCATAGTGGTATGCCAGCAGAAGACCAAGGCAGCACTGAAGATGGAAAATGTTGTTACCTTTACATCAACAGGAGCATGGTATGTGTTCTGTGTCCACCAAAACTGAATCAAGAGTAACCAGAGAGCTGCAATATAGGACCTCAAATCTAACACTAGTCTTGGAGTGAGCACGGGTTATTTTTATAGTGTTTTTGTGAAGCATGAATAACTAGAAGGCTTCAAAGAGCCCAGCTGAACTCCCTCTACCTTTTCCAACCCTTTCCTATGGTATCTTAGTCATTCCAGTCTATGCTGTTATATTGACAACTATTTCCTGCAAAAACTAGATAGCCATGCATCTTAATAACATATTCCATATTAGGGGACCAGCAATGTAAACAACGTAGCTCCACGTTTATGATCTAAAGTCCATCCACTGCATTGTTCTTCTCTTCATAATATTTTCTTCAATTAATATGAAATGCCATAATTGAATTTATTGAATTTTTTATACCAATCCACACTTGTGAAAATGGATACAAGGAGAAAAGCACTGTCTTACACCTCAATGACAGCTTCAAGTACTATTAGATTTTTGAGTAAAAATCATTGGTAGATGTTGTAGACATATTCCAGGTTAAATTTGCTTTCATTATATGCAGATAGAAGTACCAAAAAAGTGGTCAAACAGGATAAAAGGCTGTATTTCAATTGCATTTCAAAGCAAACTGTGTTTATGAATATCAGTATCTGCCTTTCAAAAAAAGATTATGTCATTAAAAATTGCTGGAGAACAAACCCCCAACACGAAAAACAGATGAGAGATGTCCAGCACTCTGACAACTCCCTCAAGGGAACAGATATTAAAATGAAGCCTAAGTCATATTATTAATTACTTTGTAATTTCAGTAAGTGATTCATGGTATGATTTGATCTTCACAAATTCCTTAGAGCAAAACTTATGACTTTGTTCAGTTTCAGGAAGTAAGTGATTTTGCTATTGAAAAGTAAATTGTTTTAATTGAGAACAATTTCCTAGGCTGAGCTCCTCAGCACAGACTTTCAATTGTTCTTATTTAGCTCCTTTTTCTTTTATACCTGATTTAATCTATTGACATCAAGACTCAGATTTATTTTTTCATTTGAATGCAATTTCCTCTGCTTTTTTAATGCCAGAAGATAGTCTCCTGCTCTTTACAATAAATTTTTAAGTAGCTTTACTAAACTACTTAGTTTAGTAAATGGCAGGAAAGTAAAAAAAAAAAATAAATTTCTATATACGCATGTAATAGAATGGAATTAGAGTAGAATTGAGATTGATTTCACAAGCACTGTGATAGTCAACAGTAACCCTCCATTTATGATGAATCATAAAGGTAATTTATAAAAAACATTTCATTCTTTAATGTTTTGATTTTGTGAAGATTTCTGGGAATATATTCATTTTAATATCCAAACGCTCTGAGATATTAAGTATGGTTTCCATTACCAGCATATGTGTAAAACCCTCTTGTATTTACAATGCTGTTGGAGATATTTGTAGATATCTTGTCTTTAAAGTTAGCTACTTTATAATATAGCTATTGCTACACACAGAAATTTCTTAGAGCTTGTTTGTGATGGGTAAAATGAAGAACATCTTGTAGAATGGGAATACTTATATATACTTACTTCCTTTTTTCTTTGGCTTTCATCTCTGATGAAAATGATACTTTATAGGGTTTTTTTTGTTATGCACAATTATTTATGTGCATAACATAAAACATTTTTTTGTTATGTACAATTAGTAAGCAAAACCAAAGATGAATATGTCACGCAACATAGAAACATGGTCATATTTACAAATATATTTTCATTTTCTTTACATGTTTTAGGATTTTTTTACAAATATCTGTTTTCCATTGTTTGCAGCACTTGTTCCTAGGAGAAAAAATCAAAACATTTTGTGTTTATAGTACCACCCATTATTCACAATTTGTGTGCAATCAAATAATTAGCTGCAAATTCAGCAATTTACACGAGCTACAGGAGAACTCAACAAAAGATGTCATGTGTAGAAGACAGGTGCTTTAGTGTATGTGAGTCTGAAATGTGTCACTGGATCATTAGTTCTGCACCTTTCCCTCTGACTGGTTTCTTTACTTGCTCATTTAAGATGCTCGGTGTGTTTGAAACAATTTTATGCAAAGAAACATTTCTTTTCATCATCTTCCTTGCTCAAAATAAATAAAAATTGCCTTTTCCTGTTCTCCAAATAAATTTGACTAATTAATGAAACCAAAAAAACTGGTGAGTGTCAAGAGGTGATCTCATGACAAGAAGCCTTTGGTGGAAATACAAACTGAAACTATTCCTTGTCCTTCTTGTCATGAGGACAGAAGGTGGGATTACTCCTTTTAAAATATGAATCAGTTTGCTGTTCCCACTCACCAAATGACTCCACCAGTAGCTGCTGCCAACAAAATGTGGCTGGTTAAGGAGCCACAAGGGAACAGCAAACAGTGGTATGGAATGGAAAGAAAAAGTGGGAGCATCTTAAACCAGGATTACTGGGTGTTTTGGATCAAGTAATTACAGCAGACAACATTTGATATCATGCACAGTACAGCAAATATTTGGGGTGCAAGAGAGGAAAAAAGCTACTACGGTTTTCCATGAATACTTTGATATAAACATGGAAAGTTTGGAAATGCCTGACTTAGCCCTGTTTTCTGTATAGTGATGAAGCCAGATAAGTAACTGCACTTTTCCACTGGAGTTCACGGTTCGTAAAGCTGTCACCACTGACACTTGCCTGATAGCACTGGGGAAATGACCGCTCACAGCACAACAAGAATGCAGATTGAATTGCTTTGACTATGGGTGTCTTGGGACCTTGCTGAACATTTTATCCAGGAAGAAAGTCCTGTCAGTTCTTAAAACAGCTGGAAAAACTGCCCCATGATACAGATCCTACTCTCCACATCTTTTAGACTACTAATCTCAATTCCATTTAACAAAAACAATGGAGTCTCAACCGACAGCTTTACTTGCTGAAAGCATTCTTAAATTAATTTGCATTATGCATAATTCAGTTTTGGAAAAGACAAAACTTGGTTCTAGAATTAGTTGAATTAATGTGCAGAAAATAATTAAGAAATAATGAGCTTCATATCTAATTTTAGCTTTAGCTGGAATGACCTTTTGCACTTAAAGGCTTCTTTGGAAATTTTAAAACAAGTTATACCAAGTCAGAAAGACTCCCACTGTT
>LTAT01000002.1:41836985-41856196 GCA_003286495.1 Chlorodrepanis virens
AAAAAAAAAAAAAAAAAAACCACACCAAAAAAACCCAAACCCTCAATAAAATAAAGAGATTATACAGTTCATTGAGAAGACACTGACATATAGGTATCACTAGTGCTTTCCGAAGGTGAGAAATTGCTCAATATTATGCTCAAAATTTAGAAGTAAGCTTAGAAAAACAATTCTTACAATTTTTCTCTAACAATCCACTACCCAAACCTAGCAGTGTGCAAAATGGTGTAATGCACAAAACTAAATTTCATAATGTTTTTAGATTTTCATATATCAGCTTTATTCTGATTAAATAATATAGCTTTTTAAAGCAGAAGCTTCCATTTTTAATCTTTTCAAAGAGTTCATGCAGAAAGGTGAAAAAAATAGATAGATTTTACTGCTTGGTGATTATACTCACAAAATGTTATATATATCATAACAAATTTTTTCTAATGTAAAAAAATAATGTAGTTAACTACATAATATTTAATTCCTTGCTTATTTTGGGAGTCTTAGAAGGAATTAATCTGAAAACTAACACTGCAATTTAAGGAAAGAATTGAAGTGAACAAAAATGCAAAATACTTCTTGCTTGGTTTCGTCATATATGGTATTGCATTTGGTTTTATATTATGTTCACAGCGGGAAATGATTGGTAATTTAATAGGCCTTTGCATGTATATTTCACATAATATAATATGTGAAATATCACCAGAGTATCTGAAATGAAGATAAGCAAACTGAATGCAGAAAAGTGCAAATTCAGGTCTATAGTTGAAAGATTTTTTGATATCTCAATAGTGTAAAATGCAGTAAAAATTTATATGAAAAAGAAATCAAGCATTTTTAGTATTTCAGATTATGCATAGATAGATTTGACTGTGGGAACCTGAATGAAAGTTATAGGCCATTTGAAACCCACTTGATTTTGAATCGAAGTCAGATCACTGGCACCATGATATGCTATTTAAGAATGGGGTAACTAATCTGAAGAGCAGAAGTTTTAAAGTGTTTTCATGTAGTTTTGAAAAAAGATAAATGTTTGCTTCAGGTTTGGATCTATTACTGAAAATAAGATGCTGCTAGCACTTGCTGTTATTGGTAGAGCTAGGATTGTCATACCTGCCATACTCAGTCATTTATCAAACACTACATTATGTCCGAGAACAGCTGATGGCTTCAGGGTTCCAGAGAATACATGGAAACGTGGAAAAATGCATGGAGAAGCTTTTGATGAGTGATCTAATTCAATGTTTTACTATGGGTGGTATGAACTGAGTTAAAAATGCAAACAACATAAAAGCACATGATTTTTCATGTTTTTAATTCACCACTATATAAACCTGTATATCTATAATTTGTAAAAGAAGTTAGACAACAGGATCTGGTTCCTTGAATGTGAAGAGCTTACTCTGGGTAGAGTTTGCAAATTTAGGGAGATAAAAGAAGATTAATCATTTTGATTCTGTATATACAAAATGGGAAGACAAAATCAGGGCAAGACAAAGCTATAATGACTCAAAAGAAATATAAAAACCTTTAGTTTTTCCTCACAGATGATAAGTTATATGACTTGAAATATGTAAAGTAGGAGGTTCTCATAGAAAAAAAAAAAACATTGTGAGTGGGGAAAAAAAAAAAAAAAATTGTTAAAGTTAGGGCTTCTGATAAAGAACTTCAGCAAATTCTTCCAGGACTAGGGCAGTAGCATCACAGGGAGAGCTGGTAATGAGAGCTGAAAGGACATGGGAAATTGGCGCTTCAGTCATGTCTGTAAGGAACTAGGAATGTCTTTTTGCAGTGTGATATCAGAATGCCAAAGTGACTGTCCAGGACTTCTTAATGGATTTAAAAGGAATAAGTCATCTAAAAGAACATGTGGGTTATCTGGCACAGTATAATGTACTCAGGTGGTTAAGTCACGGAGGTCAGGCACAAGCACTGATAGTAAGATTTTAAAATCACATTAAAAGAGAAGCATCCCTCATTACTTACTAATGTATTGTGAAATGTTCATTTCATATTTGAAAATACATTATACACTGTATAGCCACAGAATTTAAGTGTATTATTTTGATAAAGTACAGTTAAGATAAAGATTATTCTATTAAGTCAGGTTGGTAAGAATTTATATACGGCATCCATGACTATATCTAGCAACTCACTTAAAAGTTACAGTTGCCAGAAAGAAAAGTTATTAATTTCTTGTGAGCTGGGTCTAAAGAACATTAATCCTACTTGGAAGTTATCACCAGGGAAAAGTTAAGAAATTTATGTTCAGGTCATGATCAATATCCTTGATTTAACTAACAGAGACAAACTCTAGCTCCCCAGAGTCTTCTTCTTTGCCAAGGAACTTAACCTAGAGAAAAAGACAAACCTTACTCTCTCATTTTTTACAATTATAACATGGTTAAAAAAGAGTTTTTAATGAGAGGCTGTAACCAAGGGAAACAAGTTGTTTTGTTTTACCTAATGATATATAAATCCTGAGGTAAAGGTAATAAGAGTCACAGTTCTTAATTGTGGACTGAATATACATGTAAATGTTGACATGCATAAAGAAAATAATTGGAAGACCTGAGAAGGAACTGAAAAATTATCATAAAATTCAGGTTTAGTAGCTCTTCATCTCTGAGGATTTGTTTATTGGGACAGTTTTCTTTAATTAAATTAGAGTTGATATGCCCTGAATTTTTGTTACAGTTAAATTTAATCATCAGCTGAGGAGGAACTTTTAATATTTAGCAATCCATTTTCATTTGTGCTTCCTAATGACTCTCTATAAAATATTTCTTCACCTTTTTTTCCCTGTGCTATGTTATTCCCTTGCTGCATGTTTTTGTGAAGAAGATAGGAGATGAAGGCTACTTTTAAAAATTAGAGAGAGACATGATCAGAATTAGAATACTAAAAAAATATGAGTATAACTAAAATACTGTGGACTTAAGTTAGGTTAGAATTATCCCTGTTTGAAAAAATTCATGTGTCATGAGAAAATAAATACTAAGAAGTGTGGCACAAATTGCATTGCTAAATGTAACCTCAGACATGAACACATCTCAATAATGAATAATAGATACACATAGAATCCCATTTATTTCTACAACTTCAAACCAACTATGGAATAGTATGAAGTAACGCAAAAGAGGTTGGAAAAAATCAAAAGCACACATGCACGCATCCTCTTTAATTCATGTTCCTTCCAACAATGCAACATTTGCCACAAATTATGTAGCCCCATTATACAGGTAATTTTCCTTCACTCCTTTGGACAACATGTGTAAAGTACCCTTATACCTCCTGTCAGGAGGTATAAACTTAAATATCCCCATTAATCAAAATTATTGTCAAATTTAATAGTGTTGATCAGGGTCACCAGCTGTAAGTTACATGCACACTCTAAGTTTCAATGCAAGGGATTTCACAACAAATAATGAGAAAATTTTGGCTTCTCTCTTGTAAATCAGACCCTGCATCTTCTAGTGTTTATGATCGTCTTGTTTATGATAATTCACAAACTTTAAGAACAAAAGCATTTTACAGAAGTGGATAGTATTTGTACAAAACCTTTTTGATAGTACTAATGTCTGACATGTTATTTCTATTCACCTTTTTCATGAACAGCTATCCAAAAAATTGTGAAGAATTTTTTAGATATGCTAATGTTACATCAGGTGGTTTAAGTAGGTACTGTTAAGGAAGAAGCTACAAATAGAACAGCATCTTGTCTTCCACTCACTGAATGTCAGCTGTGATCTCAGTTGAACCAAAATCTATCAAGTGCCATTGAAATATAGTATATGTGGCTCAGTACTGAAACATGCTGCACTCTAGTAAAGCACAGTTCCTGCCAAGCAAGCAGCAATTGGGATTTTCTTCAAGACACTATCATTACTTGTCTTACCAACCTTCTTCATTGTCTTAAGAAAATTGAAATGTAACTGGTGGGAATACCAGTGAGTCAAGAGATTTTTATTTAATCCCTTTCAGCTCATGACCTGTCTACTTATGGAACTTGGTGCAATAGCCCTGATTGTAGGGCTGCATAAACAGAGTGCTTTGGGTCTCCTTCTCACTAAACTGCCTATGAATTGGGTAGCAATGCATAGCTCTTAAATTGTTCCACGTTCCCCTTTCCAATAGATTAGAGTGTAGATTCAGGCAATTGCTTATCTACCACCAAACACCTTTGCTCTGTGATTCTCCTTTGAATTGTTCCTCAGTATGTGGTGCTGCAAGGAGGGAGAGAGGAAAAATAAATGGAAAGTTGTGTCAGCAGAGATGTGTACCAGGCTGAGTTATGCCATTTTTTTAGACTGAGGTGTCTTGATTTATGGGTGCATTGCTGACAGTGAGTGTTTTGTTGAGGGCAATGGTTTCTATAGCTATAATAGAAGGGAGAATTTTTTATTACGAGAACATTGAATAAAACCTTTGGATGGATAGAAGGGATTGAGAAGGTCTTTATTATTTACTTATACCCACTTACATATCCATTACTCTTACCGGCTTTAGCTAAAAAAATTTCCTTTTCTTTTCTATCTCATTTTAGCTTTGTAAAATTTCTGCAAGTCTCATGATAAGCAAAAGACCTAGAAAGTAAATTTTTTGAATGGGCATTAATCACATACATTTTTTTTTCTGAATTCTTTAGCAGTCTGACATATAACTTAGTTAAATGAGGGCATGTAACACAAAAAGTTGTTGTGTCACCTAGTCATTTCAAAAAGGAATAAACTCTTAATATGAGACCAACGTTTAGTGAGTAGTTCCCTGAATTATTTTAGGTAGAAGAAACAGACATTTTCATTGCAGTCTAGATTTCTTCAATTCCTGCCAGCATTACTGTAATTTTATAGTAAGAAGCCAACCTCTTGAAACAAACGTCCAGGAATGCACTAATTTAAAGAATTATAGTCAGTAGTACTGTGTGTTAGAGGCATAGCAGTATTACAATAACCTAGAGATGGTTGACAATTTGATTGGCATCAGTAAGGAGATTTAGGAAATTGGAAAGTATACAATGGTTGATAAGCAGGGAGGAACAACTACTTAGGGAATCTACCTATTAGCTAAGAAGGCCTTTGACACAAAATCAAAACAATCACAGCAAACTTGCATGCTTTCCTGTTATAATGTCCATTTAATCACTCAGCCCACAGCCAGTGAGACTTCAGGCACGCTGGGCTCGATGCTGAAGTGTGAGTGCTTTGCTCACACATAGTGCCCAAACACAATCACTTCTAGAAGACCCCTGCAGCAGCCTGGGAAGAAGTTGCACAGAAATCTGTGTCTGTATCTATAATCAGAGCAGTACCACAATGGATTACTGGCTTTTACTGACCAAAAACATAGAGTTGATCATATCAGACCAGTTATTCTATGTAGCAGAATGATACAGAATTCTACCAAGTGTTATTCAAATCACTAGAAATGCTCCAGATCACTCTCTTCAGTATATTTGCTTATTAACCTATATTGACAGGCAGCTGTTATGCAAGATGAACTGGCAAAATAGTGCAGAATTAGCACATTATAAGAAATGTTCATCACAAAAAGAATTAAGACACACATTAAAATGTATTAGTAGTTCACATCATCCACACATTAATGCAATGCTCCCTCCCTGTATTGTCTGGATTATTCTTTCTGGCATTTTGCATTGTCAAGCAGTATGTTCTATGCCCAAAACCACTGTTAATTTTAGTAATCTACATAGATATCTGAAGAGCCCATACTGAAAATGACTCCCTGGAGAAGATAGTGTTTATCAGTGATGATGGAAGATGTGACAACACTATATATTTCACTGGCTTGGCAATAAGCATAGTATAGAATTTGCATACCAATGATTTTCGATATTTACTTATCGTTCATGCAGGGCTTGTGTTATCAAATTAATAGATGCATTTGATTTAGTTTTTTCCTGAGTTTTCTTCTAGGGTTTCAACAATTTAAAATGAATGTTTTTATATATCATCTTTGTTATTACCTCTATGAACTGTGTGTATATATATATACACACATATATATATGCAACTTAGTGACCTGCAAGTATGAATCACCAAGTCAATGCATCCACATGATACAAATCAATGAGGTTTCCCCCATGTATAAAAATTAAATTTATATTTATATATCTATGTCTCTATATATGATTATTTTATTAAACAAAAAAAAAATCACAATGCCCCCCAAAGTACATTAAACATATTACAGACTAAATTTAAATTGAGAAAGCCTTCTAGTTGGAATCTATACTTATTGGTTTTATATGAGGGTGTCTACTGACTGTAAATTTCTTGAATCACGTAGGTAGAAAGCAAAATTCTCCATTTCGGTAATTTAAAAAGTAATTACAAGAAAAAATATTAATTTCTATTGGACATTGATTTCTAGGCACTTGCAAACTTTAAATCTTAAATATATATTTTGGGATTAGAGAACTTTTATAATCAATACATTTCAGGATATATTCATCCTTACAAAAAGCCTTTTTTGAATGACCATAAAATTTGAAGTCAACACCACGTTCATTGACTCACTGTTTTGCCCATCAAGATAGCTAAAATTTATCTCATGGTAGCTTCCAAAAATATTTAAATGCCTACATATAACGATGTATTAATTTTGATAAGCAAAAGTGTTAATATCTTTTTAACTTAAGGTGTATTTTTGGGAGTACATTCAGACCTAATTTATGAGGTGCTCTTCTAGTAAGCTGTACACTTGCCCAGTAGAAATAGAGATCTTCTAAATAAGGCAGAAAGTATGTGCAACCACCTTGAACAGTCAGCACGTGGCTAAAGAAGATAAACCAAGAACTGGAATAAATGGTCGTTTTAACAACTATTCCTTGGTGACCGTTCAGGGAACCTGTGCTTTTTAGTATATGGTGATGATCTGTAAAAGGTATTAAACAATAACATAGATATGATTATATTAAAATTATTTAGAAAGGTTAAAGTTGACAGCAAAGAATTGCAGAAGTGTTTTATGATACTAAGTAACTTCACCATAAACTGGCAGAAGAAATTCAGTGTAAACAGCGTAAAGAAAAAGTATGGAAAAATTTTTTCGTGCATATATTTGAAAATGGGTTCTAAACTAATGTCTTAGAAAAAGCATCAAAGTTATTAAGGTTAATGTTATGAAAACAGTTCCTAGCAGCAATCAAAATTGTGACATATTAGAGAAGAAGAAATAAATATACAGGAAAATTATAAAGCATTACTGCAATGTTTCACAATTGTGTAATTCCTATGTATCTTGAATGCTGAAGATCTTTCAGGTCTCCCCAAATAAAAGTGTTTTTGTATAAGTAAAAAAGAAGTATGAAAAGACTTGCGTGTGAAGAGATATTAAATCAACTGGGATTCTGGAAAAATAAATTATTGGAGAAGAATATAAGATTGCAGCAGAGAGAGATAAGTGTTATTCATAATTTCCCACAATATTAAACTAAAAAATAATCAAAAACAGTATTCAAGAACTATTCTTGAACTAACTGAAATTTGTTTTTTCTTTTTTTTTTTTTACTCAATGTGTAAATGACTTGTGAAACTTATTGGCAACATGCTGTGCCAATATAACTGCTGTTGCAGTTAATAAGTGATATCAAACAGAAGGATGTAGAGACAAATTCCAGTTCAGAAGGTACTAAACTACAGGATGTCAGTAGCTGCGAGGTTAAACTGAGTGAAGCTTAATTTATTCTTGCATCCGCAATTGACCACTGTCTAACACAAGATCTTGAAGTAGAAGTCTTTTATCTTGCCCATTATCGTTGCTTTTATGATCATTTCACAGTCTGATCTTTTCTTGAAGTTAAGTATTTGACTTGTGCATATTTTATATGGGCCTGTGCATGAGTAAAATTAATGAACTGAAACCTAGTAAATTTGGATGGCTTTATCTGCAGACATGCAAAGAACTTGCTTGTATCTTGTTTTGGCTATTTTTAATCAGATGAAAATCCTGAACAGTCATAGTGCTATAGACAGTGATACATAGAGATAAGAGTGAAAGACAAGGCCACATAAATGATTAGCAAAATCCTTCACTTCAGTAACAATCTGAATGCAAAAACTTGATTTTCTTAATATATGTCATTCAAAAATTGCATATATTATTGTGGTAAGTCCTGTATTCTGGTTTACATTTTAAGAACATCACAAAGCTGAACACATTGAGCTAGGAGAAATTCAAGTTTGTAGAAGTGGCAGATTTCTTTTCTTCCTAAAACTTGCAGAAGTACAGCTTCAGAGTTTCCTGTGATTCTATTCAAAGAATACCTGCATGTTTGAAATGTTTCAGCCTGTGTAGCTGAGAAAGATAAACTACTATAGACTCAGGTGTTCTGTAAGAAAAGGGAGAAGTAAAAGACCTAAAGGATTGCTATGACGTTCATTCCATCAGTGCAGAATTGTTGCCTGCTGTGTATTTAAGGGTTTGGACTAACTTGCCTTGAAAGACTGAGCAACAAGTTGATGTACTGCTTATTACAGTGAATACTATTTTATGGTTTAAAATGGATATATATTTTAAAACCATTATTCTAATTTCCAGTGCCATTTCAGTCACATTTCTCTTGGAAATCCCTCCTTGCATGTTCATCAAGACCATGCAGATTGCTATTCTGGAGGAAAAGAACAGGAACAAATATTAAAAAAAAATTAAATGTTTGCTATGTCTTTATATACTTCTCAACTCTTAACCTTTCAGGAGGATTTTTAACATGTTATCTTCCTTGTGCATAAGGGGTTATGAAATTGAATTTTAAGTTAAGATCTCTTTGTATTTATCTTGCTGTTATTAAATCAGGTTGAAGAGATACAGGAGTATAATGTTTTGCTTTTATTTTTAAGCTAAAGAAAAAAAATGATGCTTATGTTATTAAATTTATATGTGCCAATCTGGTTGTTATATCTTCCCCAGATTGATGAACAGTAACTGGTTCTAGCCTTTTTCACCTTGCTCTTCTTCACATGCTGATCTGCTAACAGAAAGAAGGCTTCATATATAATGAAGTCAATCTTTTGTGGGTCTCATTTCCTATGAACAGCCCAAGACAGAATTTAATTAAAAAAAAAAAAAATCAATCATCCAGAATAATATAAGCTTCTGATTCCCAAGGACCTGATCTAGATGAGACAAATCAATAAACCAGTATTTCCTCCAGCAGCATGGAAGGGAATAATAGTCATGGTCCTTTCATAAGCAGTGGTGTGTTCAGTGAACAGATCTTTCAGATGATTTCTGGGTTTGACATCAGATCTGTAAAGTTAAATTTTATCAAAGATTGTAGTTTAAAGAATTTTGTGCCTGTTCAAATTATTAATTCTTTTCACATCTTCCTCTGTAACGAGACTATGAAAATTTCCCTCAATAGAAATATGTTAAACTTAATTTTGGTTTAATACATTTACTGCAGATTTCCTTTGGTACATGTGATTTTGAGTTGCAGCCAGTGCCTCAGACAAGAAAAATACATTTCAAAAAACCTTAAGAGTCTTCTATAAGAAGATTTCTCTGTTTCAGTTTGCATAGAGCAGCAAAAGGAAAAAAGTATTTTTCACAGTGGCATATAGTTATAGATCAATTATTTACCAATATATTACAGTTATACATAAAACAATTTAGAATAGTTATACATACAACAATTTGGAATAGTTTTATAATGGAACTTCAAATTTTAAAAATAAAGCTCTTAACTACTGTCCTTGAAAGATCAAAGGGAGTCACAGAATAATATAGTTTGAAGACAACTGCATGGTTGTAAGCCATGCAAAAGATAGCACTGAATTGAGATATATGTACATAATGGTTGGATTCAGTGATCTTGGAGGTTTTTTACAATCTTAATGATTTTATGATTACTTCCAATCTTAATGATAACTAAGCATTAATTCTGGCATTCCCAGTAGCCCATTAGATCTGGATAAATTTTTTTCTGTGTCTAAATTCCTTGTTAAGAGACAGTGTAAGTATTGTGCTTTTTATTTATTATCTCTCTTCAACACATCCATAGCCTGTCACCTAGAGATGTGCATTGCACTGTGCTGTTTGCATTAAGAGTGTCTTTAAGAGTTATTAATTAATGGGTTCAGGCACAATAATTTTCTGCAATTTTCACCTTATGCCCAGACTGTTCATTGTTCTGCCAATTTTCAAAATGTTCACACAACAAAAAAACAAAGAAAACAAAACAAAAAGCAACAAAAATCCCAATATGGTCTAAGATGCTAAATACAGTAATGCATATTTAGAGAGATGCATGGAATAAATGAATATGTTCTTCAATGACCTGTGAAAAATCCAGATTTTACTTTTTGGAGTCTTTACTTATTGCACACCTAAAAATTCAACATACAAATTCTGGGCCTGCAGAATTCTTCAGAGAATTCTTAAAATGCTATATAGTTTGCACAGCATATCTTTGTCTATACAAATCCTGATTTTCAGAACAGAAAGGAGAAAACTTTTTTAAGCTGGCTTTATTGCCATGCCAAAACCCTCATCTCCAAGGCCTTGTATAAAGCTGAACTTGTCAATTTGTAATTAAATCTTATAGGATACAGCAGTGATACTCGTTAAAGAAAAGGCCTTTTATAGTCTGCAATCTTATTTTCAACTAACAGGATGACACAAAAGTCACATTTCACAGAAGTTTTATGTCTGTTATTTCATGCTGGAATAATGCTGCACAAACTAATTAGCCAGTATAATAGAGTCAGGATGTGCTTAGAGAAAAAAATTGATTTGGCAAAATACCTCTGACTTTCTAATATTTATAATAACCTGTGTATTACTGAGACAATATTCTTACACTTGAAGGGTTATTCTTTTGGAGTGCTAAGAAATAAATCTCATTTAGTCTAAGGCACTTGGATCATACATAATTAATATAGAATGGTGTAGCCACCATTTCACAAATAACATTTTTCTTACAGTCAGAAACAATGGCCACAGTTCTAGAAAAACCAAAGCTGAAAAAAGCTAGTAAAATTAAAGACAAAAATCATTACAATAGAAGTCCTTCAGTTAATTTATCCATTGAGGTAAATAGAATGCAATAAATGAGACAACACAGAAAGTTTTTCAAGCAGTTGAATTAAGGCAGCAATGCACTGAAGGTAGCAAGAGGGTTTTTCATATCCATGGATGCTTGTTAGGATGGCATGTTTTTGTGGTGGGTTTCTTGGTTTTTGTGGTGGGCTTCTTGGTTTTTGTGGTGGGCTTCTTGGTTTTTGTGGTGGGCTTCTTGGTTTTTGAGGGGTTTTTTTTTTGGTTTTTTTTGAGTTCTTTTGTTTTGGTTTGATTTGGTTTGGTTGGTTTGGGGGAAGGGTGGTTGGGGTTGTGTTTATTGGTTTCTTTTTATCTTTTTGTTTGAAAGACAACTCATTCAGGAGTATCACAGAAAAAGGGAGAAAAATGGGAAAGGAAGAAGATTGAAGGAGTAATGAAAGATTTGAAGGCAAGTGAATTTACTGCCTTAAATTTAGCACAGAGTTCTAACTCCTGGAAAACTTCTTTCATCAGATTCCTGTAGATTTGTAGGTAGCTAAGATATGTATAAACTTTTAGAGGTGTGATGAATGTTTGTAAAGCACATCTCCTATTCTAACCAATGAATAAAGATGTTACTGGATTCTCAGAAAGCCACCAATTGTTGTTTTGCACTAAAATGTGTCTTACAACTAATTCTTGCAAGATCTACTAAAATGAATTTATAATATTGGTACATTTTTACAATAGAAAGTGAGTTTCAAAAATCACAAAACTTAATAAAATGTGTAAGAAACAGTTAGATGTAGATATTTCTCCTGTGACTACATGACTTTTCTAAGGAGTTGCAAAGCTCTTCATATTGCTGCATCCCTGGAAGTGAACTCAGTATCTGTGAGTATGAATGAAAAAAATTTCACTACAGATCCTGACTACTAGCTCTTCTTTTGTAGTCATTGTAGAGAACATTTTCAGTCCAAATCCGTATATAATTTGGATATTCATGTTGTCCCTCTCTTATCATGACAAGGAACTTTAGACTTTTATCAAAATATCAATATATTTATATGATAATTTCTAATCATATTCTGCTACTATAGAGCAGTGGCAACTTTTCCCTTTTTGATATTTGATGCTGTTTTAATTGGACGACTATTTCAGTTTCACATTTTAAAAACCTGTATTTTTTTGTGTATTCAGAAAGGACAGCCAGGTATATTAATTAATATTAAAGAAGTTTTACAGCAGGATATAAATGTTCTTTTCAACAGAGGCCAACAAAACAAGTTGCAAAAATGAAAAAAGAAATTAAAGCAGTTTTCAACTATAGAATTATTGAGTAGGCATTTTACTTCATTCAGCAGGAGGTTAATATCATGTCTTTCCTTTCTTTAAAAAAAAACAAAAAAAAATAGGCTTAAAAAATTAGAAAATGGAAATATTGCTGTGAGATTACCAGATAGTCCATCTTTCTGATAGCTTATGGAGCACAATAAGAAAATTGAAATTAGTCAGTGAAACAATAATTTCTACTACTAGGACTGAAATTATAATTTCCAAATCTACTGCTGATGTTCTAAAGTTCTCAGAAAATCATGCACATGTTTTAGCTTAAGTAGTAATGTAGTTAAAACAGATTAACTCCCTTTGCCTTGTGCCTAGTTTCCTTTACTTTTCATGCATTACATGGAAATGAACATAGCTGGGATAAGAAAATTAAAAAAACCCAAACCATCAATGAAAGAGAGAAGCATTGAAATAATATCTGTGATATTTAGGTGACACATCCCAGATTAAAAATGAAAGTTAAAATGTTAGCCAAAAATGTTTTCATCTAAAAAGGAAAAACACTATGAATTACTGTGTATAGATTTTTTTGCTATTCAGGAAGTTTATAGTCTTTAGCAATACATGCTCAAAAGTCAACTAAGACAGAATGTATAATATCTCTCAAGGATAAAATATGTTGACTTTTCATGTGATGCAATTTCCTGTTCACGCTTGACTTGCAAATGTTTAACTGGACATAAGATTCGTGTTCTTGAAAAAGAATTATGAATTTAACAATTTAAAAATAATTATGTGTCTCTAAATGCTTCTAAATTTGTCACCACTACTTATTAGATAGAAACACGAGGTTGAAGTTCCTAGTTTAACTTACAGATTTTTCATTTAAATACTGTGAATTTTAAATTATTGATTTAATAATCTATCTTTCATAAGGCCTTAATAAGTACTGATATAAAAAAAATATCATTTACAAGTGGAAGTGATGGGGAAGGAATAATTCTTAACCATGCAGTGTAAGGTTTTTATTTTGGTCTACAATATACTGTTCTTTTAAAATGGAAAGAAACTATTTCCATTTGGTTTGTGCTTCATCCCTGTATAGAACATAAACTTCTCAACTGAAAAAAACCCAATTAATTTCTGGACATATTTTGCAGCTATAAAGACTGCAATAAAAAAATCATAATAAAAGAACCCCAAACAAACAACCCTCCCCCAGAAATATTGATCCTGTAATATATTTTACTTGTCCTTTATGGCATTAATTTCATATCATAAGTTGGGAAATGGAAGTAAAATAAAACATTTTCTAATACCCACACTAGGAGAAAAAAAGTAAGTTGCAATAAAAAATATATTTTGAGTCAATGTAACCTTTATCCTTTGAAAACATGCTGATTTACTGTCAGGAAAAAATGCATTATTTTCAAATCAAAAGATTATTCACTTCCAGGGATCAGGACTTCAGAAAGTTTTTAGAACAGACAGGCTTGAATAAGTCTGCACCAAAAGGAGTAGATTTATCTCTGTTGTTCTGTAGCACATCCCCCTGACTCCAAAAAGAGGACCTAGTGACAAAGCAAGAAATTGAGTCTATATTTAATATCTAGTAATTGCTACAAAAAGCTTTGCTAGCAGATACCAAAAAATTCATTAGGAATCTTGACAGAACGATTAGTGCCTGTCCAGTGGCTACAACAGAGGTAGAATTAAACTATCAATTGAATGGCTTTTATCTATGTACAAGATATTAAATAAAAATCAGCTTTTCCAGAATAATATTAGAAAATCTAGTGGGAAATCTCCTGAATAGCCTGAGATTTCAAACACCAAGTTCTTGATAGAAACAGCCTGTCTGAATCAAGCATGTTCCAGCCAGGAACATGGTTCTGATGACCCCTGAATATGACCTACTCCCAGTGGAAAGCAATTTAATGCTCTACTGCACATAGAACAGTATATATGAATACTGGGGGTTGGGGGAAAGCCCAAACAGATTAATTACTGACAGGTACATTTGAATATGACTGCTTCTTAGCCACTTGTCTGTAGCCAGGCAAGATTATTTCACCTCAGTTAGAGACACATGGCAGGCTGCCTCTGCAAGTTCTCATTAGGCAAACGGCCTCCATTGTCCATTAGAGGAAAAAATCCCCCTATTATTTAGGGAAATGTGACAGCAGAGGAGCTGAAGTTTTGGCAGGAAATTCATCAGTGCATTACAAAGCTTTTTGCATTCTACAACATTCACCAGTCTCTTTCCCCTCTTTTATCTGACAGCTCAAAAGCCTCAGAGCTGTGGTCATGGCAAAGGTCAAGAACATAACAGCAGGACTGTAAAAAGAGATTCTTTCAGGGGGAAAAGCTGCCATACACAAACAAGCTTATTGAGCACAAGACAATGAGATGAGAGCTCACATCTCAAAAAATGTATCTAATTAGTTACCATTACATCTGAAAAACCATTAAGAACCTTAAAAAACTTATTTAGAACTTTTACCTACTCTCTGAAACCTAGTACAACTAAGGAATATGAAATTATCTGTTATAACAGAAATATTGGAAAGACTCATATATTAGGAACAATTGTAAACATGCATAAATAATAAGTATTATGTGTTTAGAAAAAAACCCATGACAGTTGTAAACTATTAATTTAAAATATTAATAAAATAATGTATTGCTTATACCAAGATCACTTAATTCATATACAAATGTGTGTTTTCCTGAAGACTAATTCACTTCAGCATGATGCTTAATTAATAAGAACCTGAAAAAGTGTATTTCTATTATTAAAGAAATTTGCAATGTTATAGAGGTTGAGTTTAAAGCTAAGGAGTTTGCTCTGTCTTTAATTATTTATCATCAGTGGTAGCAATAAGGTGAATTTGAATTACCTGTCACAATGTCCAGTAGTACTCTTATCAGGTCAAGGAACAGGTTGGCTGTCTGATTAAAAAAGCCACAATGCAAATTCCTGTTAAAACAAAGACAAAACAGAATCTTAACTTCCTATTCCATCAAATATTAATTTTTAAGCATACACATATTTAGTGTGTGCAGGGAATAAAGGAATTTAACAAGTATGAAATAGTTTCTGTATGCACGTTCATTCAGATATGAATCTGACAATAGACCAAGGTGTCTACAGTCAATATCTGGTTCCTGTTAAAATGCACTCATCACATAAAAACAGACTTGAAAGCAGCTCACCCAGTAACGATTGTTAGGCTCAAACACCAGTGGTTTTAGGTGTATGTGTAGTCATACCAACATCTTTCATTCTCCAGATTGTATAATAAAATGTATGACTCAAACAAGAATGGACTGACCTCAGAGATAAATAATTTTTATTTTTAAACCGGTTTTATATGATTCATTTTTCTAACTAATCCCCACCCATATAGATACCTACCAAATATACTGCTGGATGAGATAAATAACATCACATTTAGAGACCTGGGATTCTTCTGAATTCCGTTTTTAGATTTCATACAGGTATTCTAGTCTGGGCTAGATGTTTAAGTTGGGAAGCTTGGATGAAAAATGATGTATTTTTTGTTTTGAACATACATCTGTGTTGTTTTGTATTGTTATGACAGGTATTAAGGAGACCATCTAAGGAAGTATATGCCATTATTCTATCTTTATCAAGTCTACATTTAGAACACAGTAATAATAATAATAATAATAATAATCTATTAATAATTATTTTGAAATTTGAAATATTGTCATAAGCTATTTCAGAAAGTTTATGATTTTGCAGAAAGAAACTGATTTTGCAGAAAGAAACTGAATTAATTTATCTTGAAATTTATTAGCAAGAATTGATTTCTACTGCATTGTCTGCAAAATTTGTTATCCTAATTTTATATATAATGCTTCAATATCTGTACAGTCTAAATGAAACTCGTGGAAAACAAAAACAGTTTAAGCAGAGTGACCATTACTGTTGGGATTTGATGAAAAAAATGCCTATCAAAAATTTAGGTGCCTTAGACTCTAGATTCACTGATGGCACTATGCAGATTGATTAGGCCTATCTAGTTGTAAAACTTCTAACAAATGCATCTTGCTTTCAGTGCATTTATCTCAACTGCAATGTCTTAGGAGAATTTTTTTACCTCTTTAATATTTTTGTGGAGCTGATCCTTTCCTATGAAATACTTGAATAAAACACAATTGTAATACATATTCAGAAATTCCTGGAAATGTATTTCAGATATTTCAATTTTCTAAAATTAAAAAATTCATCATTCTTGCTTGCCCTTGAGTTTCATTAATCTATTTTCACAGCGTATGTTTTATGCTGTGTAGGCTAAAATGTGTTTAAAGAAGGACAGATTCTAAATGTTTGTATTTGTTAGCATTTGCACATATAATACAGATATTTATATATCCCTTAAAAAGATTTTATTTTGCCATATATGTCACATGACACACCTTCTTACATTATATAGGCATGATCCTTAGTTTTATGCCAAGAAATATTTTGGGACTATTCCACACTGATAAATGCAGGATGATTTCCTGCAAGTATTTTCTATTAGATGCATTTCTGTATCTGTGAATAGCTCTCCCTCTGTTTGTCTATCTGTCTTTATATTTGTGTATGTATGTAACTAACTTCAACAGCATGTGCAAAAAGCAAGGAAGTTCCATTCCTCTCCTTTTCCTGTCATCATTAACATGGCTCAGAATGGCACAGTTTCCTCATGTGCAGTCTGTGCACACTTCCCCCACTCACTGAGGGTACTGTTACATGCTTTGGAGGTGCCTGAAGCTGATTTCTTTGGACACCACTACATACTTTTGTGGATTAAGCTAATATGCCCTAAAGCACTCTTTTATGTGGTTAATAGAGAACAGATAGCCTGCACTATCACTGACTCAAGAAGGTGAATATTTCCCCTTAAACCTTGGGTTATCAGAAGATAAGAAAACAATGGACAATACACTTTTTTTCAAAGGTAGTCAGCAAAATGGAAACAATGCCAAGCAAAACACTGACAGTCAAGGAGGGTTCTCTTGGACAGAGAACATGAGGGAAAAGGCAGCAGAGAGGAGAGCTGGCAGGGAACCTGATCCCCTGAATACCTCCAGCAGGAATGCAAGGAGAACTTGTCTTCAGATCTCAAAGATAACAATTTCTGACATCTTATATTAATAATACAATGAATTGTCCTTCTAACATATCCACCAAAAGAAAAAGTAAAATTATAAAAATAACAAAAGAAATGCCTGTAAACCGCATCAGTTCCAATGAAGGGAAAATATACCTAAACCTCTAACACTAAGAGTGCAATACTTAATTTCTATTTGAGCAGTCCTATGCTGTAGAGAAGCATTTACAGTTTGTAGAGCAGTGTCATTTCAAGGACAAAAAGTGTTTATTTTATTAAAAAAAAAACAAAGCAAAAAAACCATAGTCTAAGTATTTACAATATTATGCTTTCATGATTAATGCTGAAAGCATGGCTAACTGTAATACGTACTCCAAAAAAGGATTAATTCAAACTTACAGTTCAGTCAAGAAATATTATTTAGAACAAAATTAAGACTTAAAGAATAAATCCTCATTAAAGTGACAATAAATTATATGATATAGTGAGGTAATTCTGCAGTGATTTTAACATGTCCAATACACTGCAATAAAAAATAAGACTCAGTTATCTGAAGAACTGCTGTTTGTGGTGAAACCTTGACCCTATTTGAAGATGCTTTAGTACAATTTTTAGAAAAAAAATTAAAGATGACAGAGTCATAAAATACATAAGCTCTGGCAATTTGTTGGAGGAACCACAATTTTTTATAATTGTCAAATCTTTATTAATATTTGTGGCTATACCATCAATCATAAAGATTCTGTTTGTTTTATTTACACATGAAATAGGACCTGTTATCACAGTTATTTTCTATTTTCTGCTAGCTGTTAAAAATTAATTTTGGATAAGGGTTGTAAGAAACATGTCTAACAATATATAAACCAAGATGAAATCTAATTTTGATGAATTTAAGGTATTGCAGGAAGTCACATAACCCTCTGCCTAACAGGACTTCATTCCTTAACTAGGAATAAGATTTTATCTATTTCTAAAAAATAAAAACCAACTTTTATATTTGAAAAATACAGATAAAAACTAAACTGGAACAAAGAAATCCCTGAAAAAATAATTCTAGGTAAAAAGGAACTGAACTAGATTCTGTGTTGTTGGAAAAATATGGTAGTAAGTACTTTATTTGGGGAAAAAAAGCCAATGGGCTGGATTAAATTTTTTTCATGGATAAATATGGGAGATGCCAAGGACATCGTGTTAATTAAACTTCACAGACTGATAATCCATGGCTGCATGCTGGTGAACACTCTTGTTATGATACATGTGGTATCCATCAGCAAGAGGACATGAAACTTTTCTTAATATCAACTAAAGAGCCGCTGATATTTTGGTTTCAAAGGTCTGAATTTTATCAAGAAGCATTCTAGAAGGTTGTGATAACAGATGAAATTTCGGCTTTATGATGATGTGTCTCTGGGAACATGAACAACAGCAGAAGTCTGTGCACATTAAGAAACATAGCTGTTCTCTATCTTTCATACCATTGCATCTTTTAAATTCTTGATGGTGCTAAAAGAGTTCAGAAAGGTGTCTTGAGGGTATGAAGGAGCATAACTAGATTTCTCATTTACATGAATTCTAATATAAATTTAAAACACCTCAATTTCAAGGTTCAAAAAATAAATGAGACTATTTCAAGGAATCAAAACAAAAAGCAGCAGAGAGGTAAAATGCATAACTTTTACGTTCTCCCAGGCACTATATTCTGCTGTTAAATTATGAGAAATAGATTTTGTCTTCAGATAAAGTTGTAAAGTCAGCTTATTGTCACATCACTTTTTTAGCACTGGTGTGTAGGTACACACACACACA
>LTAT01000002.1:41857741-41906980 GCA_003286495.1 Chlorodrepanis virens
AAAAACCCCCACAAACAAACAACCCCAAACAAACAAACAAAAAAACCCCAAAAAGCCTAAAGGAATTCCGTAACAAGATAACAGTAGCCAAAGAAAAGGCAAGGATAAGAAATTACATTAAGGCAAGAAAAAATCTCTGTTGACGGTGAAGAAATGGGCTGTAAAACCAAAAGGCTGGTGACTGACAAGTTAGTTTTGGCCTCATATAGAGCATTTCAAATGATGATGTTTCTCAGTGGCTTTATTTTTGTGTGAGTGCTTTGTAAGTACTGATGTAAGCTGCACAATCCCAGATTTCAGATGCTCCTGTCTGCACTACACAAAAAGCAGTGTTCTGCTGGAGTGGGTTTTCCAGTTAATTTTACTCTGAAAGTAATCTTGCTTTGACTTGGCAGTCACAACCAAACACAATAAATGAGGAAGTCCAGAATGGTTGTTTCAGAATTGCATTACTCCTCCAAACTAAAATGCTAATGAAGATTGATCTTCTGACAAATATAAATGTGGGGAAAACTAGAACTAGTGCTAGACAAACATTCTCATCAACGTAACTTTTCCCTGCATTTCTGTTGTAGGGCTGTCCCTTGAGAAACTGTGGACTCTGATCATCTTCACAGCATGGAACTTCCATGCAGAATTCAAACAGTAGCAGCAGATACTGGCTCAAAATCATGAAACTTGGAGAGCACAAACAAAGAATATTTGAAATCAGAAGACCTTAATGTCTCATCTGATACCATAGAACTAGATCATTTAGTTCAGAGTGAGATGAATGCAAATGGACATAAATGATCTCAAATATATTAAAGAAGAAATAAGTGATTAACCAGATAAGAAAGTTGCAAAATTGAGATAGAAAAATGCAGTAACCTTAACAAAAATGATCTTATCCACATAATGAGATATATTTCCTACTCTTCCTACTCTTTTGCTACTATTCAGTTTTTTGTCAGCAACATTTTTTTTTATGAATTTGCATTATGAGTAGCATACATATGAAGAAAAATTACTGTTTCTCTTTCCCTGCCTTTTCTTTCCACTTTTTGTTAACAGAGCAAGACATCTACTAGGATAGTAATTTTAAAAAATAGCAGGGTTTTTTTTTTAAAAGAAACAGAACCACAGATCTATAAACCTAGCACTTACAGAACTACAGACAGGGGCTTTTTTATTGATTCAGTATGAAAAGGCCCACTTCTTTATATCATTTCAGAAAAATATGTAGTTAGCTGAATGTGGGACACTTTCCCTTCCCTGAAAAACATTAGGCAGTTATCTAAGGAAGTACAGACATACCATTCCTTAACAGTAAATTAAATTTTCTGACCTCAAGAGAACAGGACCACAAGCAGATATATGCATTCTTATTAAAAATTAGGAGAAATCTCATAAAGAATAAAGACAGTGTGGCTTTTTGAATGTCATTCCCATAGTTCCATCAGAGAAATTATATCTTGAAAATGCATACATTGGCTATTTAAATTTTTGTGGTTGCTTTAATTCAGTTTCTCTCTGAAAACTTTCTCTTCTGTTCCTCTGCCCAATAGTTAAGTATATGTAGGGAGAAAATGGTTGAAAATGGAAAATTGGTGAGAAGAAAGAAAATTAAGCTGGTTTTAGAATTTTTTGTGCTGAAATACCAACCTTGCATCTGGGAGAAGCTAAAAATGCTTACTGTGGGAAATTTCACATATATGTGTTTGCCTTGGGTTGTTTTCTGTCTGCTGAAAATAAATGGAAGTCTCTCAAATCAGATAACAGGATGCTGTCAGAGACTTACAAGTATTTTTCCCATAGACTCGGCCCTCCTTGTAAGGGAGGAAGAGAGATGAGAAGTTTGGAGATTGTAAACCACAGCTTTGTGAAGGATTGTGCTTGTGTCAGAGCTTTTTTTTAATGTGAGGTTGGGCAGAGTGCTTGCACTTTTGGCCCCTGCTAAGTTTGAGTTAACTTAGCAGTGCATGTGTCCCCATTCTGCCAGTGTAGTGATGGAATAAACCTACTTTTTACACTTCAGGTGTGGGTTTTGGCCTTCTTGGTTACCTGCAGATATTTGGCTCACACAGTATATTTTATATTTTGTTACAGAGATTGTGGCTTTTTAGAATTGGATTACGCAATTATCAGCATTACACTTTATGTACATTTGAAAAATATTTTGCAAAGAAAAGTGTTTTCAACAGGTGAAATAATACACAGGTGATTGCCTAAAATGATTTTCAGAAGACAACAGAATCAGGCATGGTGTTATGCATTTCCTAACCAGAAACAGAAAGTGGAACATGGCTTTTTATCACTGTCTCCGTTATCCCTTATTATTTTGAATGATTCCTTCTTTTATTAGTTGTGAAGTCTAACAGAAAATTAATGCAATTTAAAAATGTAGCATTGATCAAAGATGGATCCACAGGTGTCTTACTTCACTACCAATAAGTGTAAAAATCTATTTTTCTTGGAACACGTTTACAAAATCTTGGTGTCCTGAAGGGAAGAATAATAGTGCTCTGTGCTTTCTGATGCAGCTCTGAGAATCTTTAGAAAGTTTTCCTATTGTAATTTCAGTTAATTACTTCTTGACAAACTCTTTTTTATTTCTTAAGTAATACAATATTCCTAGTTTATATGTTAGGAAAAGAGTTGTCCATAACATGGTGAAATTTGAAGCAAAATATGATTTTTCTGGATCTAAGAAATATTTTCTTTATTGCTTAGCTGCAAAATACAGGGAATTTTTATAACAGAATAGTCATATGCAGGTGGTGTATCATATCATTACCTATTTGTAGTACTATCTTTTCTGTTCAGATCTCCAATGGCCAAAGAAGGATGTTATTTTAAAAATTCTACTCAGCAAATAATTTTAGCTAGTTGCATGAAGTTTAGCCAGTGGCATGAAGTTTAGCCAGTTGCATGAAGGAGGGGAAGTGAAACTATTTTATTTCAATATTTAAAACACATTAGTTATATTTAGGTCAAAAATAAATAAACAAAAAATATCATATTTTTTTTTTCCTTCTTCCCCAAAATTGGCAGCAAATCGATAGATGGAAGCTGAATTAGCCACAGAAATGCAAGAAAAACAGCTACAGAGCAGGTGCTTTGAAATTATTTTAGAGATACTCACTTTTTGGAAACGACTTTTGCTTTCCAGCTAAGGAAATGCCTCCTTTTCAGCCTGGGGTTAACTACCACTTTAGACAGATTCTTGTGTTTAATGGTTCTCATTAATTAACTCCAGGCATACCCTGTGGGAATATTAGGTACCTAGACTCCCATTAGTCAACAGAGCAAGGGTAGAGTATTTGCTCTTCAAATGTTTTGCAAAGGAGGCTACTTCTCTTCACAGAGAAAGATTATTGCCTGCCTACAGAAAACATCTGCTTTCTAACAGAGTATACAGTTCCCAAAAGTCCAACTTTTGAAGACTAAAATAGAATATAGCTTCTTTTGTACTCCTGAAAACTGAGAAAATTTAACATTTTCATATTGAATTTGCTGTACTTTTCAGAAACATCAAAAATCTTTTCACACTCATCAAACTTATTCAGCAAAGTTAGTGTGTACAGAAAGATTTATGAACATCCAATTCCAGTCAAACACACTCATAGGGTTTCAGGAAGCTGATGTAATATACAAATTTGTCTATTTTACAAACAATTTTTCAAAATCCTCAAAAATTATCTAAACAAGAATTACAGGTATTAACAAAAAATATGTGCAGATAATTCAGAGATGATGGCTGTATTTCTGTACATCACTGGCACATTTTCTTATAAATTGTTAATGTTCTAAATTACTTACAGACTAATTTTATTAGTTCTATTTCTGTATAACAAGCTTTTTGTATTCCAGATGGAATGGAAGAAATTCTTAAATCTCAAAGCTTACTGGACATGAAGAGAAAATAGCACATCTCACACAACCAACTAGAATGTGGATTTATTTATGCATGTAGACACAGATGATTAAATATAATTATCTATCTAGACATCAGCTTCATCTCACATGGTTCCAACATTTTAATTGGAATTAAGACACATGAGACTGTGCCTTATTGATTCATTAACAACTGCATCAAGTGTACTGTCAAGCATAAGGCTAAAGTTTGCACACTTTTAGCCTCCTGAGAGATTTATTATTCAATCACTTCCAAAAAACTCAGTGTAGGTCATTATTACAATATGGCATAGAATTATTGCATACATCTTAGAGAAATAACACATAACAAGAACTTTGGAAAGTCTTCTAATTATTGAAAACAATTCTCAGGGTGGAAGATGGCAAGTGATAGAAAAAGTCAGGTGACCAGGCACACAGAGACACGGAGCTGACAGCTCTCAGATTTTAAGAGGCTTGGATTGTGAGGATAGACAACCATATGGTTTTCTCTAAAGCTCTGCCTGGGATTTTATAAAGGTCTACCAATAACTAACTGTGGACTTTTGGGCTCTGCCATTTTTTCTGTTATCCCCTGCTGTCTAATACGTTTATGTCTCCCTGTGTTCTTATTTAACACTGCCTGATTTACTTATTACTCCCTTTTGCATTGAAAAAGCCCATGATTATCAGATAACCTCAATGAAGCAGATGCTTTCACCTATAACATTATTTTACAGCCTTTTTTACTGAATTCCAGATTATCCATCTGCCCTTTGGACTTCCACCTGTTACAAAAATGCTCAACACAAAGCCGCAAAAGGAAAATAAATTTTTGTTCAGCAGAGGAGACAGTCACACCTGTCTCTTCATGAGCAGCTAATGACCCCATGACCATCCACCCAGTCATTGTTCCTGTTCTACAACCTCTCCACAGTTCATTATTGCTTTCTCAATACGCACACCAAACAGACATGTAGTCTCTTAGGATTTCAATCTGTTATGCAAACACTGACATTTATCATTGGCTAACTTACTTGAAAAACAAAGAAAGCACCATTTTTCTATATTTCTATAGGTATTTTCTTATATCCCATTAACAAGTTAATTCCTCCTGGATGCCTAAGGATCTGACCTGGCAATTTCAATTTTCTGACTAGAGTTTCTTTGTGCCTTTTTCCCCTCACATGTGTCAACCATAGCCTTAATGAGCCCCTTCTTTACCTTATCTCATCCAGACTTTGTATTGCCTTTCTGAATCCAAGACTTCTGCTTGAAATTTCCCTCACTGTTTGAAATATTTTTGTCCAATACTCTCTCAAGTTATCGTACCCTTCATTTCTTACTTTCCTTCAGAAAAGTTTAGAGAATACCACATATAATCCATGAATTAATGAACAAAATACAGTTTGCAGAAGAGATATTTTGATTTAGTTATCTTTCAGTAGGCTACTGTCTATTTGTTAATGTCTTTTTTACTGTGCTGATTTTGCAGGAAAGCCATTTCCCTCATTGATTTGACAAATCAGTCTTGAAACAATGCTTTTAATTACTCTCTTTGAAAGAAAAAACCCTAAAGTGTCTTTATGCTGTAACTCGGTAGAAGCAACATGATGAACAATAATAAAAAAAAGTAAAATCACTGAAACACTGTTTGTATAAGGAGGTAACTGTATAGCTAACACGAAAGTAACTTTGTATTAGAAACTGCAAAATGTCCCTGAGTAAGGCATTTTCAAATTCATATCTTAAGTTATTGTACAATGATTTCTCTTGTTGACATGCCCCAGTTTCATATCTTTACTTAGGAAGAGCTCCAGGGCTTGCTTTGTTTTACTTCTTTTTAACATCAACAGCTACCATGAGAATGGTAGTTCAGCTAACTCTTTTCTAGGCCTGGGAGAAGGAAAGGATATTTATACATCTGGATCCTTTCTGTTATTTCTTACAATCTTGGTCTTATTCATCCCATCAGACCTCTGTTAATCAAACACAACATCCATCTGGAAAGCTTACTGAAATTCTTTCTGTGGTGCCCCACATATAAAAAACTAGGATACCATGGGTACAGCTTCCGTGTTGCAGAGTAAGAATGGCAGCCAACCTATATTCACGTAGCTCATGTGAAGTAAAGTCAAAAATAATGTAAGTCTTGCAGCTAACTGTAGTTTTAGGTTTTTTCTTCTATAATTCCTTAGCTGAAAAAAATGTCATAAATAATATTTTCTTCCTTAACATTAAAATTTTATGAACACAAAAAGATTATAAAACCATTTTTAACAAAAAATTGAGGGAGTCAAATGTAATATTTTAGATTCTGTTTTAAGGACCTTAAATCATTACAGATATTCATGTTGGTCTGGACATCTGACATCCAGAGAAGATTTTTCTTTTATCAGTAATAACCTATGGAGTTCAGACCAGGCAAGCATGTAAGATGTTGCTAGATATGCACATACAGTCAAGGATATTGCACTCTGTGTCTCATGGATCAGATGTCACAGTCACACATGGTTGAGAACACAAGAGTTCCTATAAAATTGGAGCTTAAGAAACAAATTAAAAATAGAGTTTAAGAAAAAAATTGGTTTCCATTTGTTATTTTTTTGAGGCGAAGGAGTAAAACTGAGGAAACACTCTGATCATTCTTATGTGCACAAATATTCCTGAGCATGCAAAATTAAATATTCTTATCAATAAAATATGTTACTCAAGTCACTGGATATACTATATTCAGCAGTACTGCAGTCAATAATAATAGATATTATTCACAGTTATTGCCTAAAATTTTGACAAAATTGTGAACTAAAGAGACATCAAGACAAAATGATTGTGCTATTTTGTTAATATTACTTGTTTCCCTACTAAAATTAGGCCAGCTGTTACTTGATTAACTACTCTAGCTTTCTAAATTGTGTTGCACTGCTTATTATAAATAGTATAGATTTTTATATACATCTTTTAATTTTTCTATAATTCCATTTCCAAATGAAAACTGTAAACCTCTCTCTGCTTTACAACTTGAATATATTCTTAAAACAAAGTCAGAAGTCATAGTAATGCAAAACTCAGATTTGACATTTTCATACTACAAAATGTGCGTATTTGTTAAAGCTCTTTCTTGCCCTGTCACAGGTCAATACCAAGGAACTTCTACAGACTACGAATTTTAATGTCAAGAATTGGTCTCCTAATATTCAGGAAAATAGAAAGTTATAGTACCAAAATTCTATATTCTATTTGCATATTCAATCAGGAATTTGAGTCATAATCTTTTTAAGAACAACAGTTACTGTATAATCTGATTAGCTGCTGTTTGTTTGTTGGGTTGTAGGGGTTTATTTTTTTTAAGTTTTCATTTTAAGGATTTGGAAGAATACTCTGATCTTTATTTCCAAATAATCCATGAAAAAACAATCACAGCAATGGAAGATGCAGTAAAAATCCATTTGGCTAATCCTTCCACAACCCTGGCATTGTTAATCAAATCCATCAATTGCTTGTCTAATATACCAACTGGGTAATAATAATAAAAGAAGTTCAGCATTTGGTCTCAGTGCTGTATTACCAGATCAGCATAATGGTTCTCACTAGTCATGAAAGAAAATATGAATCACTAGAATAAAGGTGATCCATACATTAAATTTCTATTTGCATAATGTGAGATTAATTTAAATATATACGTGTGTGCATGTATATATATACACACATAGATATATATTTTTCTTAAAATGTAAACACACAGCCATGTTGTTCAATAAGTTCAATAAGCATAGTGTTTATGAGTAAGATGAAGTTATTTTAAAGAACAGAACTTGCAGTTTGCATTTCACCTGTTGTGACACTTCACATACCACTTTGAAGAGATAAGGAAAAATAACTCATTTTCACACATGTATCAGTAGAATTTAAATGGTTAGCATTGAAATTTTTATTCAGATTTTCTCTTTTGTCAGAATCATATTCAATAGGGATAAAGGGGTCAGGTTAAATTAGAATAAACCGTTTTTTCCGTCCCCATCCAAGGTCTAAGTCTCTTAATATTTCTCTGTATCCTTTGACATATGTCCTAGTTAGAAGCACTGCTTCTGAAGAATCTGATGCACTAAGGTTTTGTTAGCTAGATATAAGTCGTGAAAGCATAAGAAACACATCAAAATATAAACATTTATGTAAGGATTTTAATAAATCTTGTAAACATGACAGTTACTGTACTCTACGTAACCTCAGAAACCTTATCAATGGTTTGGAGATTTTTTCTGTAGAGGAATAAATTATTTTAAGAAAACTATGGCATAGTTTCTAATATCAGTACTGCAGCTGCAGCACAGTTTTGAGGCAGAAATGTCAATGGGGTTTATGAACATATGCAGATATGTATGTGCATGCATACATATCCATGGATATCCTGGTATGCATACATATGTTTCAATGCAGACATATTGAGACATATATAGGGTTTTTTATGGGTTTTGAAGTCTTCAGTTTTTTTGGTGTGTGTCTATTTGGTTTGGGATTTTTTTTTTGGGGGGGGGGAGTTGTGGGGTTTTTATATTGTTAATTGGCTTCTTTTTCAAATAAGTAAAAATGTGTACATAGTGATCCAGAGCTGCATTTAATGACTTTAATGAGTTTTTCAGACTTACTGGGAGATACAATGAAAGTGTCTTAAGAATTTTTTCTGAAATGCAAGAGAGGCTGCTATGATAAGACAGTCATAATTAGAACAATGTAACTGTTAAAAAGAAAATTGATAATAAAGGCTTGGTCTTCAATTTCTGTTCTCGCAGCTTACTGAATGGATACCAATAAGAATAGGGACCAATGAAGTGGGAGGCAATACTCCAATGTTAATGATGCCATAATTTGCAAATATAGGATAGAGGATTTATGCTGTTTCTATTTTGTTTGCAAGTGCATCTGATTGACCCCAAAATATATGGTTATCAGATACCTCATGGTCACCAGAGACTTGACAACCTAAATCTCTTAGGTCTAATGAAGATAAATAGCATTCTAGACACGAATATATGCTACATACTGAAGGGAAAATGACACAGATGTTGTTGCTAGGCAACTCATCAACTTATCTCTCCATGTAAAACATACATTTCCTATGATTTTACTGTATATGTAGCCAGAAAAAGATGGGGACAGGGAGCACACACTAGCATGCTCTTTCACTGAATTACTACTGCAAAGTAACATATCAGGAAAAAAAAAAATCAATATTCACTAATTAATTTTAATGTGTTCTTAAATATAAGACATTAATTTCTTTTTATGGCTTTTGTATATAAAACAGGGTAAGAAAGCACAGTCACTGCTGATCAGTCTTAAAAAGTTATATTGCACATTTTTAATTGAATAATGATGCTCTCTTTAGCAATTTATGTTGGTTGCAATTTACTTGATACAGCGCCAATGATTTTCTGTAGTTGGATGAAATAGCATTTTGTCTCAGTTCAAACAGTAAGAATAAAGAATTCAGCTTTATAACCATTTATTCTGTATGCAACCAATTTATGACAGATTTTTGTTTTCTGTTTTTTATCCTCTTTCTCCTCTTATAGAATAGGTCTTTGATTGTTCTTGTTACACAGAGGTTTTCTAAGTGCTATACGAGTACTGCATAAGATTCATAATTGAGATTTGTTTCTAACAAAGCAAAATTGAATCACCGTTAAGAGGAGTGTGTAGAGCTAAATGGTATTCTAGAAAAGCTCAGAAACCCATCCCATGACAATCATTTCTCTAAGAACCTGCTCTCTAAGGTTTTCTTGGTTGTGCTAAGTCGCCGATTAATGCAGAAGTAGAATGAAGATTGTTTACAGTAAAAGCAAATGTCATTTTGCATTCCATTCCACTTTGATTCTTTGTTTTAGAAACCACTTTAATGTACTTTGTTCCTGCATTCTCACATAACTACTTGGTGACAAGAATAAAGCTATAGAAAGACATCAGCACACTTACCATAGCGTAACAAGTACAGTGAATTTAAAATTAGTTCAGCAGTGTACTTGATATCAAGCTGCATGTTCTTTGATACTGGCCCTGGCTGTCTTCTAGAGAGTCATCTATGGCAGTTATAATAAATATTCAACATTTTTAGGATGCATGAGGAATGTTTCTTAATTTTACACAACCCAGACTCAGACTCAGTTTTCCTCACAGCTAAAGCTCAGATAGGTAACTGGGAAAATCCTAATTTAGTAGCCTCCAGATCAAGCAATGATACCACATGCAGTTATATTTTCAAGAATCTTAAACCTAAAATTGACATCAAGTATTCAAAGAATTATTATTTTTTGATTCATGTTTACATTCATTGCTTGTCATTATTTAGGCCACTGAACAGTTAAGAAGTTTTTAAATCACTGATCAAAGTTTGATTTAATGCTGTATCCAACACTGGATAGGAGAATATTTAGAACCCCCTGTAACTTAAGTCTCAAGGCTATACATTGTGATATGGCTCTCAAAAATAGCTAAGTTTTTTCCATTTTTAATATGAAAAATTTAATGTTCTCTATGTTTTTCTGTGATCTTTTTTCCTCTTTTGCATCTGGCTTGGAACTGTGTTTAGTAATGTAACTATAATTTCTTATGCTACATTTTGCTGCAATGTGATGCAGCACAATGCCCTTGTAACATGCTTTAAATTTTGGTCAGTGCAGTAGTGATCAGGTAAGTAGACTAAATTATCACTGTAGGTCCCTTCCATCTGGAACTTTTCAAATAACACACATATTGCATTGAAACTCCATGAAAAGTTTATCCACTAAAGCCATAGGTTCTGCATCAGAACTAAAGGAAAATATTATGAAAACATGGCATATTGCATTCACTCTTCCAAGCTGCAAGCTGTATGTATTTCTTTCCTTTCTCTGCTGCTTTTAAATGGAATTCTTACTGCCCTGCTCAGGAGTTACCCAGGGCCCAAAATGGAAATTATATTTTTTTTTAGTTGTCTGATTCCATTTTTCTGTAAAATATAGATCAGCTTTGGAGACTAAACTCAGATCGTTTCAGGTACAAAATATCTGTCACAAAGAAGATTGAAAGGGTCAATTTTTTTCTTAGTAAGTGCCTTTCAGAGAGTTAAGGAAATAGATGTGGAGCTGGTTCCCCCTTGCCAGTGAAGGCAGGAAATTTATGTCTCCTTGTTCCTTGGTGGAACAGGGTCTTTTTGAAGGCATTAGTTCTTTTAGTTTTACTCAGTTGTACACACTGGAAAGAAGTACATTTTGACAGGATTCTCTGTTGCCTGTTGCTGAGGATAACATAAGGAATACTTAGTGCTTTTCCAATGTCTCAGTTTTCATACCAGAGAATATGTCTCACTGTAGCAGAAATACAAGGTGGGCAAAGCTGAAGAGCAAAGAGGTTTACACACTTTTATCCAGCGAAGATTACTTTCAACTGTAAACAAAGGTCCCATCATCCTGGACTTAGTCCTAGTATTAAGTGGTCAGTGGATACAATACAAACAGAATATCCTACAAGGAATGCCTTTTCCTAAGACATATTCAGTGTTACTCATTTCTCCAAACATTCCTTAGCCTTTTGATTTTATCCTTATAACATATGCTGATGAAATTTGTCGAAAATTTTGCACAGTGGGGTGCAGGCTTCATCGTATGATAATCTTTTATTTCTAATATGCATTTATAATCAATGAGACTCTTTAAAGGTAAAATTCACAATATTATTACTGGAACCTAACTGGGTACCACTAAGATTAAAGATCAGGGATTTTGTATTATGCTATATTGCAAGTAATTCAAGAATCTACCAATAGCTCTATCTGCTTTCTTTTGCTCATTAACTTAACAACAAAACAGGAATTAGGAAGAGATACTTAGAAGTCAAGTGATCAGTGTCTTTTAAATATTATTTTCATGCTTAATTAAATATTTCAAGAATGTTCAGGTATTAAAAGAATGGTCACATATATTTATGCTTTTAATATTGGCATGAACTATAGCACATCAAAACAACAGAATTTATACACTGAAGAATGGCACAGAACAAAGAACGCAGAAAACCTGAAACTTCTGTTTAGAACTAGGCTTTGTGGTTTTAGGTGGATTTCAGCTGTACCTTCAGATAAAGCTTATTCTCTCTGTAGTAAGAAATAGCAAGAGGAATTATACAGGAGTAAGATATTTTTAAAATTTTTATTGCTGAGGCAAGTAGGTGACATAGTTATGTTAAACAATGTAACAGTACTGTAGAGAAAAGACTGTGAAAAACTACTTCATTTCTGTGCCCATGTACGATAATAGCCATCTGGAGGCTACAGACTTACAGGCAACAAAAGATTTGACACCTATAACAAGGTAGACATATAGTCAAAAGTACAACTTGAAGAAAATATTTCCCATATAAAAGATTTTCATAAAAAGTAGGTTTAATTTATTGTATTGGTACTGATGGCGAAGCAATGTACTTCATAATTATATATTTTTTTAAATATTTTTCTTTTGTCTTCTGCCTAACATGTAATTTGCTAAAAGTTATCTTGTTAAAGTAGCTATAAATATTCCAAAATAAAAAATTCTATCATTGGTATGTTAATTATATTATTACCAATGCACTATTATTTAATTCCTTAATTTTTTAAAATTTAAAATATCAGGTGTTTTTCAGAAATTTCAAGAAAGTAAAATGCTTGATATCATAAAGAGGCTTGAACTGTTAGGCATATAAATAGTTTTCTAATAATTTTTAGTAAAACAGGTTCTAGACCATCTTTCAGGACTTAACAGATAGTTAGCCATTGCAGATTGTTACCATTTTCTTGTAGAAAGTTGAAATGGAAAGCTTATATACCCTATACTCATTCCCTTATCTGTAAACATATCTTCTCCTCTCACCCCTATGCAATGAAATCACACATTTCTCTTTAGGTCTCCCAAGAACTATTTCTAGTAGGAAAAATTAAAGTGAGAAAATCTCTTGGACTGTATTTTAAGAGGGATCAGTGCTTCTGACAAGGGAAAACACACTTTCTAAATAGGCTGTTTTAATGCTCCAAAACAGTCCAGCTGGAACTACAAGAAAATAAAATGTCTTGTAACACAGACATTTGTAACAGTTGCAATTGCAATTGCCTAATTATTGACAAAAAATTAATTTTAGAGGCAGACATATGAACCAATTAGGACACAAAAGAAGTTGAGCCATTCCATGAATTTTACCAAAAAGGGAATTGAGATCAACAAGTAAGACAATAACTTGCTCTTCAGTTACAACCAAAGATATGTAGAAGCTGGTATCATTAACACGGCAGTGTGCAGTGTCTCCAAAATTATTCAGTAAGTTTGAAGAATGATTTTGAGGCTGAGGAGAAAGCATTGGTCTGACACTATATATCCTAAGTTGAAATATTTGAAACTACCTTCCTTTTATTAGACTTTGCTTGCTTGTATATTTGTTTGTTTTAATTGAAAGAGAAGGCTTAATGTCAAGTTATTCATAAAAGTCCTACTTAAAAAAAACATGATCTTCCTTCTCTATTGGTTTGCTGTTTCTTACTGGGGGCTTTTTAGCTTTAAATATTATATGAACTGCCTTGTTGGAGAATTCAAAAACATCACTTAGAGCACAAGACCCAGTGTTCAACAGTTACAAGGGAATAAAACATATGGAGGATCTTCAGCTGGATTCTGTGTGGGAAAAATCTATATGGCCAAGGGGATGTTTGTAACTTCATGATCATAGACTAAAATAAGCAAGCTAAATATCCTTTCAGTTTACTCAATATTTCTCCTGCCTGTGTTAATAGAATCTGTTTTCCCCTCATCAAGGCTTATGCGGCAGAAATCCTTCGCTGAGGCATGCTGTACAGGTAAATTCTACAGTTTATATCTGTATAATACAAAACCAATCTATTTGGCATCTGTTGTTGAATCCCATCATGTAATTGCCCACATTTTCCTTTAAATTGCTCCAGGGTTAAGGTTTCCTGCTTTGTTGAGGGTGTGGAAATCTGTGTTGTCAGATTTCCAGTAAGGAGGCTTAGACATATTAGAACTTTTCCAGCTGCTCAGTAATCACTGATTCTTGAGCATAGAAAAAGCCAGGAATTTTCTTTTCCTCCATTGTGACCACTGAACAGATAATGTCTTCCTGATGCAATTGGCTGGATTAGGAAAGACTTCTGCTGCAGAAACTCCAATCTTTTTCACTGAAGGCTCATTCCTAGTTAAAGTATGATGAGAATGAATTTTTTCGGTCACTGAGAAATCCTATATATACAATTAATGAACTGGCCAGTAATTAATATTGAAACTTTCAGCCATATTGCAGAGTCAAGAATAATCTGAAACATATAGCTTATGTGTTTGCAATAACTATGTAAAACTCATTACAATATTTCAGATATTCCCACAGAAACTATTCCAGCCTTAATAAACCTTAAATTTGTTTTGCTCCATGTTTTTAAAGCTTGAATTTAAAGTACTGCTTGATGGCAAAACATTATGCAAATACTGTTGTGCAGTAAACACTACAACTTTGTCTAAAGTTGACATTGCTTCATCTTTCAAATGACAATTCATCATGCTGACATTTCATAAGACATTAACAATTCAAAAACTACTCTATGGCTCACAAGTGAAATGCATCATCAACTGATGGCTTTGTAAGAGATGCAAAGGCCTATTCTTCACTGTGATGATAACGAGAAATAGAAAAAGTTTGTATCATCAGTAACTAATTGAATCAGACACAAAAATTACTCTTACAGCTATTGTTAAAAATATCACTTTAAGAATTCTGTAAAATTCTGCTTGGTTTATAAATTTTTTTTCTATTATATTCTATGTCTGTTTGTATACAGCATTCCAAATATAATTTGTTAGTACTATTTCTTTGATCTTTCTTTTATTCATTTTAACCTGTATGTATTTAATTCTGTTGTATTTCGTAAATACAGTATACCAAAACCAGTTAAAAGAAAATAAAATGCTGGTAATTGCACTGGAGGCAAAATTTTTAGTTGTCTTTAAATCAATATTTATGGACTTGCGTAGTGTGATACCAGTTTAGACCACATAGAGACTTTTGAGAAATATGTAAATCACATGATAATGGCCATATAAAACTTGTTTTTCAACTCATTTCTGGAGAACCTGGTTTAATTCCCTTCTCCCTTCAAACCTAGCTTAAAACCCTCTCAATCAGCTCTGCAACACACGGGCTAGGATATTTTTGTCCTTCCTAGACAGATGAAGCCCATCAAACTCTAGCAGGTCTAGTGCTGTAAAAATTGACCCATGATCAAAGAAACCAAAATTCCACTGGTGGCACCAGCTCTTAAGTCACTTACTGATAATGTGGGTTTGTTTTCCTGTTCCTTTCATCATTCATCCCTGCTGCCAAAGGAGCTGAGCAGAACAGCACCTGTGCTCCTTCGCCCTCAGCCAATCAACACAGGACCTTGAAGTCCTTTTTAATTACCCTGGTACCCTTCTTGTCAATGTCATCACTGCCAACCTGGACAACATGCAGCGGGTGAGTACCAGCGGGATTAATTCATTCAGGGAGTATCCAGGTAAGATCTCATACCCCAAGAGGGTGAGTGGTGCTTGATCTGCTCCTTTAAATCACCTCCAAATGAACCTCTGACCATCCCTGATCACCTGAATGGCTGACAAGAGGGTGGATATGAAATAATTTTCAGAAATATATACAAACTCTAACAGTTTCCATGGAATCAAGCCATCTTCAATGATGAAAGGAAAAAACATGAAACAGAAAAATTTCTGTTTTCAAGTAGCGGAAAATGGCATGGAAGCTAAAGGCGATTTTGAGAAGGAGCAACTGCAACCCTTACAAATGTTTTAATAATGAAGATCCACCCCTGCAACAATAGTAACAGCTGGTATACATGGCATAAAAATGCTGCAGAGGTGTGGCTGATAACTTAGAGGAAATGAGTACTAACAAAATTTGTTAGGTAGCTTTCTTTTAAATTGTCACATGTTCTTCAAAAAATTATGATTTGGATTTCCATGGTTGTTGTCTATGGCTGACAAGTATAAAGATGGTAGACATTATAAAATATATTGGATATGTAAAATCAGAGTTGATCTTATCAACATAAAAAGCATTTAATTTAATTAATGTGCTCAAAGAACATCCTTATTGACAGGCCAAAAATACACAATTGCATATATTGCTCTTTCTGTTATTTTTCTAATTATTTAAAGGAAGGGAAGATACTAAGAATGGATGATTGTGAATTGTTCAAGGCAATAATGACATCTGCTAAGAATCCACTTGCAGTGTCTCAGTATTTTAAGATTCCTGAACAATCTCTTATTTGCAACTGCTGTTGCTTTTACTAACTAAAGCTCATTCTGTACTGAAAAAATTATTTAAGGACATAATTGCTAATGCATGAAGCCACATCTTTTTCTGTTTACTTCAGTGAGTAATGGATGTTTGGATTTTGGGTTTTGACCTTGTATAGAAAGATTAGTAGGGGTGTTGACTTTCACAAATCATATCTATTAAGCTTTAGCTTAAAGAACAAACTGTATTATGTCTACTGCAACAAGTCATCCTGAGGTCTGTTTATGTGGGCTTTTTTTGGAAATCAATCTATAAACTAACTTCAAAAGAAATATAATCACGTATTCACCTGAAATTCTAATTGTTTTCCAACATCTTCTTTGCAAGCTTTTATTGCTTGTGCTAACTTAAGCCTAGTCTGTACTAAAGATACTATCTGTGGACCTAATTAACAATACATTTAAGCAGTTCCAAAATCTATATTTAAAACATTGATCATTGATAACAGGGCATTTTAGAAATATTTACAAAAGCTTCTCCCACCAGCCCCACAAAAGTAGCAACAGAGATAGACAATCTCATTGTTTGCACTTTCCCAGTGTACAGAATTGATTAGGTAACTGAACGTTGAAAGCTGGTTTTTTGTGTAGTCAAAGGGTTTGTGTGGTGTAGAATCTAGGAATTGCCTTTCACAGAATTATAGAGACAGTATTCAACTGAATTTGAATCCATATTGTTATTTCATTACTTTGAAATTGAATCAGTAAAGAAAGAAAACTTTTCCAATTTAAAGTGCTTTTATTCTGAAGTAGGGGTTTACAACTGAATTTTGTGTTAAATATTAAACACAATCACAGCTATGACAATTCCATTATTTAGAAGTGCATCCAGAACTGTAACATTTACTTGGATAGCTGTAGCCCAACAGAGAATTTAACGACAATTTCAGGATATGTTGAATTGGAAGGGACCCACAAGGATCAGTAAGTCCAACTCCAGGAATCCAGGAGCCTGTTCCAGTGTCTAAACAAACCTCTGGGTGAAAAGCCTTTTTCTAATATACAACATAAACCTCCCCTGACACAACTTCAGGCCATTCCTTCCAGTCTGGTCACCAGAGAAAAGAGACCAGTGCCTTCTCCTTCTCTTCCACTCTTAAGTTCTAGACTGCAATGAGGTCTCCCCTCAGTCTCCTTTTCTCCAGGCTGAACAGACCAAGTAACCTCAACACTTCTCATGCAGCTTCCCCTCAAGGCCATTCACCATCTTTGTTGCCCTTCTCTGGATGCTTTAGAATATTTAATGTCTTTCTTAATCATGGCACCCAAACCAGCCCCCAGCACTCGAGGTGAGGCTGCCCCAGTGCAGAGTGGGACAATCCCCTGCCTTGCCTGGCTGGTGATGCTGTGCCTGATGCCTCCCAGGTGGCCCTCCTGGTTGTCAGAGCACTGCTGACTCACATTCAACTTTCTGTTTGCCAGTACAAGTTTCTTCTCTTTCCTCCTTCCAAGATAGTTTAAAGCTCTATCAATGAGCCTCACTATCTCCTTTTCTAGAACCCTTTTTCCCTCTATACAAAAGGCCCATTCTGTCAGCTGTCAATAGATCATCCCATGGTCAAAATCCCAGTATTTTCCTGATGATGCCAACCTTGGAGCCACCAAGCTCCAGCAAGCATTGAGCTGATGAATCTATCTATTCCCATCAAGGTTATTCCTTTCTAGCAGATTGATCAGACTACTTTCGGTAAACCTGTTCTTGGAAATTACAAAATGTCATCCAAGTTAGATTGAAAATAGAAACAAAAGCACTGCCTCAATTACTTTAGTAGAATTAAGTGCTTCTCTAATCTGATATTCTTCTCTAGTCTGATGTTCTTATCGACTGATATGCTAGCCTATATTATTTCTGCATTTTTAACGTTTCTTTTTTGCTATATTATACTTTAAATAAATCTGAAAACAAAGACAGAAAAAGAAAATATGGAACCACAGTCAAAAGTGGATATTTAGTGTAGTTTTTCCCCTCTTCCTTATATCACTTATCAAACCTGAATTCAGGGCACAGAGTGAATTCTGAAGAAGCATATCATGTTGACAGCAGAATCTGGAAAATCCATCACTTCTAAGTTTCCTGAACTTTTTTGCATAGCTAGGATTTTTTTTTTAGCTTGATTTTTTTCTCAAAAACTCCAACATACCAGCCTGAAATAAGTTTTGAAGAAAATTTAGCTCTGTAACATTGCAGCTTAACTATCATCAAAATTACTGAAAGCTTCAGATCATTTTCTCCAGATAGTTTTCTTGGAATCAATTTCATTTTTTCCAAAGGGCTACAAGAGCAACAATTCTTGAACTGGAAAATCAGGAGGAAAATGTGAGATCAGTCAGGAGAATGTATGTTTAAGATGTGAAAGGCTCATATTTCCTATGGTGGAAGAGAAAACCTAAACCAGGTTTTTCGCCATGCTAGATGCCTGAGTTTTAAGGAAGGTGACCAAGGCTTTACCAGCAATGATCACAGTTCTAGTCATTCTGCTATTTTTTATTTCTTCTATTGCTTTATTTTGGATATTCCAAAAAGCATACAGGAAAACAGGGGAAAAAACCAAAGTAGATATATTTATTTTACTCTTTTAATCAAAAGCAAGCTTTTCCACTCTCTTTTTGTAGGTTAACTCAAGAGAGGAGTATAAAAAATGTAAAAGTTCAACTAAAATGAAATGCTGAAACGCACCTCTTGTATTTGTTAAATAAAATTTATTCCTCTCCTACACACATAAAAATACAAACTTGTAATCTGAGTTCATATAGATACTTTCAGCCTGTTTTAAGCTCAGATTCTGTAAAGAATCATATGTCTTTTGCATCACACCTCTATCTGTAAGCCCTATAAAAATGTTAACTTTGGTTTCCCATCATTTACCTCGAAAGAGTAATTTACTAAGAAAAAAGTGTTCTTGGGATCCATAAAATCTAGTGCACTTAAGTATTATATGTCCCATGTCATATGCCTTTCATTAAAAAAAAAAACCAAAAACAGAACCCTTATGAAATTCCTTTCTCAAAAGCAGGGGGGGATAATATGTATAGTGACCATGAAACTTCTCTACAGAGTTTATCAACAGAGGCAACACCTTTCATGGATGTATGGCAATGCAGAGGGTTTTTTTCTAAAAAATTATAACTTGAAGTGAAAGTACATAAATTACTTGTTTCCTAGAAATACAGTATGTGTTAAGAGACCAATTAGTTCATTGTGACAAAGAATCTTCCATCACTTTGTTTAATATGATAACCACAGTGGTTTTCAAGATGTGTTCCTATAATATATTTCAGATGTTTCCTATAACCTGTTTTAGGTTCTTCTTGGCCAATAAGAAGACTAGAAAACAGCAGACCAAAAAAACCCATAATTTGAGTAAACTGTCTGGATCTGACATATTTAGGACATACTGAATAAAAGTACTTGAAAATTGAATCTATAGTCTGACAAGACCCATCAAAAGTCACTTTTAATATTCTTCATTTGGTTCAGATATTTTCTATTTCCTGCCCTGTAATATGCTCTTCATTTTTAGAAGAATTTTTAAAGAAAACATGTAGGAGAACAGAAAAAAAAAAATCAAATAATATAAACTACCACTTTTTCTTGTTATGGCAAATAAGAGATGCTTTTTGTGCTTAAGTGAGCAGAATCACTTGTCATCCCATAAATGCACTCACTGACTACCAGTGCATCACTGATAATTTATCTAAGGCACAATAACTGTGACAATCCAGTTTTCTAACTGAAGACATGAGAATTGGATGGCTTTTCCTTCTTCATCATCAAAACAGGTCTTTTTAGGTTCTCCCAACCAAAGCAGATCCATTCCAAAATTGTTCATGTCTTTTAATGAAGGCCCTTCATTAAAGCATTCCAGTCTTCCAATATTCAAAAATGTAAAACTGGCATATTTTTATTTACTTAGTAGCCTTGTTAAAGGTTTTGAAAGCCTTATGACATGAATCCCACTATTATCTTCTGAGTTTTTAATCATTAAGTTGACCCCTCGCACAAAAAACAACACACTCACAGACCATATTTAAAAAGAATCAGAACACTCACTTTCAAAAGAGAGAAAATCACTAAATAAGTAAAAGAATCCATACGCAAATAAAAAAAGTGTTACTCATTATCCTAGTATAACATGGATGATTAAATTATAAAAGGCATACATATGTAAAAAGATATAAAAATAGAAATAAATGTGGATATCTTTCCAAACCCAGTGAAACATTAGTATTCATCCTTTAAAAAGCTGTGCTACCATCCATTTAAAGCTGTGCTACCAGAAAGTTATTTAAAACTAAGCTGTATTTCAGCAGCAGTCCGAGAAATGGGAGGAATTTAGAATGAGCTGTTAAAACTTGAAAATCAACTTTTAGGTGCCAGTTTCCTCACTGACGTGCGTAAGGCAATGCAATAGGAACAAGGAGACAGAACAAAAATTTCAATTAAATATAAAGAAAGACTGGATGTGGCATTCAGTGTCATAATTTAGTTGATGAGGAGATCCTATATCATAGGTGGGACTTTGTGATCTCAAAGGTCTTTTCCAACCTAGTTCATGCTGTGATTCTGTAAAGAAAAACCTCTTTTCAACATGCATGATTAAACGGACCAGTCTCTCCAGAGATGGAGTGAAATCTTGCCCTTAAAAAGCTCAGAGTTCAGCCCAAAAAGACAAAGAGAAATCTGGCACTAGTTCTGAATTCAGCCCTTCTTTGGGCAAGAGGCTGGCCTATATGATCCCCCAAATACAACAACAAGAGTATTTTTATGGTTCTAGACCTAAAGTGGTGAGGTTAATCCTTCTCAGTAATATTTTTGTTCAAAATGTAAAGCTATTTTCTGTTTCAGAAAACCTGATTTTAATCAAATTACATCTAACCTAAAAGAGATCCAAACAAAGCCAAAACTCATCCATTTGTCAGACAGATTGGAAAAATAATAGCTTGTGGCAATGATGTTTTTGAGGATAACAAAACTGAAATTAAAAAGGTGGGTTCAGAAGAACAAATAAACACTATGAAAACACCAAATTCTCAAAAGGAGAAAAGTTTATTAAGATTTTATGAACATCAAAAGAGATTATATGAGGTTCAAAACCTGTAAGCCCATGTGCATTTGACTTTGATCATGTACTAGATTCTGCTCAAATGGATTTGCTTGTATCTACATCAAATCGTAGCAAAGTGCAGTGCACATCAAGCAGATTTTGACCTTCAGTTCACCTGCACCTGCTATGCAATAAAGTGCTTTTTCAGCAGCTTGCAGTTCCAAATTTTTTTTAAAGATTTCAACAATGCTTCATGAACTGAAGAAAGAGACAGCCATGTGGGTATAGGATGCAAAAGGCCCAGATCTTCAAAATTTGTTGTAAAAATTAGAGCCCTAAGGACTGCATTTACTATTCATTCATTTCTGCTTCCAGAACCAGGCATGATCTCAGGGATGCAAAGTGTAGTACAAGATTTAAAAACATCTTTCAAGTAGGAAAAATCTATGTGCGTGTAGGAATTTAGGGCAACTCTTAAAATCAAAAAATCCAGTGTGACTCAAGGTTTTAAATGCAGTGCTGTAATACAGATGCTAATTTCAACTCATAAGTGACCTCTTGCTAACTTATATCAAAGTTTGATTATGGCCCTGGGTCACAGCATGTTGTACCCACCTTATATAATCACATCACCCTTGAATTTACCAGCTCTTCCTCTCTGTCAAGTTCTAAGCAGTTAACTTTATTTTTTTTTCAGTATTTTCTCAAAAGCATTTAGGAGAGTGGAAAGTTTAAAAATAGCTTTGACTTGTCACTTCTTTTTTTAGTGAACAATGAAACAAATTGAAATATTTTCCTGGGGATTTGTGTTGTTTCTACCTACGACACATCTGCTTTGTGGTGTCTTCAGTGTTACCATTTTGCTTCTCGCCCACCCTGTGTGTATTTCTGGTTCTTTCCATGCCCTTTTCCCACCTATCACCTTGGCAGGAGTGAACAGGAATTGCCAGGGTTCAAGTCAACCCAAGTCATCCTAGAATTCAGAAAGAATAAATAACCCCTGAGTTCCTGAAGAAGCTTTTCTTCAATATGGTATATATTTTTCTTTATACTCACCTGTGAATTTTAAAAAACTCAGAACCATATATTTGTTTTGAGCTCTGTAGTTCTGTGCCAGATTTAGTTTAAATTGACCAGCAGGTAAAGGGTTATTAGAGAAAAGGAAAAGACAGATGGATGAAATTGGACTAAAACTGAGAAAAAAAGATAAAAACCTGTACATTTTGTGGACATTCAAAATTATATCTTCAGCACTCAAACTCCTAGATACTTTGAAAAATGTCTTTTTAAGTTGTCTTTGAATAAGAAATATCTCCTTTCAAGCCACATAAGGCTGTCCCAGGGGACAGAATTCAGTTTTATGAATTTCTGTTGTCTGAGAAATTCAAGCATGGTTTGTCTGTAATTGCTCTGAGAGTAGGATCTTTTTAAATCTTTTCAAAGTAAAAAAGGAGAAGATATGGAAAATTAATATTATCTTTAAAATATTTTTATACACATGGAATTGGTTTTGACTTACAGTTTCGGGTTTTGAGGGTTAAAATTCAGTGTTTTTTCCTTTAAAGTTGAACTGAAGAAAGAGATTATGTAAAATTAGATAATGAACTCAATTCAAATCCAATACTAAAGATACTAAACCTGATAAATGTAAAATTTGGATGCAAAGTAAGCAATTTTCTTCTACAAAAATTCCCAGTAAAAGTTTCAAATTAACATAAATTTAAGTCATCACTTTTAGAGTCCTTTTCTTCTTTGGAATCAGACAATGTTCACTCCTAACACTGCTTTTCTCCATTTTTTGGAAATTAATATTTGAATTAGAGTGCTTCCATAAATTCATGGAGTTTGGAGTTACACCTACTAACCAAGGATGGATTGTCTTAAGCTCTGAAGGTGAGGACATAAAGGGGACCTTCAGGCAATAATTTAATGCAACTACTATTCCCATTCCAAAATGTAATTCAGCTGAACTGAGATATTTCTCTGAAAAAAGGGGATTCTACACATCATTGTCCAATGCAGAGGAAAGTACTCAATTGCAACAGATCTCCAGTTTAAGATTCATAAATGTCAGGGAGATACCTGGAAGCTTATTAGCAGCTGTATAGGACTAACAAGAAGCTAAATTATATAGAGACAAAGCACATTGTTAAATACATTTATTAATCTTCCATGAAGATAACTGCACTACCCAAAAGCAATAAAAAAGTCTTTGAATGCTATAGTTAGTTTGACTAAAATCCTAGTTAAGAAAAAGTTTTATCTTATTTGTCTACTGTTTTCATAAATTGAATTTGAAAATGTCCTAGACAGAAGAAGAAAAATCTTCCAGACTAATTGCTGCACCTGCACTTTTAGGTCAAGCTCTGGAGAATATAGACATCTTATTTTGTAACAGTTTCTTTTCAATCATATTAAGCCAAATACTGCCATAACTTCAAAGAGAAAGAAAATCATATGTTAATTTATTCTATCACCGACACACTGGACAGAGGTTTTAGACTCTAGAGGTTCTTCCTTGTGAAGAAGCTGTCAAAACTTTGCTAGAGTTTCTTCACTCCTAAAGGAATGATGATGTCTCTGATAAAATCAAAACATATTTGTACTGTATAAACTTTGCTAAGGAAGAAGAAAGGCTTGGTGTTTTTTCAGATTTCCACCTCATCATTCTTTGTGAAGAGGTATGCAATTATTTGTTTGAATATTTATTAGGTCCCAAAATAATTGAAAGTAAGTCCAAATTGGATATGAGAAAAAAAATCCAGCTTTGAAAAGTTGGAGAGAGCAAAGTAGGTCTGTCAGTCACTGTCTTCAAGATCGTTAAAAATACAGTACAAAAGTCAACAGTGGTTGCTTTTCATCTAAGATAACTTTTTTTCCAGCACCTAGCTGACTCTGAACATCTTATCAAAGAATTAAATCAATATCAGAACTATTTCTTAGCTCTTATTTGACTTAGAAAATCTGGGAAGCATCACGACTCTGTGGTAACTCTGGCCAAAGAGAAAAAAAAAAAGAAATAACCCCCCCAAAATCCCAAATAACTACAAGACATAAAAACCCAAATCAAAAGAACAATAACAAAACCAAAACCTGATTCATTGGTCGTGCCTCTGACAATAAAAAGACATGAACTCTCTATTTTGCACAACAAGCTATGGTTTTGTATGTGCACACATCACACAACTACTCTTAAGTCTGTTTAGAAATCAGAATGCAACCAGTATTTAGATATAAATACCATAGGTTTGCTGGCATCTTTCTCAGGCTGTAAAAGGTCATTACCATTAGTAATAGTACGACATATACAACAAAAAGTGTATGTAACAATGCAAAACCCTTTTTCTGCTCTTTTTTTTTTAATGCTGATTCTAATTTGCTTCCTATTTTACTGCGCTGCCCCTAAACCAATGGTTAATATTCCCTATAATTACAAATACTGTGTCCTTCACCCTTTTGAATACACCAGAGGAAAACTAAAACTCTATAATCAAACATAAATATATAAGTGTATGAAGAAAATTTGCAAAGCTTAAGCAGCCTTGTTAGGCACATGTCATTAAAATGCTAATCTAAAAGAAATGGTGAAGTTAGGATTAAATGAAGTTGCTTAAAGCATGAATTATGCAGCTTGTCAAAGTCACTGTAAAGTTAAGAGTTTCACAGGAATCAGTTTGAATTATTAATAGTATATACTTGACTTCAGCAGTTGTCCAGGGAAATAGTGGTTTTGGTCTGAATGATTCTGACTGTAATTTATGGATTTCAGAAGCAGAGTGTCCTCAGCATATTCTGAAGTTACTGACTTATATAATACATCTAGGAGGGTATTCAAAAACCTTAAAGCCAGTGTATATGTTCGATGGCTGTTGTTGATCTACTGGAAATAGCAGGGATATAAAAAAATATCCTCAGTAATGGCATTCAATGTCTGTCTGTTCTTTTCATTAAAAATCCATATGTGTAAAACAGAGGAGTTAGAAAAACTGATAAAAGTAAAATGCCAGGTTTGCCCTTTTTGTCTCAGACATAGACCTTTGGAAGAATGAGAGTTTCAAAGATGATAAAATATGAATATTATGAATATTATGAATATGGTGCTGTATGGTATATTTCCTGATGAAAATTAATTTCCTGGATGATAGTTGCTGTAAATTAGTAGCATAAATGGTACATCTTCAGAAATATGACTTCAAGGTGTGCATGGAATTAGGAGGGAGTTTTATGCACATTTGGAGTGTATGGACAGTCTATGCTATTTATGCTTTTCACAAGAGGCAAAGACACAATTTTAACTTGCAGGAAATGATCTCCACAGTAGAAATGAAAAAAAAAAAAGATGTTGAGGACTTGAGGCAAGCCAAAGCAAGGCCTCACATGTAATTTAAGTCATAGACAGTACCTTTCCTAGTTGAAAATATTTATTGCTTTATCATCTACATTTTCTCAATAATGTTACTTTCTCAATGAAATTTTTTTGTGAAAGAAATGCTACATTAGTAACTTTGGTAATTAACACCCGTCTACTCAGAAAAAAGAACAAATTCTGCAATATTAACTTAATTTCAGAACTGATAATGTCATCAAAGTGAGCTGTCAGGGGTTTAGACTCCTAAGTATTGTCACCACCCCACTGTTGGAAAACTGGTGACTAGAAGTCTGAGACTGAAGATGGGATGTAGGTGATACATGAAGGAATCAAAAATACAGCTCTGTGGTAATCAGTCAGCCAAAGCAACAACCAAATATACAGTAATGCAGCAAAAAATACTGCAGTTAAACTTTTAAAATGAACTTCCAAATATTTCCCTGTTAAAATTAAAATTATTGGGATGGAGAGGTATTTTTATTTCTAATCAAAATATCAGGGAACTGAATCTTTTGTGATCACATTGAGCTGCCTTTCAATCACTTCTTTCTTTGGGTGTAAGCATGCTTTCCCGTTTCTAACTCATGTAACAAGACTTTAGTTGCATTCCAACGTTGTCTAATATACAGCTGTATTTACATATTTATACCTTACTCCTTAAGGCTACTGGCTGATGGGGCTCCTTTGCATTCAGACTGAATAGAACAGATGGTGAAACACTTAGATTTATCTTATTTTGGCTTTTAAATGACCTCAGTATAAAAGCAGTTTAGTTTACTAGGAAGTGAATTTATGATGTATTCAAATTAATTGCTAGATATACATATTTCTGTTCTCAATAGATAAGATTTTCAGCAGGTTTTTTTTTTCCTTTAAGTAGAAATTATGAGGATTTCAGCTATTTAAATTAATGGGAGTGATTCAGAAAAAGGCACTAATGCATTCTGTTGCCTCAAGCATGGCTCCACATTATGAAATGATTGACCAAAGTTCCGTCTTAATGCATTCTTGCTGCTCTCAGTCTCTATTATGAGCCCCTGCTCCCTGTCTGAGAAGCACTTGCCTCCAGAGGTTTTCTTTCAGTCTGCCTTTTAGGGAATTCAGTTGTGTACTTGCTTAAAAAAACCTGGAAACATGCCATTCCACAGATAATACTAGCATATTTCTCTAGGGAAGAAGAAAAGCCCCAAACCAGATATACTGAACCCCAAGTACTCTTAATTCATTGTTTTCCCACACAAGGATGCTTGCTATTTGCCTCTCAACAATGTTATCTAGCCAGGAAAGCAAGTAAGGAGGCTGAAAGGAAGCAAAAAAATAGAAAGTACTGTGCAAAACTACTAGCCATATTTATGATTGCAATGTGGAGACAGGATAAAGTGGAGGTGAAGGAGATACAAGATTTTGTCTTCCTTCCTAAGATCAGTTCCAAGATTATTTCTGCATTTTTTGTTAGACACCACAAGAATAAAAATAGAAACAAAAAATTGGTTTCTAAGTGAATAAATATTGTATCAATAATTTCAGAGTGACCTTATTTTAACAAAAAGATACTTTCAGGCAATGGTGGCTTTTAATTTGGGAATAGTAGGGTCCCTACCTACTAGAGCTTCAAACTTAAATCTTATTTTGTACCTCTATTAGGAATAGGTAAAGCATATATTGGGACCAAGCCTGTCACAACACTGAAACACAAAGCTTTAACTGAAATAGAAAATCTGCTGCACCTATCTGTTGAGATTCTCAATAGATTAAAGTGACTTTAGTAGTTTCTGGCTTGATTACCAGGTTGTTTACTATTTTAAAAATACTGTTAATCTTGATCTAGTTTAATATATATTAATATCCCATAAAACTAATGAAAGTTACAGAATAGCTTTTTACCTTATAGAAGCAGCAGAATTAAGCACTGCCTCGTCTTATCAGTTTTTCAGGTAGACAGCAAATGGAAAAAAGTCATCTTAATTAAAGACAGATCTGAAATATACAAGAATAAAAGAAGCAAAGTGCCAGTACTTTCAATTTGAATTGGTGAGTATTTCTGAGATAGTAAACTACTAAAAAAAAAAATTAACTTGTGGAAGATTGACGGAATCACAATGGGAGGAAGGCATTTTTCTTTCTTGATGCTGGAAATAATATCGTTATTTCCTCCTTTTTAAGACTGTGCTTTTGACTGAAGAAGTTGCAAAGCCCCTCCCAGCTACAAACACATATTACTTCACTTCAGGGCAGACTGAAATAATTAGATATTATTCTTTGGTAAACAGGACAGGACACAGAAAGAAAGGCATTTCCCTCTTGGATAGAATTAATTAAGTATCCAAGTTATAGATATGCAGACATTTCTCTGGGGAGATTTAAGTTGATCTCCAAGTCACATGAAAGACAAAAGCTCTCTATCTTAGTTCAGAGAATGCAGTAACTCGCATTTGCTCATGTCTGAAAGCTTAGTTAAGAACTCCTAGGAAAAATGCAAGTGCTTAAACTGTATCATAACACTAAAGTTACTTTATAGGACCATGTTGCCGTGTTCAAGAGAGTCTTCTGATGAAGCAGCAAGTAGAATCCCCTACTTCTTAATTCTTAGTAAAAATGTGTGTATACAGTGTGTCCCTCTCTCTGTCACAAGCAGGAAGGCAAACATGCATCATTTGAGAATTTATATCATTCATGGAGAAAGAACAGTGAAGAAAATCATTATGTACTGTAATGCCTCTTGCTGGTTTGTGTTAGGGAAATGCTGAGAGACAAATAGAACACAATATTTATAAATAATTCCTCAATACTTGTTATTCTTTTATTTTATGATAGATATTCCAAGACATTCCAGGCAGAATTGGACTGTATGCTTCTAGGTATTCGATAGATTTATGACAAAGAGCCTTCCCTGTTGAAATTTACAATCTAATTATAAGAGAAAATAGATGGGTACACTGTCCTGAAACAAGTAAATTGTGGTTACACAGCTATGGATCTTGTTTTATTATGCCTCATGTCATAACAGGTTTCATATTTTTTCTCAACTACATGTCTTAAAAGAAATAAAGTTGTAATTGCCCTGGCACAAAGCTACTATTTAAGAGAAAGGACAGAATATTAATATGCTGCATCTTGTTTTGATTTGTTCTACTTAAGTATCAAATTTAATAAAAAAGAAGTAAAGATTTGAGAAAGGTAAAGAAAAACATAGGAAAAAGAGGGATTCTGGGAATGAATAACTGATTCAAAATCAAAGGGTATGCTAAAGAAAAATAAGTGTTCCAGGAATTTCTACTGGGAGAAAAAATGACATGTAAAAGTTAATTTTGGATCAAAAATAGATCTAATTTCGCTATCCTTTATGAAATTATCAAAATTCAACAGTCTTCTTCATATACCATTTCAACATGGATTGTTCATCAGTCACTGTCTTAAAAATTATAAACCCAAATCCAAAATAATCCCTTATTTTTAATAAAGGACACAAAAACTTATTCTTAATAAAAGACAATGATAGACTAGCTAAAATATTATCATGTTAGCTGTTCTTGCTTGCAACCTGCAGAATCAATTGAAAATTTCTGGCAAGCTCACATAAAGTGAATATTTTGTGATGCAGGATAGCATTCCTATATAGAATATAGAGCTTTGGAACTGGAAGAACACCTTTTAAAATGAACTATTGTGTGGTTTCAAATAATAGTTATTGACTTTGGGAATAAAAAGGGCAGCAAAAATATAAGTGTAACACCAGAAAATAAGGGGTCGACTGTGTATAAAAAACCCTTATTATTAATGGATTTCTGTAATAATTTCTTTACTTTCTTTTCTCTCAAAATTGATTTGGAATAATATTTTTGTTGGTGATGGTTTTTTTTTTTTTCCAACATGTAGGCTACCTTCCAGTTTATATTGCACAACAGAATTTATGTTTGCAGTCCACATATGTTTTGCAAGAGAGCAATTATTGTTTCTGTATCCTTAACAATATATTCAGTACAAACATGGAAAGGCAAATGGAATGTAACACAGCAAACACCACTTCAGAGAAACAGAGAAAAGAAGACACTGAAGTACTGAATTAAAATGGACTTACAGATCAATCAAAACTTTAGATGCGTATAGTTTTATACAACAGTGTATATTGACAACTTGCAAAAATATTCAAGATATCCAAAATGGAAGTAGAACAAGAAGGAAAAGGGTTTGTTACAAAGAAAGAATAATAGATTCTTAGTAAAATAATATGTGTTAAAAAATACATATTATTTAGAAAACTATATGTAAATTATCTAGGTAAAAGAAAAAAAATAAGACACTTTATTATTATATGAAATTATCATAGATATAGTTGGTCTTACGTGAAATTCTCAATTCTCACCAGCCTCTTTCATATGATTTTTTTCTTTCTTTGGTATTCTAGTTGTCCTCTAAAAGTTTTAATCTAAATATTTAATTTGCATTCAATTTCATTGAATTGAAGAGTGATTGCAATTCAAAACAGTACAAATGGTGTTGTTCCTTTGCAATTTGTTATTAGGTATTGTAATATGATAATAAAAAAGATATAGAACTGTGAGTTTCAATGAGATTTTTACTTAGATTTCAGGATACAATGATCCAGTGATGATGTTTAACTGAAGAACTAGCCATATAGACTGTTCTGTACTAGTATTATTTCTACATTATAAAGTTTTCAAAATATTTCCATAGAATTATTCATTTAAAAATGTATTTTATTATGATTCTTCTAATTAAAAAAAAAATATTCACCACCTCCCTCCTTCTGTGACACAAGAATTTTCTTCTGTGACAGAAGATTTTTCTTTCTAGTTATTTTAGAAGGTAAAAAAGACACAGCTCAGCCTGCTTTCCACAGCATTATGGGTGACATTCAGAGAATGTCAGCTGGGACATCTAAATTTGCCCACAGAAAAGAAAAAATATGGGAAGGAAAGGTCCTAATGAGCTTTACTGAAATGACCAAAATGCAACAAATGTACAAGATAGATCCTATAATAAAAGAAGAATATGAAGGGTATCATCTTTTTTCTCAAACAGTAACAAAATAGATAATATTTTTTGTGCTGGAAAAAGTACTGAATAACCATTTTTTTACAATTATTTAACCAAGAACAGAACTGGATTCTCTGCATATGAAAATACAAAATTACTTATCACATTCTTTGAGCAACTGCGTGACATGCATTTTATAAACCAGACCATCAGAGGGAATATAGTTTTAGACTTGTAGATTAATCTTATGTTAAGAGCGTTTTTCAAATGTTTATAAAAGTACTTGGGAATTTGGAAAGGCTAGCAATGGAGAATAATAAATTTAAAATTGATTAGTTTTAAGTAATTACAATTGAGACTGTTTGCAGACAATGAGGTACTCTGAACTGCAGAGAAGGCTCTAAACCAAAGATGGCAGACTTGCAGTCCTCACCATGATGAAAACTTTTAAAACTCACTGTTTAATCTAAAACATCCATGTTAATGTATCAAAAACAATAACTGGATCTTCTAATGCAGAGACAATGAAAACAGCGACAAAAAAAGGGTAATCCATCTTCCAAACTATATAATTTCCAAGAATGTCAGTGCTTGAGGTTTGAATTTATCAGTGATTACACTTTGTCTCTCATTCATGTCCAAATAATTCAGAGAACCTGTTTACTGAGAAAATTATTAAAGTAAGTGAAATGAAAACTTTATTCCAGCTAGTTTGCAATAGGAAGCACATACCACTATAGTATTTCTAAACTTACAAATCACTCAGGTTTATAATTCAATCATTCTCCTAGATGAATGGAAAATGAGACATGCAATAGTCTGGTTTATAAATTTAGTTTTTCCCCGTACGCTAAGTAATCCCCCGTTCTGTGAATTCAGGGATTTATAATTCTTTTATTATTCAGAACTATTTAGAGGTCTATATCTATAAATCACAGCATGTTGATCCATCACCATATAGCTCCATCTAGACTTGCATTGCCTCCCTTGCTGGCAGCACTGCACCATTGCCTTTCTGGCGTTCCATTGAGAGCTTTCATAAGGTGCAAGCAAAATTGTCTCCTTAATATAAAATTGATTGCAAAATAAAGATGATATAAAACCAGCGGAAAATTTTTTGACAAGAGTTTCAGAAAGAAATTAAATGGTACATAGAACTAAAGCAGAATTGCAGTGCTCCTTGCCTCACAGAGATTTCTGAGCCAGTTCTCTCTTCTGTTATCCTTCATCTTACCTTTCTGACTTCTTTTTCCACTAGGCTAATGAGTACTGTGTGCATTCTAAGGTGTTTGAGATGTACTTATTAAAGTAAGACCTTTCAAAATACTAAAACCTTTTGAAAACCTTTCTATCTGAAATCTCCATACTCCATTTCCCTTCCCAAACTGTCAGAAAGAAAGCTAGACAAGAGATCATAATTGCCTTGCCTGCCAAGCAAAATCTACGTTAGTGTTTTAGTTCATACTGGGAGTGAGGTCTTGAAGTAGTCATACCCACTTAGTGTACATTGGTACAAATTTCAGATTTGGAAATAAAGACTGGATTTTGAGTTTGGTTTTGATAATGCAGAACCAGATAATGTTTTCTAAGAGCACAGCTAATGATGTCAAAACTCTCCTTTAGTCAAGAAGAGTAAACAAAATACAATATAAACTAAAACCACACAACATATCTGTAGTTATGACCTCACCTCCATCTCCTGAAAAGTCATTTTATTGGGCTGAAGTGACCACCTTGCAAGAACTTGATGAGAAAGAATAATTTCAGACTGAATTTAAATTCAAAAACTGTCCTGATCGAAGTGATATTGTGGAATGATTTATAGCAAAAGCAGTACTTCCCAGAGTTAAAAATACCTTTTCATGACATATATAATATACTGGAATATAAAGAAAAGCATTATTTTACACCTTATTATTTTAAGATGATCAGACACACAAATTCTCAGTTCACATATTGGATGGTTTCAAGATGTGGAATAAATTATCAAATTCTGTCAAACAGCATAGATATAACCCTCAGTTTTACTTTGTCTAAAATCAAGGCACTTACAAACTTTAAAATAAGGATGATCACATGAGCATAATTGGTTTTTTAACCAATCAGGGTTTAATTTCTTCAGTAATCTATATTTTGCACAGGCAACTAGTCAGGAAAGGGAAAGGAGTTAATTAACAAGAATTGTTCCCAGAGCTCCACAGATACAATTAGTAATGTTGGTATGCACAGTCACAAATGATGAAGAGGAATACTGAATTGTCTTATATGAAAAATGAGGGGTAAAACCCTCCAGTAACAGTAGTTTTGACAGAGAGCATCCTACGTCGTAAAAGAAGCTCTTAATACTTTTGCACCCAGGAGAAAACATACAATGGTCCATTTATGTTTTGGAAAGTTATTTCACATGCACACAATTCAAAGAATGGCCCTTAGAATAAGGCAATGGTTTTGAACATTAGCTTGTAAGTCTTTGCATCAGGTAAACTACAGGACAGTAATTTAACCTTCAATAGTTATTGATCTGTATCTCATGCTTGGCCACACACAGAATTTCACTCTCCCTCATCATTTAAGTGTTGTATTAGGTAAAGATGGATGAGGCATTTTATCTGAGATCTGGACACTGCTTTTTCTTTGAGTCACTCCCTATTCCTGGTAAGAAATCTGAAACAATGGGTCACTTAATATATTCCTTATGGGGTACTTGGGGTTTTTTTCACTTCTGTAATAATTACTCCAGAAGTATTACTTTACTTTGAATAGCACAAAGTGTTTTAAATGATCAGCCTTAGGTAAGTGGGTTTGCTAGTCTCCTGTGAGCTAAGGCGTAAGCTGTGCTGATTCCAAATCAACCTTTCAAACAGCAGCCGCAGGAAAACATTAGCAGGTGTGTGTATGTGAGCACATTGCAGCCAAGACAGAGTAGCTCATGTTGTGCTATTGCTCCTGAAATGATAAAGCACTGGAGTGATGCTCCATTACAAGCATCAGACTAAGATATAACCTCATTCATCTGAGCAGCTACTCAATCCAAAAGACATAAAACATACCTTGTGCAAAATGCAAACAATTCTGGAAAATGTAGGGGGCTTGTTGTTATTGAGCATCAAAATTGGCAGCATAGTAAGTAGTACTAGTATTTCAAATTCTTTCTTCCAAATTGCAGGAAGAGCAATTTAAAATGTGTGATACTTACAGGTAACTGCCCATGAAGGTTGAATTAGAGAATTGGAATAGAATGTGTCCCCAGAAAGGGGCCAAGCATTGATATATTTTCTGACATCATACAAAAGATCTGTAGCTTGAAATCTGGAGGTGAAAGAAAAGCCACTTATACAAGAAATGAATATATAAGTGACATGATAGCAGTCTCTTCAGGAGAGCCATGTCATTAAGGTAACAGAAGTGACCTTGTGGAGTAACAGATGGATGAGAGGAGAGATAGCTTTAGCTGTAGGCATAATAGAAGGAAGACATGGAACTGCTGAGGCTCCAGCCTGCTCAGTTTTGGTGACTATATTTTGGCCAAAAGGGGAGAAAAATTCCAAAGAAAGAAAACTAAGATTTCAAGGAAGTAAAAATTGTCCCTTGTCAATACGAAAGTGCAACTAAGTAAAATCAGAGCTAGACATGAGGAATCTGTAGGTCAGAAATCTTGGGAAAAATCATAACTTTATCCTTTCTATGCATCTTATATAGAAACTTGCTCTATTGAGATATTGCCAAAATTATTTTACTTAGCCTGCAAAACTGAGATGGCATATGAAAATTAAAAGTAAGAATTTTTAATTGAGATCATGACATTTTCAAAAGTGAAGGAATTTTAAAAGTATGAAATACAATCTAAATTTTTAATGTTCAAACTTTTAAAATTGATATTACAGAAAGAAAATTTTCTAGGCAAAGAAAAAATCTGTAGGAAGTATATAACAAGAGCAATGTGTGAAGCATAAGACAATTTTATCTTCAGCCTATGATAAGTAACTTCATATTCATGGACCAAAGCTAAAAATTATATATTAGTGAAGTACCGCAGTACTCAAGCCATGCCAGAGGTATTCAAGATTTATTGGAAGATATCACAGAGGAAGTTTTAACTATTTTACAGGATATTATGGATGATTTGTATCAAATAAAGGACATTCAGGTGAAATATAAGCATGTTTCCATCAAGAGTCAGGAGACAAAATGTCTTGCCTACAAATAATAATAATTTAAAAAAATCAGACACAATACAGACAAAGCTACACAAATAAGTTATGTTGCTACCACATCTATTGAAAAACAGGAATCACCTAGAACTAGCTTTTCCACACAGGTGACGTGCACTCTAAGAGTTTACAAGTCCCATTTAGCTCATCATTCCTTTTACTCTAAATAAATATTTCCTTTTAGGATATCTGCTTTATCCCTTTAAGGACAGCAACCCCATCCTTATGACAGGTTTGAAACATCTCCAGTGATAGGACCTGAGGGGAGGTTTAGGATAAGGCTCTTCAAATCAGAAAGTGGTTCTTCACCCAGAGGGTGGTTGGACACTGGCACAGGTCACTGCCCCAACCTGACAGAGTTCAGGAAGGGTTTGGACAATGCTGGCACAGGGTGTGACCCTTGGGGCGTCCTGTGCAGGGCCAGGAGCTGGACTTGATTATTCTTCTGGGTCCCTTCTAACACAGGATATTCCATAAGTTATTCATTGTAACAAATATGCCAGGGTCTAAAAGAGAGGCCTTGCTGAACAGGCTTAGAAATAAGAAATTGTAGGGAAGATGTCAAGGTTTTCAAAAAACAACTCAGGGCCAAGAAGACCCTATTCCTTGGATTGAGTCTTTTTTATTTGAAGAAATGAAAATACTTTGACATGAAACAATTTCTCAAATGCATCCAGGCAGAATGGGGACTTAGTTTTCAAATATTGTAGAAAATGGTACATGTGGTAGCGTTATATTTATGGTCATGTACAACATACATAAACAACATGGGTACAATGTGGTTGAAACCCAAGCTGGTTACACCCAAAGAGGAAGAGGACTCAAACCTTGGTGGTAGGTACAGCATGGCATATCACACCATATAAACACACTGCATTAGAGTTTATTGTAATAATCTATACATAATAAAGATGTTATGCATTGCCTTATATGGTTGCCAGATCAGAACACAGGAATAAGAATTTCTTGAATGCCACAAACAATTCCTAAATTTTACTCACTTCTTAAAGCACATGTATTGATCTGAGTTAGATATTGCTTTGGCCTTCCACAGTGATAGTATTATAAGCTTCTGTGCTATTATTCTATTTTATTTTTAGAAACGTAACCCCATGGGAATAAAGGAAGCTTTGTTAGGATAAAGTTGCAGTGAAAACATAGATTTTATTGATCAAAATATCTCAAGATACTTTTTTTTTCTTCAACAATGAGGAGTAGAAGAATATTATATCCTTTCTATTATGTTGTTTTTGAATAAGACAGCACAGGAGATTTTTCTTTTAATTTGAATGACGAGAAAATCCTAAAGGAGAGAAACCAGAACACAGTTCTAGACATATCTGGAGAAGAAAAAGAGAGAGAAATGTTGTGGGATCACAAATCATTATTGGTATAACACTAGTTCAATGGAATGAAAGCATTTGAAAAACAGAGGAAAATGAACAATTTTACCTAGAAATTGTGAAGTACTAGAAGATAACAGTGAAGGAAAGGTCAGAATTAGGAAAAAAAAAAGAAAGTCAGAAACTCTGTCAAAGAAGTGGATCTGTAGGAAAGATGGGTGACCAACAATGATAAAAGAGGTAGAAATAAACAATAGTAAATATGAAATAGAGCTGAAGGAAAAGTAGTTATTTATTTCATTTCATCACTTTAGTTCACCTTAAGACATTTAGCATTCTACTGCAATGTAGTGCATGACAGCAACAATAGAATAAAATGCCATTGTCCCACATGGATTGACATAATCCAGTACAGCTGTTCTCTTAGCAGTGCAACCACTATGATGCATACCAGTGCAGGGTGACTAAAAAATGAAAGGAGGAAGCTTCAGCCTGCCTGTCATAATATTAAAAAAATATGAATTTCTACCCAGCCTTCCTTACTTTCCCCACCCTCCCTCTCAGAGAAGTTATGTTCCAAGATTTTATTAGGTCTCTTCAGGTAATCCAAATACAATAAAATAAACAGAAAAAAAATATTAAAAAATCTGTTTTAATTGTGTACCAATCAAGATAGTAGATATTTCTGTCAGGTAATTTTTAAATCTGCTTTTTCTATTAATCCTTTTCTGATCATAAAGCTTATTCAAATACATTTACAGAAGGAGCATGGCTGTACTTCATGCAAAAGATGACTTCATCAAAGTATAATGTGCACTCTGCTGCCCACTGCAATCTAGATGATCAAAAAGAACAAAAACTTTAATGGACTAGAACTAAGGAGGATTTTGTGCCACATATGTTCTTAAGAAAATGTTATCCCTTTTTCTCTTGATCAAGCTGCAAATAGATCACATATATTTGTAAAATTTTGTAGACTATCCTTTCAGCTATTTACGTCTTGAAGGTTAGATTTTATTTAATGATAACTGGTCACATATGCCCCTATATCAGTATTCTGTTGGGGAATTTTTTTTTATTTTTCTGTTTTTATTTCTATTCTATAGTATTCTAAAGCTATTGTAATATGAGCATTTCTCAACACAAAAATGAACTCACATCAGAAGAAAAAACTGGGAAAAAAAGTCAAAGAGCAAGAGGAAGAGCAGTAGGCAATCCAATCGCACACATACAAAAAAATGTTCAAAAATATTTTTGCAAGTAAAATCATGTTCTTGGCCACACAATGAAGTCTTTGGTATCCCTTTAAACTTAATTTTCAAAATTTAAGAGTAGTTGTTTGGGGTTTTTTTGTTTTTTTTTTCAGTTCTATTGAGAAAACAAATACAAAATTCACAGCTATAGTCTCATTTCTTTACACTGACTTCTTTTTGAAAAGAAAAAGAAAATCATTTATAAATGGAAAGACTTTGCAATCTAATTTGTTAACCTGCCAATAAAAGTGCCACAAGCTGAAGTTAAGGGCTCTTCTTATTTGCAAACTTTTCTTACTTAAGTGCAAAATACATCAGTAATATAAAGGTATCATAAGAACAGCAAATTCTTTCTTTTCAAATATCCTTGACTACAAAACATTAGTATAAGGGAGATTAATTTAGTGCACTTAAATGATTCACTTTATTTTCACAGAATGGACTGGATTTAATCTAAGAGAAAAAAAAAACTTCCAGTAGGATAGTGAAATAAAAGAGCAATACATATTGGAAGCCCAGTGTTAAAACTGAAGACTTATAATAATAATACTACTTGATAAAGTGCAGTTATGATGTATTTTCTGAGGTATTAAATAGTTTCCTTTTGAGTCAATGAGATCAAGATATGGATGCTCAGAGATTTGAAATATGATGGTTAAGACCCAAGGTGAAGCTCAAAATGTATGTCCAATCTTGAAGAAATTCAAAGTAAAATTAAGTTAAAACAAAAGCAACAAAAAAATCAGAAACTATGAGAAGCTACTGTTGATTTAATCAAACCTTATTTATTCCCAGTAGGGAGAAAAGAAGACAAACTGATGCAAACTTCAAGTATTTTCATGTAAATTATTATGCAAATTAGTTGTAGCCCTCTGGTCCCTGAAAAGTTGCCACTGTGGTTTTTTGTATGATGGAGGTTGTAATCCATTTATCTAGGCAACAGAAGACTAGAGTTTAAGTAAAAGCCAGAAAAAGCAATTTAAGGAATTAAAACCAAAAATATTAGAGAAACAACAGCATCAGTAATGTCCTCTAGATAGGCATATTTTTTCATTCATTTCCTCATTATGCTCCTTAGGTGTTTCTGAAGCAATCAAGTGATACTAGAGTTAGGTATTAGCTCTTCATTCTCTTTAGGTCTTTGTATACTGACAGAAGTTTCTTATGAAGAAATTAGCCAGATTTTATCATTACACTGAAGTATTTTGGCAAGACTAACAGCATACATTTGGCTCTTTCTCCACCATAGTTGTACTTTTTCTTAACCCTGAATAGAAAGTTTTTCCCATGCTATTGTCAGTTATGTCAATTGCATTCCTGCCCTTTACATTACCTTCATTAAAAAAAAAAAAGAAAAGAAAAATGTGTATATATTTTTGTTTCCTTCTTTCTGCTATTCCTATAAAACACATTATAAATCAATGAAAAGGATTTCTTGCTGCAGTTTATCTCACTTCAACCTACTTCCTTCCTTATCCATGTGCATGAAGGCACATGCTCCCTCACATGCCTGTTTCCCAGCCAGTTAGTCATGAGGAAGAAGATGAGACTGAACTAGAGCAGAGGAGAGGGCAAGGATGGAAATGTGAAGCCAGAATGAGTAAATGGAAAGGTAACAACCACCAGAACATGCACACAAGTTATGTCACTGATCCTGCTACCTGAAGATCCCCCTACCTCTGAGACTCACCACTGACAAAGCAAACATTCACAAAATGTTCATTGTGTGTGCATGAATTTCTGTGCACCGGGCATGAAACAGAGACTTGGTTTTTGTGGTTATGGCAGTTACTGCATGTGACCCCCCCTGGATGATTTGGCCTAAACTTCCTGACTGTATTTTCATGTCAATTGAAAGATACAGATAGTAATTTTCTGAGTCTTTGCTTTGTTAGATTTGGCCTTTCTATGACCAGAGGAGGATCCCTGGAAACAAATTCATCAACAGATTGGTTTAATTTCCTTTTCTTTGGAAAGAGACAGCTTGTCTCAGCTCTTGAACCTTCAAATGCAGAAGGGCATGGCTGAAGCCTTCTGATATAATTGTTTTATACAATTTTGCACCACTTTATTTTAAAGAGGAGTTTTAAGGATCTTTTAAATGTAGAGAAAGAAATTACTAGATGGAGCTTTTAATTCCTCACTAGCTATCAATTAATGAATGATCAGTTGGAGAGGACACCTTACAGATTTTTTTCCTTGATAATTTATTTGAGACATATTGACGACACCATCCAAATATGGAAAACATACCTCCTCTCATTGCTCATCTCTTTTCTTCTCTGTGCTTTCCCGATGTGGGGGTGGTGTTGACAAGCTCCAAATTTCAGTGGTGTGCCCACTCCAGGATATTCGTGATTGCAAAAAGCGCAGTTTGAAAGGTTTCCCAGAAAGAATGCAAAACAGCTGAGTTCTGTTACTCTGCCCCAGAATCAAAGGAGATGATGACACCTTTCTCAGCAAGACAGAAAAATTTTCATCCCCAACATCAACTTGTTTAGGGGGGATATTATACTCCAGCAACACTGATGATAGAACAGATGATGATAGAACATATTGTGACATTTATTTGCATGTCACATGCCTGTAAAACTTGATTGCCTGCATGCAAAGTGACTTCACATAATAGATCAGACACCAGCATTTTCAGTACTTTCTAATTATGGGTGCCAGATGTGTCTTGTACAGTGTCTGGTGAAATTTTCTATTCAGACCAGAAGTGTAAGGGCCCAGTTTTCTCAGGAAGCTATATGGTCAAATATGCACGTAATCTGCAAGGAGGCAGGGCACCTAGAATAGCACTCCATTAAGGGTGCTTTCAGAACAAGAAATAATCTGAGTGGTGAGGAGATTAAATAGGATGAAAATAATATAGCTGTGCATCAATGACTTTGGAATTTTTTTTCTTTTTGCTAAAGATTGATAAAGCTGTTCCATTTCCTTGGAGTCCTGTGTGATATCACAGTGGAACATCTTTTTGAAAACATGAAAAGGGGAGATCAGGGACAAACAATCCTTTCAAGAAGGGGCAACTGAATATAGGGCATGTAAAGACAAAAAAGAATACTGAGACCAGAGGAAGATGGGATCGATTAAAAAAGAACAAGAGGAGTTACTAAGGAAATTGAGTGAAACAGCAAATATAAAAATGTATGAGACATGTTCTATATCACTGAAGATGAACTCCAAAGTGTGGGCTGAGACCCAGATCTCTATTTGTTCAAAACTTTCTGTCAGCACATATGAGATAGTTCATTCTGGAAGATTGTGCCCAATCATTGATCCATTTTATTTTTCCTCCACTAAAGAAACTCCTGATTAGCTCTTACCCTCTGTTTTCAGTCAAAGGGAATCTGCTCACCTGCACAAAGTCCACCCTTCATGAAGAGCAACCCAGAAAGTGGACATGAAAATAGATCCACTACAAAAGCACACTACTCTGTGCATTGACACCAAGCACAATAACTGGAATTTTTTCATATTAGGAAAATATTTACATAGAAGTAAATGATATATAGCAAAATATAGAAAAAGTCAAATGGCACATTTTTTTACACATGAAATTCATTGAGGTAACTGGTCTTGTAAAATCTAAATGGAGAAATAAGTTTAGGAAATATTGGCAAGTTTACCTTCTAGCACAAATAATTAAGGTGCCCTGAAATTGGTCCAATTTATACACTTGTGGCAACTGATGCTCATTCACTTTTGAGACCAAGGATGCTTAAGTCTGAGCTAAAGTGCTAGTTGAGTAATATATTCAAGCAATGCTTAGAAATTATCTGACTTAGTAACACTGGCTGAGATAGAACTCATATAGCATACAATTAGTAAATGCAATTTTCCACATCTTGATTTGTCACGAGTATTAAATTTGCATAACTTAAAAAAAGTCCTGCCTTGAAAGAAAGTACTTTAAAAACAGTTTATATAGTAGTTTTTCCTTTTAGTAACACAAACAGATGAACTAAAATTTATTTAAAATGCAGAAGGCAGCCTAAATATCATGTTTAAAGTACAGAAAAACCCCTCCTTCCAGTGAGTAATAGTAATTACCCTGTAGGTATGAAGCACATAAAAAAATTAATTCATTCTTTTTGTTTTATGTCAAATGTTGTTTTCTGGTTTGGTTTACTTTGTTGTTTTTTGGATTCATAATTTTTTTAATTATTTATTCACAGTGTAGAAACTGAAATTTGTGCATCACTTGGAAAGATCTGTGATCTTTCTAGATGAAAAATAAATTATTATTTACTTCCACATAAGCAAAATTTCACTTTTTTCTGCATTACTTCATATGTTAGTACATCATACTTAAAAAACTATTCTTTACCTGAAACAGTAATTTTCCCATTACTTATGTGTCTTATATCATGAAATTGGGCTGAGACTCTTTAAAGTCCAATTGTAATAATGGTGGAAAAAATGTTGGGCAATGAAATTTAAAGATATTTTTGTGAAATCTAGTTCAAGTTCAAACATTATAAGGTATATAGATATCCAATGAAAGCACAACAGTTTTTCTTCACATCATAGGAGCAGTGAATGATTTGGGGTGTTAGGGAACTTAAAGATCATCTAGTTCCAATCCTTCTGCTGTGGACAGGGGTGCCACCCAGCAGACCAGGTTGCTCAGAGCCCCATCCAACCTGGTCATGAACACTTCCAGGGATGGGACACCCACAACTTCTCTGGGCAACTTATTCAACTGCCTCATCAACCTCACAGTGAAGAATTTCTTCTTAACATAAAATCTAAGCCTACTTTCTTTCAATTTGAAGCCATTTCCCCCTTGTCTCGTCACTACATACCCTTGAAAAAGTCTCTCTCCACCTTTCTTGTGAGTTTCCTTCAGGTAGTTGAAGGCTGCTAACTAGGTGATCTTGAAGCCTTTTCTTTTCCAGGTTGAACAACCCAAATTGTCCCAGCCTGTTTTCATAGGAGAGGTGCTCCATCCCTCTGAACATCTTCGCAGCCTTCTTCTTGACCTGCTTTAACAGATCCATGTCCTTATCGTGCTGAGGACACAATACCCCAAACAGGGTTGCACAAGGACAGAGTAGAGGGGCAGAATCCCCTCTCTCAGCTTGCTGGTCACTCTTTTGCTGCAGCCTAGGATGTGGCTGACTTCCTGGGCTGTGAGCACACACTGTTGGCGTTTGTTCAGCTGTTCATCTACCAGAACACCCAAGTCCTTCTCTACAGGGCTTCTCCCAGTGAATTTTCCCATTCTGTGTGCATGTCTGGTATTGCCCAGAAACATGTGTAGCACCTTGTAAGTGTTAAACTTCATGAGAGTCTCATGAAGTAGCTGTCCTGTTTCTCTGTAGTAGTTTCCCTGTTCATCTAACCTAGTTATCTTTTCTCATTTGTGATTAGTCTGTAAATTAGGGTTAGAACATGTCCATTTCTGATTATACAATAGTGGTGAAAACCCCTGTTTGGATTTATTTTTTTAAAGGAGTAAAAGAAAGTTTAAATGTACCAAACTTCAAATACCTCTGGTTTTCTTCTTGAGATTTGATCTGACTGTTTTTCAGCCCATCTCATGTTGGGCTCCCACTATGTATTTAAGAAAACAATGCATTCATCTTTCTTTTCAGAATGGTCACAATAAAGCTAAGGGGATTAGATTATAAATGAGGAAAGAGAGGGAAAAAAATGCCATTGCCTGGGAAAATATTTTTATTTTCCTGAGAAAAACCTTGCAAATTCATTTTCTTGCCAGCTTGAATGATTTTTTATGCCCATGTCCAGATCTTGTTTTTGAAGGCCTGGGAAAAACAGATGAGTTCACAAAATACTAAGGTACACAGGAGACAGTACTGGGTGCTCAAGCCTGTCTGATCTCTACCCATGAGATTTACTATGATGCAACTACCTAAGAAAGACTTTATTGCTGCACACTGTAACATCCTGTGTATTTTAGAAAAAAAGAAGAAGAAATCAGAACATTTTGCTATCTGAATATCTGAAAGAAGTCTGATGTTTTAAACAGTCTTTGGAATGAAAGTACATGTAAAAAGTTAAATAAAATGATACCTTCAGTTTGTTAAATTACCCTTCACTCTTTCACTAAGTTACCTGTGAGAACATTCAGAGATTTATCTCAGAAACACAATGATATTTTATTTACATGTTTATTAAATATGTTGTTTCTCAAAGAAATTTCTCTCTAAATTCACAGAAAAGCAGACAGCCTATCTTGTCATTTACCCCCCTCAACATACAAGGTTGACGAGGTTATTTATCTTTCCATGAAAAAAAAAAAAAAATGTAATAGTCTGTGTGTAGTTTTGCCACCATTTGTGGTGAAAGATTTCAAATATTACCTAAAAAAAATATCAGAGACAGAAAAATGAAAGATTATGCAAAGTTAGGAGGACACATGATACAGTGCAGCTGGTTGTCAGAGGGCTCAGTATGCACAGTCCCTCTCACCTGCACTATTCTGTTTGGAATAAGATTATCCCTGCAAAGAATGCACTGCAACGTTATACAAAGGAGTAATAGCATTTTAGGGATGCATATGATTTAACTGTTTTGGATTGTGATAATACATTTAAAACTGTGCAAAATCCAGGCTAGTCTGTGGCATTTTAAAATCCTCAGTGATACAATACTGGTGTCAAACCAGTCTGAGTAACCCACAGAGATTCTAAATATCATTTATTCCACAGAAGTCTGCAAGACCTAGATAGATAATATCCATTATGTTTCACCCATTCATTTTTGACAGAGTAGTTTTACAGCAGAACTTGAATTCGTTCATTCCAGAAAGCAGAAATAACAAAGCATAAAAATAGAAAGTCAAATTATTTTTCCATATGTTAAGTAGAAAGATCTTTAAAGAGAGCATCAGTACTGACCTACAGAATATGAATAAACATTCCCTTTTCCATCAGGAACTAATATGTGTACTCAAAAGACTAGGGAAATACATATTTAAAGTCCATTTTATATACTTCTGTCTTTAAAATCTTAAAGAGCAATCAATTTTTTTCCCTAAAGTAATACTTTTAACAAAGTTTCATACCAAATTTAATTTTTAGAAGAATCTTTTTCCTTAAATTTTGGCTAGGTATATATTTTTACATTCTAAAATATCCAAAGGGTGAGATCCCCTATTTTTAGATTCTCTTTGTGTGTCTTGATTTTGTCCAAATCAGACATTAACAGACAACAGTCATACCGTGAAAGGGATGGAAAGTAAAAACTATCACCTGCAACACTGACAATGACTAGATATCTTCTAAAACACCTATTTTTAACCCCTTGTTTCCAGGAACTTAGTGAGTTTTCTATTTTAACTCTTCTTAACTACAGAGATATGGATAAGGATAGCCAATGTCCCAAGTATTGATTTTATTAGGTGCTGTGTATTGGGAACCTACTTGTATGAAGCCCATCTAAAAACTTTTTTAAAATGTACTTTATGTATGGACTGATTTAAAATACAGTGAATGTAGACAGGTTATACTGAAAGGTGCTGCAAGAGCTGCTCATGAAGGACCACTTGTCGAGTCTAGAAATTGTTACACTAAAATCAAGATCAGAAGCTCACATCCGCTCTGACAAAGGAGTATTTTTTATATGTATACCTAAAAGCATGAAACAAGACTTAATTGGTTCTTTCTTCCAAAAAGTATAGATGCAGGGGGAGATGCTTGAGGGAGAAAAAAAATACACTAGGTTGGCAGAAAAGTGTGAAATATACTTCTGTGGTATTTTAGAGGACTCAAAAAAGTATGTAAGCTATGCAAACAGACTTCTTCCTGTAGAAGAAAAGTGTATCTGATATAATCTGATATGTGGGACACAGGTACAGAGAGGATCCACGGTGAGGTGTGTGTCAGAAAAGAATTTATCATGAATTAGTTGGTTTTAACTGAATAAGACTTTACAGATTTAAATCAAACGTAAATAGATGCAGTGATTTTCCTCCTATGTTTTCATGTATTTTATAAATATATCAGCTTATGCATATTTTGATATCATAAATGCTCTTACATGTCTGTAATCTTAATTTAGCTCAAGTTAAAAGTCAATTACATCCTAATTAAAATTGTTGACGATGTCTACTGGGACATGTTTTCTAGTGGAAGGTTTCCCTGCCCATGGCAGGTGGGTTGGTCTTGATAATTTGGAAGCTCCTTTTCAACCCAGATCATATGGGTTATATCATATATCATATGGGCTTGCTATGGACTCTGCGTAAGTATCACTGCATGTCTAGAGTGTTTTCTAATCTTCTCACTATACAAAAATGTTGTGAAGTGGAGAGAATGAGAGTCTTTTGATCTACCATACGTATGCTTTTGATATTATCATACAGTTGCTGACTTGATAACCTCAGGGAAAATGCTGCCTTAAGTGATGATTTTGGAAAGATTTTTGAGAATTCCAGATCTGTAAGGAATTTGGTATTTTCTTCTGAATTAGTAGCCATTTTTCCTAAAATAGGATTTCTGTGCCTTAGTTTAAATATCCTTTTTATATTCTCAAACCTTGCTTTCAAATATCAAAACTCCACCCTGTTGCTTTATACAGAGCAGCCATGATTCAAGACAAGACAAGAAAATGAAAAATACCACTAAACCCACTCAGAAGTAAATTGGAGAGATTAATCAAAAACAGGCTTTTGGAAACAAGTAGGGCCAACATAAATTGTGCAGACATGATCTGTTTGAACAAAGTGCTTACAATATTGAGAACGTGAGCTAATTTGATATTAGTTTAACTGAAATACTTTTTTCTGGAGGCTACAAGTAAAAAAAAAAAAAAAAATAAAGAGGAAGCCTAGTCTTCTGCCCTTTGTTTGACAAAAATTAACTCTCTTAATTTCTTCACTACATTCTATGTAAATTTTATGAAAATAGGTAACCATATATTTTTTCAGATTAAATTGACAGTAATGCAAATTATGTGCATTTGTGCATTATTTTAATGCACAGTGTTTGTGAATTATTTTTATTTAATATTTAATTTGTTAATGCCTTCACACTAAAAAACTGGTATTGAGAAATAATTATCTCTACAGAAAAGCACATTAACTGGAAAATTTGCCTTATTTTTGCTGTAGCAACATTCTCAAAAAAGTTTAAATGGAGTAGTAAATTAGATAAATTGCAATATAAAAAGTTTATTAAAATTCCAGATGCTTAATTAATGTAGGAAGTCAATATTTTCACCATATATAAAGGAAAGTAATAGCATTTATAAGAAAAATTCAGTGAAATGATTGTGTTTTGTATACTAATTCTGCATTTAATTATCTTACAGTTAATATATTGTGGTTACTACTATATCTCTTTACATAAAGGGATATCTTTATGTAAAAATTGGTACTAAATATACTCTATAAAATAATCTAAATATAATTATCTGCTTTTGAAAATTTCAGTTGCCTTGAATACCAGTTTTGAATAAAATAGAGTTTTTGATATAGTTCTACCATCATTCAAAGCAGAGATTCTGTGGTATGTTCATTTCTTTAATGATTTCGTTCCCCACTCTTGGCAACGTAGAAAATCTCTCCAATAATTTAATTATTTTTGGCACAAGATTTGTCCTAAATACATTCTCCCAACATCTTTATTCTATCTAAGATATAGCTCTGATGAGAAGAGTTGTAAGCTTTGAGCTGCAATATTCTACTCCTCTATCTTCCTGTGTCTTGAGACCAACAAATTGGAAATGATTGCTAAAATCGAGCCATGTAATTAGACAGCATAACATCTAATATACTTCTTTTGTCAGCTGGCCAGAAAGAGAATTTCAGTAAATGATACATTACACCATGAAAAAACTCTTTCAAACAAGCCTGTTAATGATGATAAATAAAGAACTTGCGCAAAACCAAGCAATTAATCCTTTGGAAGCTTTCCATTGAAGTTGCTATTAAGGCATCAAGCAATGCAAGCACATTACATAAACAAATCCTTTGGGAATATTCCACTTTAGGTTAGTGCATTTTCTTGCAAACCCATCTGTAGTTTACTTCTTCCATAGAATTTCTTATTCACTAAAATATTGTCTTTATTTTAATAAAGGAACAATCAACAGCCATTCATAGAGGGAAGAATCAGTTAAAAAATACATCACAAGATGTTAGAATGTTCTGAGACATTGCATTTTCTTTTCAGAGAAATAATATTGATTTATTTACTTGTGAAGCAAGGGTATTTTTTGCTTTTCTACAGGGGCAGAGCAGATTGCAATATTCTGGCATTAATAATGCATTGGAAATAAAGAGGAATGGTAAGCAAAAATTTATTCTGCAGCTTGTAAAAAATGTGAAGTGTCAAAAGGTTATAGAAAAATCCTCCCAGTAAACACTATTTCAAATTACAATCTTGTAAAGCAGTTTCTCAGTGTGCAGGCGACTAAGTAGATCAATGTCTCAGTACATGAGAGGATGGTGTACATTGGTGTTTTCAGTAATTTTTTTTTCATAGGTCCACCAAATTATTCCCTGTTCATATTATGAGCTCTGGCTGGAAACATAAAAGAAGGCAAAGAGTAGTTTAGCAATTTTTTTACTCTGTAAACACAAAACTACTCAGATTCCATCTTATTATTAGATCTGTGGAAAATCCTTTATATGCTTGGTTTCAGTAGAAATCCCATAAAATAACAAAAAAATAACAAAAGTATCACAATAAAGTACTGAGGATTTTTGCTATGTCTAGCATAAAAGAGATATGGATATCAAACAGATAGGGGTGTTTTGTAGGGTTTTTTTGGGTTTTTTTACCAATATACACTGTAAGATTATTCTAACTAATGCAATTTTAAGTTAAAATATAAACACTTTTTTAGATATGGATTGTGTCAGTAGCCTGTCATTGACTGCTTGCAGTTTAAGACTATTTTCTTCATTTACAAGATATCTTTCAAATAAAGAGAAACGCTAAACCTGGTGTTTTTTCCAAATTAAATGAATGGGAGGATTCTAAAGAACAACAAGAATGCAATAGATAAATTGATCAGTTCTATTATATTTCAGCAGGAGTTGTAGCAAAACCATAATAAAAGTACTTAGAAGAGAACATTGGTCATGACCATTGGGGATTTCCTCCTATCTGTAAAGACTGATAATGGAGAATATGGAAATTGAATGCTTATTTTTCTCCAAAGAATACAATTGTGTAGCAGAAAAAAATAACAGCGAAAATTCCTGAAAATACTGACTCACAAAATCATCATATTGCAGACTGGTTGAAGTTGGAAGACACCATTTAGTCTAACACCTGGCTCAAGCATGGCCATCCAGAGCCAGTTTCCCAGGACCATGTCCAGGCAGCTTTTGACAAGAAGAATAAGACTCCACCCTGGTCAGCCTCTGCCAGTGCTCAGTTACCTTCACAGTAAAATTTTCCTTATATTCAGGGTGAACGTCAAGCATTTTTGTTTGTCTTTTGCCTCCTGCCTTGTCACTCTCTCTTCTTGGCATTCTTTTAAATATTCAATGGAAAGTTGAATATGAATCAGCAGAACCATCCCAGCCAGGAGGGCCACCCATGTCCTGGAGTGCATCAGGCACAGCATCACCAGCCAGGCAAGGGAGGGGATTGTCCCACTCTGCTCTGCACTGGGGCAGCCTCACCTCGAGTGCTGGGGGCATTTTGGGGCAGCACAGTATAGGAAAGACATTAAAGAATTCCAGAGCATCCGACAGAGGGCAAAAAAGATGGTGAAGGGCTTAGAGGGGAAGCTGTATGAGAAGTGTCTGAGGTCACTTGGTCTGTTCAGCTTGGAGAAAAGGAGACTGAGGGGAGAC
>LTAT01000002.1:41918073-41939442 GCA_003286495.1 Chlorodrepanis virens
TTAACTAGATTATTACTTTTTTTTTTTTTGGTAAAAAATAATCATGATTAAAAAATAGTCAGGATATAAAACTCTGAAAATATTGCTCTTCTTATTATATTAGAACAGCTGGAATTTCAGGAAAGCCAAAGGCTGTTTAAACTAGCATTGTAACAAAATATATTTGTTTGACAAAGAGCCGAGAAAAAAGCAGAAAAAAAACCCAACAAAAACCATCCAAACAATGAACCAACCTAAAAACCCCAAACCCCCTCACAAAAAATGAAGTGGTTGTGTATTCCAGTGTTAAATATGTATAGTCCTAATGGTTGTTGCAAAAGGAGCAATTCTCACATCTTTCCCATTCCTCTTCCTCCCCCACTCCTGCCATAGTGTTGTCTCCTCAATTCTGTGATTAGAGTGACCCCTCTGAGATCTGAGTATGCAGAAAATTTTTATTTCTATTTCCCCATCCATCTATGGTATGATCTAGGCTTACTAGGCAGAATTAATTTGTGAAGGGATCAGATGAGCACATTATGGAGCAACAGAGCTAGAAGTAATATTCAGCTGAGAATAGAAAAGGAAGTAAAGAAAAGGGACTGATATGACTGATATATTGAGATTTCCTCAGTTATATCACCATTATGTGATCAGGTAATTTTGGGGGGGGTCTAATCTCTGTATGTATGTATGTATATATATATATATATATGCATGGCTTGATTTTATACTTGATATTAATGGAAATTTTATATGACATCAAAGGGGAAAAATAAGCATTTTAAAACAATTAGTATGGTATTGCTTTTAGAGGTATTTAATCTATAGCTGCTGTCACTAATAAAGAGAATAGAAAAACAACAAGAGAACTTTAAAAAATATTTTATCCTTTTTAAGAGATTCTTTTTTTTTTCTTAAGAAAGAAAAAATAATCTTTTATTCTTTTATATTTTGAAAACTCTCCGATGCACCGTCAGGAAAGCTCTCATCTCCTCAGTAGGCAAAAAGCACTTTATGGTTACAAGTTTTCTTTTTTCTAAGAGGAGCTTTAACTTCATTTCTCCCTTATTCCTACAGTTCCACACAATTATTTTGGAAACAGAAAGTTCCCCAGAGTTCCAGTTTGTTTTATAGAATCTGAGAGCACAAAGCCCACAGTAAGAGCCACAGAATATTAAAAATAAAAAGTGACAAAGATATTAAAAGCCAGAGCTGGACGCCAAATTTATGACAGTTATGAAGATGCAAACTGAAGAGATAATATTTCTTGCTCAGACTAGGAAGCAGAAAAAATTGCCATTAGACAATTATGCTGGTAGTTGTTCTACCATATTCAGAGTTTGGTAAACTTAGCCTGATTTAGGTCAAAGCCTTTCTAATATATCAGAAATTATGCAGTTACCCATTACATTTCACCCTTTCTTTGCAACTTCCATCACAGTATCAGCAATTAACCTAATTGTACAACCACTGCCAATTTTCATTCATATGTAATAGTTACAGGCCAGGAAGGTCAGGCTCTTTCTACATAGTCATAGAAATTAATAAAGCTATGCTATTCCCTTCATTTTTGAATTAGCACAATCTACTTTCTAGATCTTTGTCTGTTTTTTCTTTCACATAATGCTATTTTCTCCTCTTGGAGAGATATTAACTTGTTGTTATTATCTGGAATAAAAATACATGTACCCACTAATAAATACACTCTAAACCCCAAGTTTTTGTGATCACTTAGTCTTGAATTTCTTTCACCCTTAAGAATGTTTCTGTTACTGTCTTTATCTTCTGTCACTTGTTCCATGTTACTTAGCTCTTCACTCCAGCAGTCCAAGATATGCTATTCTAGGGTTCAAGGGTGTAGTCCTCTAGCAAGGAGTGTTCTTGCTCAGGACATAAGCATGGCCATATAACTCCAGGTATCATAGAGAAAAAAAAAATCCTGCAGATTTTTACTTATGCAAATATCCTTTAAAATACAATATTTTAAAAAAATTGCTTTGCCATATGATGGCACACAGCCTATCAAAAAATCAGCTGAGAGTGAACTGAATATTCAATTACTTTTTCAATTTAAAAAAAGTTATAAAGAAAGCTCCTGTAGACAGGCAACCATTTTACAGAGCATTACTGTTCTTTGCAAGCAAAGTATGATACATATTTTTCTCTGCTCATTGAATGCATTTTCCTGCCACTAAATAACTCAGCTTAATTTCTCAATGTCAAATCATTGCTGATCTTGCATTCCTTGCCAGCTTTCAAAGCAGACTACTTGTTTTGCAGAAGCTGTGTATATTTTATTGAAAGGGCAGTTTTGTTATTCTTTCTACCAAATTCAAAAAAATTAAAATATTTTTAAAGTAATAATGCAACATCTCTATGCAACATCTGTTAAGTAGAAAATTACTTTTTGGTAACATTTTCCTTTCTGTCTGACACATTTTAAGAACACAATTCTTCACTTTCTTGTCTCTTGTATTAGTGACCATTACTCCAAGAAATTTGTGTCGTACTAATTTATAAGGGTAGGTGTGGTAAAGTTCACATTTATTGGTTGTTTTATATGTGATAAAATGTCTAAAAATACTCTGAGTTCCTACAGCCAAAGAACCATGTTTAGAGATATGAGATTCTGGGATAATTTCCCTTCCTTAAATAATTCTTGCAGTGCAATTCTTTAATAAAAGACCCCAGTAAACAGTTAATAAAATCTAATCTGCAAAACACAGAAATAAAAGTATTTAAGACAATTAAACTGACTTCTGGCTTGTTTGTCTCCTTGAATATTAAGTAAACAACCTAAGAACTAAAAATAATCAAATTAGCATTACTAGTACTTCAAGATTTGAAATATGAGATTAGATCCTGATCTCAGAATTTCCATGTGTTCTCATGCAAATTTTCTACAGCACTTCCATAATTTCTCATCACTAACAATTATTTTATGAGAAAGTTGTAGATATTTTAATAGCAGATTAAAAAATCTGCTTTATATTACTTTGATAGTAGTATAAAGGAGTTTATATTTGCATAGGGAGTTTTAGGTTGGGGATTGCATCTGCACCCAAATTGCATTCAGTAGTTGTAGCAAATTCTCAGCAAACTCTACACCTGAAGCAGATGGAAGAAGATTGCATCAACCCTTACAAATTACAAGAGTTTGTGATGCTCATCTGCATTTTAATCAGATATAAAAGATTTACTCCTGAAATACATCAAGAAACACTATTTTCACCTGCTGAAATGTATCAGAGAGTTTATAGTCAATCAAGGAAAATATCTTGCACATTTTTACTTTCTATTTCTTCCTCTTTTAGGTATACAATATTACATGCGTGTAGCTGTCAATGATTTTATTAGCAACTATATATAAGCTCATCAAAATAGGAACCAAGAAGTGATTTCATGTGTCAAATCCTCTTTATTAAGGATTTGACTTCTGAACTCAACAAAAAAAGATGAATTTTTGGTTACATTAGAAACATTTTCTTTTCTGCAATCTGCGGTGCAATGCAATACCATCAGACAGATAAAGCAGACCACGTGCAGTCAGATATTAGGAACACTGTGTGGTTTGCAGGTATAAAGATTTGTCATGTTTCTTCTTGTGACCAGAGGAAACATAAATTGGAATTAGTTTTTTCAGGCACAAGGACTGAACTGCAAAATTCATCCTCTGAATAAGTATATCTCACATTCTTGACAAATAAGTAACAAACAGATTTTGCTAAAATATTCTTATACTGACAATTATTTAAATAAAATTGTTTTATCTATTGAATTATATACAGGTTTTTATTAAATAAAAATACAGTAAGTCAAATGTCAATGAAATTCAATTAACTAAACAAACTGCATGTCAGCATATTGCTAATGGTGACATTTAATTCAAGTACTGGGAAAAAAAATTATCAATATTAAGAATATATTTTATAACAATGTTATCTGAAAAATGAGCTACTAATAATAGAAATGAAATTTTTTGGAGAAGTAATACAGAGTAGAAACTTGTCACCATCACCTCATTAAAAAAGTACCTGTATAGGTGGCCACAGGCACTAGAGGTGGAATAACTGGTGATACCCATTAATCCTAAATGTATGCTTGATTCCTACGTGACCCTTACCTTTTCTTAAACTAGCAAGTTATTTTCCACATATTAACTTGTTCTATTTTTCTGGACCATAAATGTAATGACATAAAAGTCTTATTAGCTTCTGGGCTCAGTTTTAACAGGAGTTTTTAACATTTACTTAAAAAAGATATAAAGGTATAGTGCAATAATTAACCTGCATCATCGTATTAGACCTGTCATTAGAATTTCCTAATAGTTTGATACAGAAAGGATATTTTTTTTTTCTCTAGAGACTTTTCCCCACTATCAATTTATTGACAATAATATTAATGTGCAATTAGTCCTTTTATTATTCTAGGCTGTAGTATTTTATTGTGATGAGTTTTACTCTGCTTATGAGATTCAGACAAAAACTTGTTCGGTCATATTCCCTAAAATTCCAAGTATAAACTCTCTTTCCAGACACCCAATAGACTTATAGAGTGGTGTTTGTTGGAAGAGACCTTACAAGACCTTCTAGTAAACCCACCTGCCTTGGGCAGAGACATCTTTCACTAGATCACATTGCTTAAGCCTCCTTCATCTTGACCTTGAACACTTCCAGGGATGGGGCATCTGCAACTCCTCTGAGCAATCTGCTTCATTGTCCCACATCCCTCGTTTTAAAAATTTTTTTCAGTATGTCCAAAGTAAATCTACACTCTTTCAATAAAAGTAATTTCCCCTTGTCCTTTCAGTGCAAGAGCTGGTTAAAAGCCTTTCTCCATCTTTCTTATAACTGTTCCTTTATATATTAAAAGACTGTGATAAGTCTTTTCTTCTACAGACTGAACAACTGCAACTCTCTCAGCCTGTCTTCACAGGTCAGGTGTTCCTGACCTGCATTATTTTTGTGGCCCTTTTCTGCACCCTCTCTAAAAGATCCATGTCCTTCTTGGACCAGGAACCTCAAAACAGGAAAAAAGCCTTCTTTTAATAAGCAATATTCCCTGGAATATGTTGCATGTAACTAGCCCTGAAAGCATGTCTTACTGCTCTCATCAGAAGCAAAAAATGGGGATTCGTAAATTATTCATAACCTCCTTTCTCCTTGAGGCAATATCTGACCCACAAATATGTAAAGGATGAAAAATGTCTCTCTCAGAGATAAAAGAAATGCTGATTTATATAGCATTCATTTAATTCCCCTTGATTTAAATTAATGCTTTAAGTGAGCATTTTACATATTATGCTTAATGTAAAGGACTGATTAAAGAGATATGCTTTCTTTAATCTGTCTAGTAAAACAGCAAAATAGGTATTCTTGATGACATTGCTTTTACTGAATCCTATTTTCACAAAAGATGTTCAGCATCATGTAAATGACCAAGACTTGACAAGTCAGCTTTGTTTCCTGTGTGCTTAATTAACTCTTTCCATTCCACTAGATTATTTCAGTTACACTTGGCCAGTTCTTTGTTTTCTGCTTTAGGAAAAAAAAAAAACAAACTAAAATCCCCAAACAAACAGAAACATCAACAGATAATTACATTTGTCTAATATGTATATCACAGTTTTTATACCCTTTTCATTTGCCCTAATGTCACACCTTGATTTGAAAACCAGAATTCTTGTTTTAATGATACCAAGTTAAATAGAAGACAATATGTTTGCAATTCCACTTCCTTCCACTTCCTTATTTCCTTCATGTTGGGGTTTTATTTTTAACTTATAACATAGAAACTACCATTTTTATTGAGAAATTTTTAAAAAGCTATAAATTTTGAAAGAGACTGCAAAGACCCCCTTACAGTATGGATGTCATTCATGTTACCACATAATATTAATACAATGCCTACTAAATACTGAGGTTTCTGTTTTCTTATAGTGATTTGCTTAACATTAAATATTTAGCATTAAATATTTCACTTACCTTTTAACCTTGCCAAATCTAGTAGCTGTCTGAAGGGCTTGACACTAAGTTTTAAGGTCACACAATTAAATCCAAGCTATGGCTGCTTCACTTAAAAGAATCTGCAGAGAAAAAAGAAATCCATGTAAATATTTCAGAATATCTTTTCTGTGTTTTTATTTTTTACACAGTGGTTCACTTTACAAAAGCATCCTATTTTGCACAAAAAAGCTAAATTTTTTTAGGATAACATTCCTTACCTGGTGCCGTTATGGATTGGTCCACACACTGTGTAATTCTTGAGGAGAAAAACTTTCCAGAGATAAATGGATATTCTAGGGACAGAACCACAGAATTTACATTCCTTACATGTGGTGACTGTTCTGGAAGAATTCATACACATAGTCTCATAGACCCAGTGGGGCACTGACATTTCCACATGCAAAGGTGGAAGGCAAAATTTGAACGAGCCTTTTTTCAAACTAGAATAGAGAAGAACAAGTTTCTCATCTTTGTGATGAAGTATTTCAGCAGTGTAGTAGAAAAGCACTTGCACACAGTCCATTTAGAATGACAGAATTAGGATTCTGAATTATGAGTAGTTTGGGGTTGGAAGAGACCTTCAAAAAAAATTCTGATTATTTCTTGGCAAATTGCTAGATTTTAGTTTGATTTTTGAAATAGAAATGACATTTTTGATGGGTTTTGCTGTGTTGTAGGGAAGGACTTGGATCGTGGAGTCACAAACTAATCACAGGAATTTATGAATTAAGCTGCCCTTAAGCATGTCTCATCTATCAGTAGTTGCCTTTCCACTAAAACAAGTTTGCTTAAGTTAAATATGTGATGCAAGCATACTATAAATACCGCCATACAGAAGCCATGAAGCAACACCATCTTCTCTTAAATAAATGTTTTCTAAATTGCAGGGTTTGGAAACAATTTGTATGGAAAGATGGTGGCATAATGCACAAAAAAAATTCATTCCATAAAATGGAACGTAATTCAAGCAGAAATGCATTTATTTTCTATCAGAAATTTCAACAGAAATATTTAGCTAAAATATTATAGTTCAGCCTGCTATTCACAGTGATGGGACATATCTAGTTTTAATTTTCCTTTTGGGAACTCTTCATGCTGAATAACTTTAATTTAGCTATAAAAGTGTACTTCTAAATGTATAACAAAATTATTTCTGTAAATATAATTTTTAGAGGAACTATCCCTTTATATTGCACTTAGATAAGTCTTTTTATAAGATGAAAATTCACCACCCAAGCAATGAAAAAAATCTAAAATAAACAGAAACTAAAATATAGACAAATGATATAACAAAATTGACTGAAGATTTTAGTACTATAATCAATCTATCCTATTCTCTTTGACAGAGTGCTCTAGGTTGGTATTTAAAGTCTAGTTAAGATTTTTTTGATATGCATAACAAGAGAAACCTTTAGGAAAAATGTCTCAAAGCTTGTAAAAGACAAGTAAGAGATAATTAATAAATTCAGAGTTTCTCAGGTACTTTGAATTTGGGTTTCTCACAAGTTCTCCTAGGAAGAAAGAGGAAGACTTTTGGTGGAGAACTTAAAGCTCTTATTCCCTGTTGGAGCTAACCATTGATACAATGCACACAGTGTGGAGGAGCACGTTCAGCAATCTCACTCTACATGTAATAAAGCAACATGGAGGATTTGTTAGCTGTCAGTTCTTCTGTTATGTCCTTTGCTCAGCCTCTGTATTTGATATTCTGTCTCAGAGAAGACATATAGCAAACACTCCTGAAAAATTAACAAGAACAAATATTGTTTGAGTCTGCCTGTGCTTATCTCCTTCTTATACTCTCTCAGATTGTGGGGAATACAGAGTTACTTACCTAATATAGGAAGAGATTCCCAGAAGACAAGGCAAAATCACTGATTGTGAAGATGATGTACATCAAAAGCAAGCATTTATTACTGCAACACACTAGCAGAATGTCTGCATAATTCAGTTGTTTTCATGTTTAAACATGCATAAAATCCCTGAGACTTCCTCTGTCCTACAGCTACCTGAACTTGTGGAAGAGGCAAAGAACTTCAGGCTTTTTTTTCTCTGTGACAAAAGTTACATAAGGTGTTCCTCCTGACCTGCTCAGCTGAAGTTTTTTTGAATAGTAACTTATGATTTTTGTCTCCACAGAGGTCAAATTTGTCCAGCAGTCACTCACCCATTAGTTCTGCACATGACATTTTGTGTAGAAAATATCCTTGGAAATAACAGACATGGGCTCATATGGGAGGATAGAACAGAAGCCACTACACATTTCTTGCCAAAGCATACAGCACAGAGAAGGATCACCAGGTAATATGAGAAACACTGTGTATTAGAAAGCCAATCGTGGTGTTGGGGTTTTGTCTTTTTTTGGTTAAAGTTCAGAAAAGAAAAGGGAAGTGGTGAAAGTGAAGACAAAATCAAAACAAAACCAGCATGGGAATCTTTCAAAAAAAAAAAAAACCAAAAAAACCCCAGCCCATACTTGTACCAGTACTAATTCAAGTTTATCTATAAAAGAAAAATTTCCCCTCTGAAACAAGAGATTATGTATTAGTTCAAGATTTGTGAGCAAAACAAAACTATGATCTTTTTCTGGATGAAGTTGCATCAAAACCAGAACTCTCCATGTTCTTAAAAACACCTCTCTCTGTATGTATGTCTGTACAAAAATAGCAAGAGGCCAACTTAGGTGAAGTGTCTCTGTGTCACTTGAACTTCTCAAGCTTTGAGGGACATAAACAACTCCATATGCTTTAACTAATAGCATTGTGCTGCTTTTAGCATGAAACTTCCAGTGAAAGGACTAAAGCTTTTTTTGTTAAGACACTTAAGAAAACATATACATTAAAAATTCACATTATACACAATCCTTATTAGATTTCCAAAAATAAAAAAGGCACAGAGTAATATCTTGAAGTAACTTGAAAGGTATAACCAACAAAAAAACCCCTAAAAAACACTGAAAACTGCCTTACCACTTTCTTTGTAGTGGAATACTGTGAGGGAAGTATTAGTACATTTAAAGTCAGAAGATATATTGAAGAAAAGCCTTTGAAAATATTAGACCAACTCTATCACTGGCTGTAATAATTTCTATGAGTCTAAGGGAAGAAAATATAAGTTGGAATGAAAGAAATCATCAATGTGAAGTGTAGACTGATAAATTGACATGAAAAATCTTTTTTTCCACAAAATAGATAAGAAATAGGGTTTATAAAAATAGCTTCTTTATTCTGATTATGGAGAAAGATATACATTTAGAAAATATGATGTAGTACCTACTAGGCCAAGTACTCTTGCAAGAGATGTACAATCCTAGTAACTTATCCAGCACTGCAGAGTAGCTAAAGCTAATATAGGTGCTTTTTGTTTAGCAACATCTGTCCTTCAATCACATATGAAAGAAATTCTAGTTATCCAATACTGAATTATCATCAAAACCAGAATTTTTGATGCTAAAACAACATTAAGAATTAAATAAAAACTAAAGTAAAAAACAGGGGTTGATCATGGCAATGTGTGCACAAAACAAGAGGGGCTTTTGTTGCTGTCACTGAACCACTGCTCATCTGGAGACATGACTGCCAGCCAGCTGGTTCAGAAATATAGAGACATATGGTACAGTTATTAATACTGACCCAAAGTTATTCCAGTGAGCATATTCCAAGTCTGAAAAAAACCCCTGGTAAATATTCATTTAAATATGTAAATAAATGTATTCTATTATAAATTCTATTCTATAAACACACATGCTTTCAGTGCCAAATCAAAACCTCCTAAATGCTAGGAGTTCACAATAGTTTTGGGATATCCAATAAAATTAAATTTAAGGAGAACAGTAAAATAAAAATATAACAGCATGCTGATCAGCATTCAAATACAAAATGTGGCTGAGATCTGAATTAGCATAGCTGCTTTGCAAATACAGCTATAAATCTTATTGTGGTCTTAAGCAACAAGCCAAAATTAATGAATGAATGTATTAGAAACAAAATGGTCGAGATTGCAATCCTACTGATCAGAAAAAGAAAAGCTAGAACTAAATAACAGTTATAAAAACAACTCAGCTGTCTCTTATACTTATTTCATTTACAAATCTCATTCCATATTTTCCATTTAATGCATGAGTGCATTTTTCCAATAAGAGTTTCCCCGAACAAACCACTGTATTGAAATGCTTGTACAATTTTCAGCTGTGCTTAAATTATACAGTTAACTATTCTAATAAAGTTACGGGCAGAATTATGCATCAGAGGTGGAAAAATATATAAATGGAATTGGTCTGGGCAGGGCACAAAAAGTACCAGTAAGGATTATGAACTACATGCAGGTATTAAGTTCTTTCAGTTATTTAATTTTGGTCCAAATGAAATGAAGAATTTTCCTATCAAACTTCCCATGATGAAAAAAAGAAAAAATCTTAGGTTTTTCCAGTTGCTCTTTCTTCTAGATTTTTGCCCAAAACAACAGATTTTCCAGGTTAAAGTGTATGGCTCTGCAGCAAGAACCACGAAAATTGTTATTGTTCTTCCTTCTGCATACATTGGTGCCAGCCCAAGTTGCAATATGAACACGTGATGGGAGGGTGTGGAACAGAGTCGTACTCTCCTCAGTGGTGCCCAGCAGCAGGACAAGAAGCATTAGACACAAACTGAATTCCATTTACGTATGAGAAGTGACTTAACTGTAAGAGTGGTCAAACACTGGACCAGGTTACTCAGAGAGCTTAGCCTGTGGTGTCTCAGTCCTTGGAGATGTTGGAAACCTGTTATTTGAAGCCCTGAAGCCCTGTTCTCTCTGACCCTGATACGAGCAGTGGGGTTGGACTAGAAGATGCCCAGAGATCAGTGCCAATCTCAGCTGTTCTGTCATTCCATGGAACAGACCTAGAAGTTCTATAACATGGTCAGTGCACCCAAACTGTGGCCCTTGCAATCCAGAGGGTTTTGCTAGGAGGCAGTTATTGTACACCACCACCAGGATTCCGCTGCCTACAGGGAAGGTCCTCAATTTCTGGCAAGGCATCCAGCCGTCCAGGAAGAGTGGCCTGTCAAAATGCTATCCTGAATTTAAGAAGTCTGCAAATTATTTTGGGTGAAACTCTTCAAAGACGAAACCTAACCAAATCAAACCACATCCTAAACTGCTACATCTTAGTTTAAACTTCAGCTAATGAGGTTTGTTGTGTTGTTTTGCAGGTAGCAAGTATGTAGGAATAAAGACAGACCATATTTTTTATAAAACTAATCAAACTGAAAGATATTTTAAAAAACCCAAACCTCTTTTCCTCCAACCACCTGCACGGCCCTTTAAAGAGTACTTTAATATTTAGTAAAATTATTCTATAATATAGATTGGTGAAGTGATTTGTTTGATTTATGCTGCCACGATTGTCTCAAGAGCTAAAACAAATGTCCTGCATGAGAGCTTCTCAAGTACCTTAACAATCAATCTATAGACAACCTGATTTAAAAAGAAAACATCATCTTAATCTTTTATTTTCAGTACAAAAAAATATAAATATTTCACATGAGTTTATGTGAATGTGTGTGCTCATATATAACCAATATTTTTGGGGGAAATGTTTGTGGAAGAAATGCATCATCTTGTAGGAGAAAATTTAGTTTTCAAACAACACAGCTGAAACCTATCAAGGTCCTATAATCATAAATTATATCTTTTTTAATAGCCAAACTGCATGTAAACTGACTAGCAATGCAGAGTTCCATATTTTACTTTTGACTCTTCTCTTTTTAATCTGTCCTGCTACTTATTTTCTTATTAGCATAACTGCTTAACTTTACATATTTCAGCAAAAGATAACAGTCTAATAAGCCCATTACAGGCTCATTAATGTCAGGCCTCTAAGGAAAGATGTGTATCACTTGTCTTTTATCATTCTCCTTTCAGTTTCTTTCTTATTCTTCCTCAAAACTCTTCTGTAAAGGTGAGAGATTGCATGAGCACTTTATCCATTTGCCGCCTGTCCACTGACCCCTTTTTAGACTTTCTCAACTTTTTTGCTTTCCCAACTCTGTTACAGGTCACCTTTATCTTCTATCCTTCACTTATCTTGGAGATATTCTTGTGTTTCATGGAATTTTTTTATACAAGATATTTAACTGCTGTTAAATATTTCTAATCAATCCATATCTTCCCCATAGTGAAAGTTATATCACTTTTGTTGCTGCAACTGTCATAAGATTTTGAGCGTCAGCCCCCTCCTACATGCAGTTCTCTCTGATCCTAAAAGAGAATACATTCTGTTTTCATGCAAACAAAAATTGGCAAAAATCCTCCTTTGAATGCTTTACAAATGAGTCTCTTCCTATCATGCTGTAGCCCAAAAAATCTTGCAGACAGATATTTGTGCATCAAAACATCAATATGTCTATTCTTCAAATGGATTATGACAAGTGTATGAAAATGTCAACATGGTTCATAAAAACAAGAGGTCTCTGAAACCCCCAAATACAAATGCTGTAGTTATAACACATTAGAGTGCCTAAATGGCCTTTATATCTTTATATCTTATAACTTTTATGTGCAAAAGTATCGCCCTAATCTAAGTTTGGAGCTCAGTGCCATTTTTATTTCATTGTATTTCTACATCTAAGTCTGCCTAGATAATTCACAGTTTTAAAGCTTTCCTAATGGGTCCCAGAGAGCAAGGCTGATAAAGGTATACATTTATCAAAAATTCTACTTCAGCCACCTGCATGTTCATCAGAGGTGACAATACATTTGTAGTAGAGGCTCTCAGGAATTCTGGATGCTCATTAAATGCACTACTGAATGACAATCATATAGTGAAAGAAAAAGGTCACCTCTTTGTTAATTGGTTGTCTGTATTGCATTAGAAATGTTTACATATCTTTCACCACACTAAGTGCCAGTCAGCAAAAGTAAAACATTTCTCTGGATCCACACTGTTGATTAGCTAGAGATAGGTAAATATGAATACCTTGTGTTAAAATATAAAGATACAAATCAAATCAGCTAACAAAAATTATGTACAGAGAAAATATTTTCTTTTGGTATACATGAAGTGTTTTGAAACTTTAAAAATTTACTTTGGAAGAATGTATGAAACTCTTTTAGTGAAAAGGAATACTAAATTTGTTAAAGAAATAGCAAAGTAGGGTTTAACATAATTAGGAAAAAATTGCCCACAACAGTAAAGGAATTAATTTGATAATAAATAAGAATCCTTCAGTGCATTAGTGTTCCAACATTTACTATACAACATAACCTGTTTTGTAAGCAGACCCTCACCAGCAAAATATGAGATCTTACATTCTAAACCTCTGAAAACTCTGTAAGGGTCTTGGAACTGGGCATAAGATTCAAAAAGGTTCTTACATTTTGACTCTTCACTGCAACAGAAAAACAAAACCAAGATCCCTTCCTTGCCACGAGCTTGCTGAAGAAAGACAATCTGAAGGCTGGCAAAATAGCATGAGTTTCCTGGTTTTTAATTATTTGCATTTGATACAGTGAACATCATTAAAATGTTACTGTTATACTCACAGTCAACTTCAATAGTTTAATTTTTGCTTTGATGCCAGTACATTTAATACAAAGAGACCTATATGACCAGACCTAAAAAGGTACTTAAAGGTGCCAGCAGAGGAGTATAAACAAAGCATCTCACAAGCAGAGTTAGTTCAGTCAGCTAAATCGGGCTTCCTTTGTGCCCTACAATTGCTGAGGAACTGAGCTTAGTAAATCTACAGTAAGCTTTGCTACAATTGCATATTCAGAGTATCAGATATCTTTTCATAAAGAGTTACACTTAGTGACAGTATTTTTAGACTTTTCATGGTCCTATCCCTAATGCAGCACAGACCAAGGCAAGGAAAACAACAGAGAAATAACTAGAATAACCTGACACATGTTTGAATACATTGCATTCAAGTGTTGCCCTAGTACAACACTTTTTGCATCAAAATAATTTGATTATTATGAAGTCCTGGGAAACACCTTGAGTTAGATGCTTCAGGTTTTTTGATCTCTGATTCATTATCCCTCCAAGGTCTAAATCCTCTTTTCCAAGAGTTAAATAAAGGCTTAATATTAGCAATACAATATTAATATATAAAATGACCTACCTACTTAAAGAGCAGAACAAAAGAAAAAAAAAAAGGAAAACAAAATTCCATGAAGAAGTACTTAGGCCATAAAAACTATAAATATTCAGTAAGGTGTTCTTTTCCCTTCACTGAATTAGTTGAGGAGATCTAGTCCTATAAAGTTCTTCATATAAAGAATTGTAAATGTTCTTAGAAGAAAGTCAGTCATGCATACTTGACAAGCTGCTTGTCATCCAACAACAAGTAAACAGGATGCTTTTTGCATGAACATTGGCATATAATGGAAATACATTGCTGAAATAGCCTGCTGAAAATTTTCCATTATCCTAGAAATCTATATTGCAGTGTAATGAAACAAATAAACAAAACCTTAAGCAATTATTTTTGTAAACATCAATTACAGATCACAGACTATTTAACAAAACACTAACTCAAAAGGAAAGACATTCACTGTGCTACACAGGCTGTGAGATGTGAAATTAGAGCAAATGGGGCATGATGAAAAACGATACCAAAACAAAACCAGATTTTTGACATTTCTGGGAAAACGAAAAAGAATATCAAGTTATTAAAGGACAGAGGGTTTGTGTCTTAATTCTTAAATAAGCTGCAGTAATTATTTCAATACTAATGACGTTTTCATGACGTGGCACATTTGTTTACTCATGTCTTCGTGTCATAAATTATATGAGAGGCAGAATTTTCTATGTACTAGAAATACAAACAAATCTGAAATTTTTTTGGAAGAACACTCAATTTTACGCTCTGAATGACATCACAAGTCTTCCTAGTGTTTCTACAAATTATATACTAGACAAGGATAAATTCTTGTCTGCCAAATCCCCATAAATATATAAGGTAATAACCTTAATTTTGCAGGTTTTTGGTTTTTTTTTCAAAATCAAGACCTAGTTCCATTGCATATTTCAGGTTTTCATGTTGCTGAAAACATTTCACATTTTAAACTACTCCAAAAATAGGTAAGGCAGAAAAAATCATAAAGGAAAAAAATACATTCTTCAATGTATTAACATACAAAGTTAAGTGACAAAATATAAAACAATTACAGGATTTATCAAAGTGTAATTTTATACATTCATCTTAAACTTTTATATTTAAAAGAATATACACATAAAAATATATATAAAGAAAGTTGTGTTTTAAAAGATAGGGTAAACAAGAAAAAAATTTTGAATTTTCATCAAATTCTTGTTATTTATATGCAACTTCTTTCTGGCAAAATTCCTATTAATGGAAACTTCTTTTTGCCATGTTTAGAATAATTTCAAAGCTGTGAAGTTTCATAAACCCAAAGTTACTGACAGTGACTGTAGGTGACACCTTTTATGGATATTTGTCTTTTGTGTGTTGCCTTTCTAGATGCTGTGTTTCTTTGGTGTTTTAATGAAAGTTAGTCATGAATTCACTGTGAAGAAAGTGAGTCATATCATATCTAAAGCTTGAATGAATTGATCCTTAAAGATTTGCTAAAATCCATATCAAAATTTCAGTAGTTCTCACAGTTCATTAAACCCTGGATTCCTGTAAATAATCTTAATGCTCATAAATTGAGGGCATGCAACTTATTCATGAAACTAAAATTAGAAACACAGTTCCTAAGTTTTGAAACTTTGCATCAGGAAAGAATTTTCTCCTGGTTTGGGCTCACATGTTCACTCATCAACATGTGCCTCATCAGGGTCTGGAGATAAAAAGTGAGCAGTGCACCCTGCAGTTTCCCAAAAGCATTTAAAAATTGACACACATACACAAACATTCCCCTTATTACAGAATTGCCTAAAATGTAGTATTAAACTGCTTTAGATGTCTTTCACATTGTTTTTGATGCATGAAACTACTGAAACAACAGTCCAGATGTACTAGAATGATTTAGAAAAAAATCACAGCAGCCCTTGGAATGATTTTGGGATAATTTTGAGCATCTGTTTTCTCAGAGTACAATCTGTGGTGAAAAAACAAAGTAAAAAGAAAATAAAAAGTTTGATTCATCATCTACTTGGTTTCTCAGTGATTTGGGAATGGAGTGGTGGTCAGTCACCATTCAGACTGACAGATTTTTGAACCCCCCATCATTCAGTGATTGACACCAATCACAAAAGTGAAATCTTCAAGAAAAGGAAATTGGTCTATTTCCTGAAAATCAGGGGGGAAAAACCCAACATCAAACAAACCCTAATTTAAGATGTCTTCATCATAGATCCCTCAGCAATTTGTCATGTAGATACCATGGAACAATCATTGCAAGGAAAGTGTAATAGAGAAGCTACAAGAAATAACTTTGTTTCTTTTCAATACCCTCTGTAGAACTTCATTGGGTGTAAATTATGAAATCTGAAGGGTATCAAGAAAGTCTGTGATCATACTGCCACAGAACTACTCAGAATCACCATTGAAAAAAAAAAAAAAGTAACCCAGAGTGCATTTGGGTTTATTTTATTTACTCAAACTCTCTTCCACATTATTCAAAATTTTCTGCAAGAAAATGAGCGATTCTTTGGACTCTTAATGTACTCAAGTCACAAAAATCAAACCCCAGTGTCTTTCACAGATTCATCAGGATTTATAGAGGAAGATCTCCAAGACATTAAAAGAGAACAAAACACACAAACTGTTGAAATATATTAAAAACCAAAAATGTTTTAAGTCAGTGTCACAAGATTTGCCCATCTGCTCCTCAGTCATCAGACTGGAAAATTGAAAAAGGCAGGCTCTGATAAGAGCTATATCTGAAGACAAAATTTTAATTAAACTATGCTTTTGAGCTTTAAACTTTAAAATATGCTTCCTGTGTATTGTATTTTAAAATTCTGAACACAGATATGATGAAAATCAGATTTTGAGTTACTTTCTCAACAATGACAAAAGCAAGGATTTCCCAACACCAAGAACTAACACTGTAGCAAATACTTAGTGACTACACTTTACGTTTAGGAAAAGATACAGAGATTGACTTTTTAGTAATCCCAGGCAATATGCATTTTGGTAGCAAAAGGGATTTACTGAAACAGGAAAGGTAGCATAACTGTATTGGTAGGACTTTCAAGAATATGCTTTGCAATATTTCAAGCTATTTTTAAATTGATAACAAACTTTGTCAGCTCTGGAGCAAAAAAACCTACAAGTACCTAAGACAAGACTCAAACCTACCAGGCTGTGTAGAACCACTCACAAACAGACAGATATACTCACAAATACAAATTGATACCTCCATGGAATTATGGCCTGGCTCTTAGTGCCTGACAGCCTTGCAACCAAATGAATTTCTAACACCAGACACTGTTCTGAGGCTTTCCTTTTAGCTCAAACCAAATCCCTGTTAGACTTGATTCCAAAAAAAAAAATTCAAATGCCAGAAAAGCCTGTAGACTTTAATGACACTTGGAATAACAAGCCACTTTAAGTTTCTACTGTCCATGGGAGAACTCTTAAAATGATTTTCGGTGATTTGCTAGTATTTTGCTAAGGGGGTTATAAGAAGCACTGGGCATTTAGGGGATTTTGAGAAGTATGATATTAGCAACTGAATCAGCTTTTGATGTTTTCCTTTAAGTAGATTAGGTACATTTTCCATTTAGTTTGTGGGTTTAAGGGTGAGAAAACTAAAACTCAGTTAAGAGACCATATTGAGTGAAAAGTGAGAAGAGTTACATTTTAGGCAAGTAATTCTCCCTTCAATGCAGTGAAAATATAAAGCCTATAAAGGCAACCAGTATTAATATATTACACAGTCTGAGCAGCTTGTATTTTACAAAACCTTGTAAAGGGAAATATTACAACATCTACTTGCCTTTATAAAAAGTTTTACATCTACAATAAAAGCCTCCAGAACCAAACTGATTTAAATCTATCAGAAATTTCTGAAGCTGAATTGTATGAAGCCTTCTTTACTCTTGTCCTAGGAAACCTTTTTTTGTCAAATAGAAAAAAAAAAAACAAGAGTCAACTTATTGCTTGTTTGTTCATGGTTTCTTAATTTTGATTTCCAGAGAAGTAGTAGCAAGTGCATTACCTTCCCAAAAGAAAAGCTTGCCTAATTTTTTTTTCTTAAACCTTTGTGTTTAAAATAAAGCTGTCATGATGTACAAGGCTTGTGTAGTGTGTAAGGCTAGTTTCAGCTTGTACAGAGACAACACTTTCTGTCTGCAAAGCAAATCTTTTGTTTTCCTCAAGCCTCTTCCTGTCAGATGAAAGGTCTATTATATTTCCAAAGGTCTTGACTGGAGGAAGGTGAACGTGGTGTTGTTTTTCAAAGTCTTAATCCTGAGGTAAATTGATCTTCATTAGAACAGACACCTGTTTTTCCTTTGAGCTTACTGTGGATGTTTTCCTCAATTCAAGGATACACAGCTGCTGAGGTAGCTAACATCCAATCAGACAAGAAATCAGTGGTTAGAGAGTGCAGGATGAGACAAAGAAAAAAGTGGTTTACTGGAAAAGAGTGATATCAGTTCACCTAATGCTCCTGAACAGCCTGTGGAATTCCTACTTGTAGTAAATACTTCCTTTGGAGAGTTAAGCCATCAAAAGTAACATTTTCACTGAGCATAATCTATTTTAAAAAACCCAAAATCCTTATAAGTTACTATTTTTCATGTGCAACCTAATTATGTGGGGTAAAAATGAAAGAAGTAACTTACCTGGAGCAGAGACATGAGTGCTATTGCTGGCTATAGGTAACCACTTCAGAATTGGGTTAGATGTTTACTTGTTTGGGGTGAATTGATAAAAAAAAAGAGGCAACAAGATGTGTGATTTCAGCATAAGTTATGGACTACGATGGCTCCTGGTGTCACTCTAAGCAGAAACATAGTCACATGTTTCAGCTTTGGGCTTCTACCACTCCTTTAAAACTTATGTGTATGCAATGCTGTTGAATAATCATCAGCCATTAATTATGACAACTAAATTATCTTTTATATCTGGTGTATTGAATACATGCTACAGTTCAAAGAACACAGTTTATCTTCCTTAGTGAAAAAAATCTACATAAAATAACCTATTCATTATTTTTTGTGTATTATGAGCTACAAACCCTTAAGCACAGCAAGGAACACGTGATTGAACACTTCAGGTGCTTCTATGTAGGAAAAGAAAAAATGTGAGATGGTTTGTAGGACTTCAGAGTGTGTGAAGGGTGAAACGATGGACAAGATGCCTCCAGCACTAAAAAACCCTCTGAATGCTTTCAATAATTAGTAAATACAAACAGAAACATAAGTATTTGCTAGCCTGCAACAGAATACATTTCTTCAGAATAACTTCATTCCAGCTGAAAGACAAAAACTGACTGCTAAATTAAAATCAGTAATTTCTTACCTATAAGGGATCTCATCCAACTTGTATTAAGTTCATGAGATGTAATGAATATTACTTTAAAATTGCTATTTATGGACTCACCACTGGCCAAGCCCATCAGTGATAGTGGCAGTGCCTCAGTGATAACAGATTTTAGAAAGTGTTAAAAAATCCTAAGGCATTAGTAGGCAGAGAGGTGAGTGAGAAGATATGGGAGACACCCTGCAGACACCAGGATCAGTGAAGAAGGAGGGGCAGAATGTGCTCCAGGAGCTGGAGCAGGGATTCCTTGCAGCTCTGAAGACTGTGGAGGGGCAGCTGTGCCCCAGGAACCTTTGGTTGTATCTTCTCTCCCCTCCCCAGCAGAGGAGGGGAGGGACAGATTTGGTGATCACCTGATGTCCAGCCATGGTCAACCCATTGCATGAAGTTACTTTCCTCACCAGTGACAGGATTATTGCACCCAGTGTGTCTGTCCAGACTGTAAAAAATTTCAAAAAAACTCTGCAAAATACTGAAGAGTATTCAAACACATGTATAAGAAGCATTAAAAAATTGACTATATATATAAATATATATATCTGTTTACAATTCAAATCCAGATTCAAGGAACTCAGTCAACGCAGTGTATCAGGAGCAATTTCATGCAGTCTTTAAATATCTCTTTAGGGAACAGAAATTTCCCAATAGGGAGCTCCCAGTCTGGCATAAAAGGTTATGATAAAGCATCAAGCTAGAGTAAACTACAAAGACAGCAAATAAAAGTAAGTTTTTATAGACAATGGAAGGCCATTTTTCTTCAGAACAATTAACTAAAGCTGAACTAAATTCTTCCTGACTGGAATTTTTTAGATCAAGATTTTGTTAGATAATTCAAAAGCAGTATGAAACATGTCACAATGATAGGGTCTTTGTCTCATTATGCAAGAAATGAGATTACATGATCAGCATGAACTTTTCTGACTCTATGAAGCCACTGAGAAAAAAATTCTCAAAATAGACAAAGATTCATCAACCCAGCATTAACAAATGCAGACTCCATAGTAATTTTTTCATAATTTCTCACCTTTATCATAATCCTTACCTTTCTTTATTTTTTATGATATATTTTTACAGAGAATTATTTAGAAAATACGTAGATATATATATGTTTGCATTGGTTATCAAAGAATACAGTGAGCCTTCCAGTAAATGAAAACAAGAAAATCTTTTTACAGGAATCATGCTAAAAGCAACCAAAACTGTTGTATCAAGACCTAAATAATGTACATACAGAATGCTGTCTGTTGGAAGGGGGCCTAAAAATTCATCATGTCCAACCCTAAAGTGAGTGGCCTGTACAGGGACTTGAACCCACAACCCTGCTTTTTTTAGCACTGTGCTGTAATCAACTGAGCTAATCTCAGGGATTTAATTCTGTGGTGGTTTACCATAAGAATAATTATTTTGCTAGTCAATTAGAGAAAAAAAATTTGCTAAAATCTTGACTTTTATATGATTTAATTTTATATGTAGTAGGAGAGGTATTTTAAAATATAAGGCTACTGAAGAAACAGTTCAATGCAGTTCTGAAAGGTTCTCCTTCCTATATGTTAAATTCTAGTTTGTTCTCATCAATGCCCTGTCAGCTCCAATTATGTTATAGGAGAGCAGAGAAAAGAGAAAGAAAAAATAGTGTTAACCATACTAGTATTTTATTTTGTAACCTTTAGATGGAAGTGAAAAGCATTGCTTGCTTGCTGTACTCCCTACTTTTTAGAAGAGGTGAAATTTTACAGCTGTGCTAAAAGGAATATTAAATTCTATGTTCTATAACTACTTTGCTAGTCATTTTACAGCTAACTGTTAGATGTTCATTTAATAAACTCTTTTTTTCCACCAAAAGGGAAATCCTCATAAGCAAAAACTCACTGGGGAGTTGCTACATAATACTGAATTTATTTAAATTTTGGTTACATTTAGAAAAGTGTTCTGCCCCT
>LTAT01000002.1:41960553-42007324 GCA_003286495.1 Chlorodrepanis virens
CTAAACTTTTTTTTTTTTTAATTAGCAATATAAGTGAGCATATAATGCTTATTTACATCTTCTAAAAAATACTAGTAATTTAGTCTTGCCACTCACCTTCAAATAGTATTAACTATGTGCACTAAAAATATTTGACCAATTGACTAGCTCAATTCCTGTGGATGGAAACCTATAAGTGTTAAAATAATTGTGAAGAAAGACAAGGTGTTTACAGATCATGTGCCATAGAATCATAGGATAGTTTGGGTTGGAAGGAGCCTTTAAAGATCATCTATTCCACTCCCTCTGCAATGCATAGGGACATCTTCAACTAGATCAAGTTGCTCAGAGCCCTGTCCAACCTGACTTTGAATGTTTCCAGGGATGGTACATCTACCACCTCTCTGGGCAATCTGTGCCAGTGTTTCACCACTCTCTTTGTAAAAAATTTCTTCCTTATATTTAGTCTTAATCTACGCTCTATTCATTTAAAACCATTATCCTTTTTCCTGTCATTACAATCTCTTTTTCTTATCAGCCTCCTTGAAGTACTGAAAGGCTGCAATAAGGTCATCCCAAGCCTTCTCTTCTCCGAGTTGAACAACCCCAAATTTTTCAGCCTTTCCTTTAGGCAGATGTGTTTCATCCCTCTTATCATCCCCATGACCCCCTTGTGGACCTGCTCCAACAGACCCATGTCTTTCCTGTATTGAGGACCCCAGGGCTGGATGTAGTGCTCCACATGGGGTCTCAAAAAGCCAGAGTAGAGAGGCAAAATCTCCTCCCTCCACTAGATCGTGCCTCTTTGGATGCACCCCAGCATACACTTGTCTTTCTGGGCTGTGAGTGCACATTGGCAGGTCATGTTCAATATTACATCCTTCTCAGGAGGAGTACTCTCCATCCTTTCATCCCCAAAGCTGCATTTCTATTCAGAGTTGCACTGAACCAGCATGTCAGCACCTGCATGTCACCTACAATTTACAATTAGAAATGTTAGGATTAAGAAAATAAATTTACTGACTAAAGAAGCTTATTCCAAACTGGGGGACTGGTATTTGACAATATCTGGTCTTCTGAACATGAAGCAATTAAAAAATAATAATAGATTATGAGTAGATTTGTCTAGCATGGTGTTTCAGGATGTTTGACAACACACTGAAAAATGGGATCGCTGGTTTACAAATTTGGGGAGAAAATTTGAGGGTTTTTGTACTGAAGTTTATTATGTTAATGCCAACATTTAGATCAGAAACATATAATGTACACAGAATGTACATCATCAATATCAAAGCAGCTAACAAATTCATATTCTTGGAAGGAGCATTTTCAGACAACATATTCTTGGGTTTAACAGCCTTTGATGTTCTTGGAATCTTTTTAATTCTACTGTACATCTGACAGTACCCAAGTATTGATCCTGGTGCTCAAAGCACAAGACTTGCTGTTCTATTATAAACATTTTAAGGTACTATTACTTTTACACCAAGTAAGAATTCTCAGTTTTGAAAAGCTTTCTCTGACATTTGAATTCAAATGTTCTCTGAAAGTCCTCAAAATCTGCATGTTTGTATTGATGAGTTCAGTCTCTAGAGGAGATACAATTTGTTTTGCAATTAATCATGTTCTTTTAAAACTGCGTCTGCATTAAATTAATGGCAATTCTTATATAAATCATAGTGGGTAAATACCTTTTCAACTGCTATCACTGCAAAATGGAATTATTGAATTGATTTTTCAATCTGACACATTAGTAGGACACAGTTCAAACAAACTCTAATTGAGGCCAAGAATGGAATGAATCTATTCAAGCAACAAGAGTAAAACAAAATACTGATTTAGTTTAACAGCAAATTAACAAGCTAGGGGACCTGTCTGTGGATCACATTTCATATAAGATTAATTCCTGGTGCTCCAGAATGGATTGAAACATGCAATTATAATAATTAGCAGCAATTTTGCCCCCTACTAGGATTCAAGGGTGGGAAAGTTACTTTATGAAATGAGTACTCTCAAGAGAACCTATGAAAATAAATTCAAAGAAGAGGAAGCACATAAAGCTGCTCACTGCAGAAATCCAGGGTTCTTTACCACTTGACTGACAATGCATACAAATGATATCTGCTCATGCCACTTCACAGTGTTTATTACAAATCACTGCTGCACTCAGAATTTGTGAAACAGACAGGATGACTCAAGAAAACAAAGTCATACAGAATTTCCACCACATTTGAAGTTAAAAATATTATCTAAGTATAATTTTGTATAGAGATATTCTAAGTATAATCCAGATAGGCAACTAGGCTGCATTTATCAAAACATAAAAGACACAGAAAAACTCACAAAAATTGTGTGGAACTGGATAAAATTCCTATTTCCTTAGAAATTATTCGGAATTTCCTTCTGATTCATCAGTTTGGTGTTTCATCTTTGCCTAACAACCTCTACTTTAATGTCTTTTTTTCACATTAGAAGCCGAAAAATATACTCTTGCCAAAGGTAGTACTTTAGAAAAAAATAAAAATAAGTAATCGTAATAATGTAATGTTTTTTCTAATTTGCATTTAAATGTGCATGTGTGTTTAGTACTGTAAGACAGAGAAGAGAAAAGAAAAAATATATTTACTTTAGGAGGGAAGAAATCAAGGCAGGACAGGAAATGAAATTGCAATATAAATATTTCTAATTTTCCACTGCAATAAAATTAACTTGTTGACATTTTACACCTAACATTGCATTGAAATGTTTCATTTGGCTTTATGTTTTGGGTTTCTTACATGTAAGTGAGTATGAAGATAATTTTGAAAAAAATTCAGAGGCAAAAAATCCACCTGGATAAGAAAATTTCAAACTTTATGTCATCATATCAGAAAAATACAGTATGAGCTGATATAACATGATATGGAAAGTGTGCTAATATCTTCCAATGTAACTGAGTTACCAATTTTTTAATGGATGAGATAGAAAGATATTAGAAAGATATTTATTAAACAGTACTAAAATGAGATAGTAGCTAAACTAGAAACAGTACATTTTTCTTTCTGGAGTACCAAAATAATATGATTTGGTAATTCTATCTGTCCCTCACCAATTGACTTGAAAGCCTCTAAGACCAAGGTCCAAAACAGATCTAGAGTTGAAGCCACCTTTCACTGAAATAAATGGCAAAACTCCTATCAAGACTGGGCAAGTCACTTAGAATTCCTAAATAAAAGATCCCATATTAGAATTAATAAACTTCATATAAAATTCTTGACGACTGCCAGAGAAAAAGGTTTTACGGATTTTTTGGTCTGCTGAGTTCTATCTTAAAATTGTACAGATTTTTTTTTCTTTTTATTTCCACATTTTTCTATATTTTCCAGTTATTTCATGAAAGTAGAATAAAATATGGTGCACATCAGAATTTGTTCTTGATGTTATTATCTTTCAGCATTTTATGATCCTAGATGATATAAGACTGGTACAGAAGTGCAGTATTAAAGTCATATCTAGAATGGGGGTTTTTTTGAGGCTGTACTTATGTTATTTGACATATTTTTAAATCTTGAAAAAGAATGAATGATGCATCATTGAAGTGCAGTTTGGATTAGTTTTTCTTCTATTAATAAATATGGCATTTATATGTGGTTTTCCTCCTTACAGGCAATGAGGAAGTAAGAATTAAAAATATATTATCATAACAAGTGGAAAAACTGGAAATCAAGTCTCAGAGTTATTAAAAGCATAATAAGAAAAATAATTCTTACATCTCATATTTTCTAATATAAAGATGACATAAATTTATAACTCTTCAACATTTTCAGATGAAATGTCTCAAAAATTATGTCAGTGAAACAAGCATAATGGCAAACATCAACAGTAACTCAAAATATATCCAGCAAACTTTCCCACTTACAGAGAATTTTTATTTTCAAAACATAGAATGTAATCATAATGTTAAATCAAAAACTCATGCAATGACTCAGCTTTTGCTCACAGCCTTCTGACCTTTGGAAGCTTTTAAAGAATATTTCTAAGCCACAAAAGCTTTCTGAAAACTTAATTCACACTTCTTAAAAGGTCGTTATCTAAGGACACAATCAAAAGTAAAAATACATAATAGAATCCTCTTTCTCTGTACACAAATCTCTAGGTCCGTGCATCAGGCTGGATTTTACTCTTGAGTTGCCACTCACTTGTTTGGTAGATTAAAACAAAATAAATAAATAATAGAAGAAACTGAAGGATATCTATCCGGAGGGTTGATAAGTGATGCAGTAACTTCCATTGATTCATTGTATATATGTATGAAAACATCTGTAACAATTGCTTGACTGAAATACACAGGGGCAGATTTTTGGGGTTTTTTCTTCTCTTTGTCCAGTGGTTTGATGTTGGTTTATTGTTTGTTTGTTTGTTTTTGATCACCTGAAGGATCATAAAGAGGCTTATACTTAATGTACACACAAAAAACTCCACCACAATATCTGCAGATCTGCATGACTTCCTTTGTTTTTTTGTTTGCCCGTGACAGAAATAACAATTAAAAAAACTAACAAGTCTTTTTACATAAACCTTGTAGCAAGTAGGCTGTGTGATGTTTATACCCTCACTATAACATACTATGGTCCTGGGGGAACTTAATGTGGATTCAATACTCCAAATAACCATATAAATGATTTTTTAATGTACATCAGAGTAACTCTTTTTTTAATGCAAAAGGATAATTTCATTCCAGCTGAGAGGAGTGCCTCATTAGTGTGATTACAGTGGACTATGATTAACAAATCTTGGCAGAAAAGAAACATCTTATTATTATTCTGTCACCACAAAGTACTGTGCAAAGACTATTGAAAAATTCATCATTTGATGTGAAGTTTTCTTTTTTTTTTTTTACCTTTAAGCAAATTTACTAACTTTTTCATTTGATTTCTTAATAACAGGTGAAGAATAAGGCAAGTATGTAGAGCTGAGGTGAAAGTCATGTCTACACTCTGTTATACAGTTCATAAGTGTAAATGCACGCATTCCTGTCTCCTCTTAGGGAGTTAGACCACATGCACAATAATATAAAATCGACTTTTCCTACATCTTGCAAAGTTATTCAGGATTTGAAGCTGCATACTCACTTTATACTTTTCTTTTTTACCTAATAGGAAAAAATTCCAAGGTACTGTCTTTTAATTTAGGTGAATGTAGCAAATTCACCTAAATTAAAAAAAAAAAAAGGCAGGTGAATGCCATGTATCACATATTTACCATGAGTATTGTGGCTGTATTCAATCAAGAGACAACCCTAGAAATATGGGGGAAAATAAACCATGATTCATATGCAGCTTTTTTCTCTGCATTATTTTTTTGTTCCAATTGAAATGTGAGGGAAAAGACGTGCTGGAACTAAAATAAGGCCAGTTACAAAGAAAAAGACAATATGCAACATTTTTGATGAATACTTTTTCATTTGTTATTTAGCTTGTATTCATATTAGCCAAAGATCAAAGTAATTATAAAGTCCCTAAACCTAAATACAGAAGGTACTTCAGAAAAAACTTGTCAAGGCAAAGAGCACACCTAGTGTACACCACTTAAGTACTTTTGAAATAAATATTCAAGACGCAATAACATTTTAATTAGAATTAAACAGTCATATTTACACTCACTTCAGAAAAATAACAGCAGGTAAAATAGTCTGCAAGAGGTGGCTTAAATTTTTTAATTATCAAGAACCAAAACAAAGATTCTGTCTTTAAGTTAGTCAATATCTAAATGAGATAGTTACTAATCAAATAAATCATCTTTCTTGTAGACAAACTTTAATGCACCAGGGAAGGTCTTAAAAAAGTAGAAGTTTTTCAGCTCAATGCGAAATATTGGTGAGCTCTCTGATGAACAGCTCTTCATGCCCCTAAAATAATCTTTTCAGAAAATAATTTTATTAAGGTATGCCAGTTTAAAAATAAGTTTTGTTGCCATGCTGAGGGTCCCAAATTAAAATACATGACTTATGCAAACTGACTGAAAGCATACAGTTCCAAGATTCAATTCAAGAAACATGAGGATGTGAAGCTGCAAGTCCTCAAAAGGTTGACACTCGAAGGAAGGCCAGAGGCAAAGAAAGAAGCTTCATGCTTAATTCATCATTGCTGGTCTGTTTGTGATTAACTGATGGTTGGCAGTTATGAAAGAAAAGAAAAACAGTGATTTAAAGCTTCAGGAGGAAAGAAAAAAAATGTAACTTTCAGGAAGGACATTGAAGTATTGAATTATTTTAATAAGTAAATTAATTAAAAGTGAAGGACTTTTTCTCCACTATAAGCAGAGCAAATAAACAAATTGATGCCATGATTTGAGAGTATTCAGACACTCAGGTGTATTAACTGAAACAATCCAAAGAACCATTATATTCTCAGCAAGCACTAGAATAACCTTGGTGGAACTGCACTGACTATTTTTGTATCTTAGGAAAAAAAAAATGTGTAACACTTGGTGGGACAGTATACAGAGATCCTTGACCTAAGAGCTACAAAGCTGTTGTATTGACATGGTACTGCACAGTATAAAGCAATATTTTATTTTTTATTTATCACCTTTAAGACTATTCTTCTACAAAACATTTCACAAAGGAAAAAAAAAAATCTTGGAAAACTCCAAGCTGATTTTTCAGCAGGTAAAATTTAAGAACTAAAGACACAGAGATAGATTAGGAGGAAGATATAAAAGGTATACTGAAAATTACATGGGACATAAGAATTCATAAGTAATCTGTCAAGGATTATGCTCACATTAAAAATACATCAGAGCATAATCAATACACCCATCTATATGCTATATGTTGAAGTTGTTTCCAAATGAAAAAAGGTACCTTGTACAAGAGACACAAGCATATAAAATAGTTACTAAGCTGCCATGTCTGAAATTGTACTTTTCTGTTCTGTCTTCTCAGCTATGGCAGCCAGGTGATTAGTGGACATGATGGGTATTCAGGCAACAATATCTATTAAAGTCAAAGCAGTTTACTGTGCAAGTGATGATTAGCAGCACTGGTGAGCTGCTTTGAATTCTTGGAATTCCTTGGTTCCTTTTCTAGAGATGGAATAGGGAGCATAATTGCATTTTAACCTGAGAGTTCCTTTTACTAGCAGCAGTGACAGCCATTTCTCCCATCAGACAACTATTCTTTATCCTAAGAGAGGAAAATAGCTAATTTTTATTTCATTGTTCTTTCACTGTTATCTCGGTGATGAACAAAGCTTATGTCAGGACTTTTAAGTTATGTGTCAAGAAGTGTCTGTAAATGGCTGCTCATTTGGTTGTAGAAGTTCAAAAGATTTTTGATTCTAATGCATTTTCCAGAACGTATGTCATCCATTTCCTGTAACAACTTTAATGTCTCTGAATCCTTTAAGTGCTGCATATGAAACATTCATCCTAGTAAGTTCCACCATGATTTTTGAAATTAACTTCAATAAATCCAAAATTATATTTGCAGTCTTCCAAGAAATAGACTGATAATTCTTGCCAAAGAGTCTCACATTTACAAAGTCACATATTAGCTGCGCGCTATGAAATGAGTCAAACACAAGGTTAAGAATAATGCTTTCTTCATTACAGATTAATCATCGAATAATCACCCTTAATTGGCTTTGAATTAACTTTTCCTCCCGGTTTATAATAGCTCTGAACTTGCTAATTTCACATGCTGTTCTTTAGTCCCACTCAGGACTTTGATAATGGGTTCAGTTGGTCAAGATATTGCCTGTGACAACACAGAAATCAAACAAAACTTTTTTCTAAAAAGTTTAGTTGATGTCTCTAAGCTTAGTAAGATGAAAAAAATGCCAAGCAGAATGCTGATATTTTTGGAATTTTCTCTTTCTTTTGGGAATATTGCTAGAAACCATTTGAGTGTGTGATTCTAAGTCATATCAAGGTTGCTTAACTGAAGTTAATTAAAAGAACCAATTGTAAAATAAAAACACAGGATTTTGCTGTTCTTTGCTATTTATTGCAAGCCTCTCTCAGAAAACATTTTAGCAGTAAAAACAAAACAAAATAAAAATCCACCAGCTACATATGCAGGTATTTTAGAATGTAGCTAAAATCAGACTTTCAGAGTTAAATTTAATAAAGAAATAGACTGATTTTCAGTAATGCAGACAGTTTATGTACTTTCACAGAAGATAGAAGCATTTCTTGGTACACAAGAGAAGACTTTCCCCCTAAGACCTTCTTCATCTTTTTCCATGGATTTAAAAATCCAGAAAATAAACTTTGATAGAAAATTAATTTCACCAAGATTGTATTTGGAAGATCACTCACGTTCTGGAATTGTACACACATAAGTTATGCCTTCATTGTTTAAAAATAGAAAAGAATACCCCGTTACCAAACCAGTGACCCAGACAGTGGAACTGACTTCTTGACTGACTTATTTTCAAAAGATGCCCAGAATATTGTATGATGGCATAGATTGTTTTGCAACTACTTTTTGTATTATTTTATTACTTTTTAATTTAAAATGTTCTTAAATTATTTATGAAAAATAAAGTGGTTTTTTTTTTTTAATTCCAGGTAATAGTTGGGAAGGTAACACATCATTTTATTTAATCATAATTAAGGGAGGAAAAGCAGAAAAGAAACATAAAACTACTTATGATTATTTGGAACACTTTCCTAAAAGCAGAGTATAATGCAGTCCTGCTTGACTGAATGGGCACTGTAATCTACTCAGAAAATTAGCCAAGATAAATACCTGGGGATCCTGATTTTATCCCCCTTTAAAACTCTCTGATATTTATTTTGTTTCTTTGAGAAACATATACAAACATATTAAAAAAATCTCCTTAATATTCCAAATCTGCTAAAGAGACTGTGTGTTCTGAATTACAGATTATCTATTTAAGGTAAATACAGTTACCATAAAGTATTGTATAAATGCCTGCAAATAAATAACCTGCCAATGCTTAGTTTGTTTGCATACAAAATGAAACAATTTTGTGAACCTTTTTCTTCTTGAATTCTAAGTATAAAAGACATTCAATATACTTAAAATTTAAGAAAATACTATCTACCTCAAAATTTCTTTTAAAAGTATCGACTGTCTTTAAAAATTAAAACTGTCTCGGTGGTGAGCTGTTTTCAGCATTTCTCTTCAGTGCTGTCAGAAAGGCTCTGATTTCTGTCCTAAGTGCAGGTAAACAGGGGAAGTACAGTAGCATCATGCACTCTCCTCTGCAAGAAAAAAGGAGAAGAGATGTTTATTGTAGCCTGTTGCAGCAGCAGTATGGAAACAAAAAGAAAGAAGCCCTGCTACAGTCCCAGGTTTTCTTTCTGATCCTTGTCAATTTGTGGCTTTGATCTGCAACAAACAGCTATTCTGTGAATTGTAGAGGTGTTAAAGATAAGAAGAACTCCACTTCTAGCTACAGAATGCTTTGGAGAAATAGATTGGTTTGTTGTTTTGTTTTTTTTTTCCTTCAGGTCTCTTTCTCTGAAGCACTTCTTTGGAGCTTTCCTACAATGTGAGGCTAGAAAACAAAAGTATATCAATATTTATTTGAGGAATTTTATAAAGACCTGGATTTTTAATTAAGAAATTTTAAAAATCACTGTGTTCTTCTTAAACTTCCTATTACAGTACAACTAAAATAGCTAGGTATCTATCAGTACATGTATCATTGCTGTCCATTAAATAAAATAAAGCCATGGTAAACCAGACTCCAAATTTCATCAGGAAAAAAATTGAAACAAATAAATAAGTAAATAAACCAAAAGGATTAGTTCAGTTTCTACAAAATTATATCTCCACCATGATTTATACAGATATTTCAAGCTCTTATGGTACAGAATTCAACAAATGTGAAAATTTATTTTATAGTAGAGTTCAAAAATCCCTGCAAAATTTGTGCCTATCCTCCCAATTACGGAGAAAATGACAAACACAGGAAGATCTCAAAGGCTCTGGGAGATCTCCAGGCTGCAGACCAAAAGCTCATTTGGCCGAGGTCTGTGATAGGAGGCCAAAGGTATCAAAACAACTGAGTTCTAGAGCCAGAGGAAGGTTGTGGTTATAAAAATTATATAAGTAGATAGAAACCTGCATTCTCAGAACTGGTGAAAAATGTCCTTATGTCCCATCTTAGGCAAAGTCACTGTTCCTACAGGGATGTTTCTTGAATCCATAACAAATAAATCCATACCATGCTTTCCAGTGAGGCACAAGAAATTTGCCTAACATTAATGTGTTCACAGGACTATTCTGTGGGGGGAAGCAGCTCCACTAACATAAATGCAGCTACTTGCCCACAACAGAAAGTTTAGAAGATACCCTTGAAACCTCAGCCAAATACTAAGTCTGAAACATTTTTTCTTATCATCACTGAGACCTGCTTTTCCACTCCATTTCATGTCAGGCTGCCAAGCTGCGAAACCATTACATGTTGCTTCTGCACCTCACACAAACAGAACTCACTTTGAGAGCAGCACATTTAATATAAGACCTGAACTTCCACTCAGAAGCTATGAATAGAGGAGAAACTAATTTTAAGGAAAGTCCTGACTGAAAAAATATATTACTCTATAAATCCACAGCCTATACTCTCAGTTAATTAAAAAATATATAATTGTCATACAGACTGCTTGCTGTTACATAATTTAGGCTCCTAATAAGGCCTTTCTGTTTTATGAAAGAAATTTCCTTTTCTTCTCAACTTGAGAAATAGAACCACGATAGGACCATACTTCATACTGATACAAACAGCAACTATACATCAAACTTGTTAGGAAAGTATTTATTAACAATGAATACTCATAAGGGTAAAAAATAAGAGGGGTGTGGGAGAAATGGCATCTTGCAGACAGCTGTGAATTAACTAAGATTTAGAGTAATACTTTTTACCCATGCAAATTCTACTGCTATTTTCGATTAATTAATGTAATTGATAACAGTTATAAAGATAGCTGGCATTTTAATCATGCAGATATGTCTTTTGCTGTCAGAAGAGAAAATGAAAACAGCTAGAAGCCTTTTATTTGCAGAGTTAGCTGGAGAGGAAATTTAAAAAGAGCTGGTAATAAATGAGTAATACATTCAATTTAAGAGATCACAGATGTGGGTCACAAGGTTAGAGGACTCAGAGAGGGATCATGACCCTAAAACCATGCTTCTTTCCAGACCTAAGTGGAAACATAAACTAATGGGCTTGCTAGATCATAATGCTGCAATTAATAGAAAGATTTACAGTTTATTTGATGTCATTATCATTAAATAGCAGTTAAAATACCAAAGTAACCACTGTACAAGTTGCACTTCTCACAGGAATTTTTTTTCATTTAACTTCGTTATGCAGAGATTCCATTTTTTAATGGAATTTACTATATTGTTATATAATTAATATATCAGGTGCTTCAAAAAAAGCAAGCACTTTTTAAATTAAGTGAATATGAGTCATATAAAAAAAGTCAAGAAGCTCTGATCACAAGAGGAAATGGAAAATTTAATATGCAGAGCGAGACCTGAACTGGGTATTTTCATCTGACCGTTTACAAAGTCCAATAGTACAGAATAATTTTGTCCCTGTTGAAAGTGTGATGTACTTAACCAGTCCTTTCTTTAGGGAGACATCAAAGAAACACTGGAAAATTAAGAGATGAACACTGAAAAGGAGTCACTAAAATCTTGGATTTCCATAATATATATGCGTAGGTCTTTTGGGTATTCTAGTTCAAAGACAGAAGTCAGACAAATGTTCCTCAATACATTGCCAATTATTTTGTGATGCCCTTGATACAGAAGCCCTCTGGCTGTTTGTGGATATTTTTTTCCTACTCATAGTAGATGAAATAGGAAAAGCACTAAACCATTCTTGTATGACATAATTCCAATTCATTGTTTTCTTTCTGAGGATTTCTACCATGAATCCATTCATCTTATGCATTGTTTCTTACTTTTTCAATTAGTAAAACTAAAATGGTGTGGTATATAGGACTAATAGAGCAGTCACCTGGTTTAGGTGCCAGGCTGCAGAATTTTAAGTAGTTCCTTAGCAACAGAGGGCGCTAACAATTAGAAAGAAAACCCTGGGTAAATTTCCGCTGTGGCTTTTCTTTTTCAGATAGATACTGAAACCTAAATAGGTCTTGATGTTTAAATCAAACATAAAATCATGCACTGCCTTTTCTTAAGGAATCCCATGTTCCTCAGGGTGTTCTGGCTCAAAACCAGTGAGAAATACTATGTGGATGTCAGACAGACTAACAGAAGGTTAGCCAAGACTTGTGGAAAAATTTAATAACGAATAGACATATGTGGTCATCAACAAGTATCACACACCCCAGCCAGCATCCAAACTGGTAAGATAAGTTGAAAAATTCAAAATAAATAGAAGGAAAATAAATTTTTTCTTTTTTTTTTTTCTACTTCAGAGGTCACAGATTTGAGTCACATAAGAATACACAAAGAATTAATTTGCCAAATAAAATGTCTCTTTTGTTTCTCCTAGAGACACACTAAAACTGAAACACTCTGTTTTCTGAAATAAGCATTTTTGAAATCCTTTTTTTCTCTATAAATCATATGATAGTTACAAAGGAAAAAAGATGCTGTTTTTTTAATAGGAACTGAGAAAGGGAACACTCGAGGCCCTCATTCATCAGGTTGACTTTCTTAACATGCTTGAGGAAGTGATACGTATGTTCTGCTGTACAGCACCTCCCTATGTTCTTCCCAGATACATTTAACATTCCAGTGAGAAATCAACTAGCTATTTATTAAAATAAGATGTACTGAGTCTATTCTACCACCAGCAGACATCTTTCTGGAGTTAATTTAAGCCCAAAATGCACAAAAACCATCAGTGGCAAATTTCCACCTACCTGCACACAAGAGACTGATTAGCTACTTATTGCTTTTTGCAACTGCAGAACCCTCAGTCAGCCATGGAATCTTGGTGCTGGAGAACAGTGTTTGAAAACTTAAATTGTGGTGCTGTACTATCATACTGCTGACAGTGAGATTTTGTGACTTTTAGGGCTTTTATTTCATTGAAATATACTTTGTTGCATGTTGTACTGAGAGCCAACATTTATTACAGCTCCATATTGTTATGTTGAATTTAAAAAGGTTTGAGGGTTTTTTTTAAAATATTCCTTATCAATGAAACTTGAAAGAGAGAATGAAACCAGGTAACATCTGCATATCTGATTTCAATAACAAGAAATAAAAAGTTTTTAATAAGTGGGACAGAAATTAAAGTAATATTTAAGCTTCTATACCTTATAGAAACTTATAAAAAATAACTCAGATAGACATACAGACATATACACACACCCCCCCCCAAAAAACCACACATAAAACCCCCAAAACAAACAAAAAAACCCCAGAAAACAAGACAAGCCACCACTGTCCTAAATCTGGTACACGTATATACCCCTATTCAAAAAAATCCAATTCTACAGAAAGACCTTGAGTGTGACTTGTAAAGACTACAAATAAATATTAACATTATCATTTAAGTAAAGAATCTCAGATTGAGTGAATCCTTTTGGAAATTTTGCTTAGAAACAGTATTTCAGTTGAAATGGTAGTGCTCTTACGAGGCTTGCTGCTGACTCAGCAAATATGTCTTTTTTGAACAAATGCTCTATCTATGTGTGTGTAAGCACAAATGTGCAATAAGAGTCATCCTTGTGCTCTCTTAAGTTTAGAATCCAGCACATCAGCCATAGATGAAAAAAAAAAAAAGGAAGATCTCTGAGATTAAAACATCTAAAAAATAATATTTTCTTTAAAATCCAGAATTTGTACAAAATAGACTGAAATATAAGAAGAAAAGTAAGAAAGACAACACCCAGCAGAGATTTCTTTTGACTTAATTTCTTGTTAAAAAGCATGGAGGGGGGAAAAAGTGAACAGAATATTGCTGGAGGGCAACAGTAAAGAATAAATTACAGGAGGGATGTTTTCAGAAAATAGTTAATTCTATGACTCAAAATATTTTTTTTAATCTTTAAAATCAGCAAATTTAAGAATTTCTTTCTTAATTATTTTTCCTCTTTTTTAAGTTAAATTAAATTAAAATTTCCCCATTTATAATATAATTTTAATCCCATCTAAATCTAATACTCTCTTTGAACTTTTCCTCTTAGTTTGAATTAGCACAGTGGTCAATTCATCAAGGCCAAACAACTATAGTGTGGGGAAAATGTTACCCTTTATTTAAGGTTATTTCTTCCTTGTAGTGATAGATAGGCTTGTAAGAGTCAATCCACTGCAAAGAGTGTCTTATCAGAGCTTCAAATGAAAGATTGTGTGGTGTTATTTTACTCTATGCAGAGGCATAGGCAAGTCTCAGACAGATATTGAAAAACTTTCATGAGTGCCAGAGAGGAAACACTTGATATATTTTGAAATTCAGGATCTTAAAAAATCTACTAGATAATGGATGTTTAATAGAGATATAATTTCAGCAATATCAAAATGAAACATTAATAATGAATTTGGTATCAACAAAATTTTATGCTGCAACACCTTTAACTGTTCAAAGTAGCTTAACTAGTTGCAGATTTCTTTCCATTTTAGACTGCTAGTATAAGCGATAGCTGTGTACAGATATTGTACTTGCTTTCACCTGCTGTGACCTGAATGCAGGATGTTGAAGTAAAATGGCAGGCAAGCAACAAGACCCCTTCCTAGAGTTGTAACCAGCTTTGGATTCTCTAGGGAGGCTTTTCTAAGCCCTCTAAAGCAAGCTGATGTACACATAGAAAGTGCTTTTGTTTGTTTTATGCTATCAAGTATCAAAGTATCTACAGTGTGTTCCCTCTTGTGGGATGTTTGCTGAACTTGGATAATGAAGCCACCTTTTAGATATCAGGCAAGGAAGCCATTCAAGGATATCAGCCAAATTTCGCATCTCACTAGTGGATGGTATAAACATAAAAAACCCCGTAACATTGAAGAGGCTCATATTTAATTCAATAAGTCACTTTGTGATTCAAAAAGTCAGGAAAACATGAGCAAATTACCAAAAACAAATTGGACCTTCCCCCAGGCATTCTTAAATTATTCATCAATCTTTTTAGGAAAAATAGTTAAACATATTTTAATCTGTTTAGAAGCTATTTCATGTATTTTTGCTCTTAAAGCAAAAGATATTAGATAAAATTTCTGCTGGTGTAAGCAGAGATGTTTAGAGTTGATATTCCATTCCTAGATAAATAAAGGGTTTTTTAGATACTGCTCAAGCCATATAACAAAATATATTTTTTCAATGTTGCAACACGCATACATTTCTAATCCAAAATTGAAATCAGGTACAAATTATTGGAAAAAAATAGGAAGGGAGAACTAAGCAATGATATATTGAACAAAAATATATCATTTAATGGGCAACAGAGTGGAAAATTAGGCAGGGAGAAAATGCTGTCAGGAAGAAAATCTCTTCAGAGGGAACACATGAGTCAATCAGAAGGGACCACTCATGCAGTAGCAGATACCCAAAGTGGAAAACAGCAAGATAAACTCAGCCACTCTATATCAAAGATACAGCAAATGCAGTGTTTAAGCTAAGATATATTATCATCTGCCCCTGAAAGTGAAGAAGAAATATTGCATTTAGTTGTTAGAAAACTTGAGAAATTCATAATACAAGCTGCATGTATTGCTTAAGTGCCAAATACCCTGTTATATAAGTAGTAATGACAAAAATTTACAGACCTACTCTTGTGGGAAATGGCTGGATTCCTACTTTGCCATGAGATTTTCAAGTATACATACAAAAAATAATTAGTTCCTTTGGTTTATAAATCTGTTCTATACATAGAGAGAAAAATTTCAATATAAAAGTAGAATAAAAACTCACTGGAGACCATAAAAATTGTAAGTTTATATTTTTTTACCCTGTTTAGGGCTTCACAAACACAAAAAGTGAATTGTACTCAAACATAAACTCTTCTACTATTTGCAGGTCAAAAGAGACTATTCATTCTTCCTATAGTTTCTCATCTTTTTCCTTTCCTAAGCCTTGATTTCTACCAGTCTACCTTTAGTTAAAAAGAGGTGTCGATAATGCAAAAATCTTCCACATTTGGTGCTTTCACATGTTTTCCACCCTTTCAGGTCAGGTTTATCATTTTCTCCTTTTTCCATTAATTGTTCTTTCTTATTTTTTTCAAATACTCTATGGTAATAGACCCCTGTTATAACTGCTGGAATAACTACAGAGTCCTAAATCCAGGAAATCAATGAAAATGTTCATATGGTTAATTTCTGAATCATAAAGCTTAGCATGTGTTTTCCTGGCTTTATTGGTTTTGTTGTTGTTGTTTTTAAACAGAGCCATTTATACAGAATGAGACTGGCAGGAAATAAATCATGATAGCAATGGTGTTAAACCTCACTGGACACTGTTGGTCTATGTGAAAATAAGTAGGTGGTATGTGTCAAGTTGAAAAAAAATTATCCAGACAGAGTAAAACTCCAGGGCAATCTGCTTTTAACCACCAGAGAAAGTAGAGTGAAGGAAATACGGTATTACCTTTTCCTGATCCTTCTTTAATTTTTTTAAGATTATGTAGAGTCTCATTCACCCATTACCCCTGTAATGGCTTATTTGTGTAAATAAATCTATATTTTTCTGGTTTTCCACATCAAAAGGATCATGTATTTACACACCATCTATAGCAATAGTTTCCATAGCATGATAATTAAGTTATCTTTCAAAATGAGAAATCCCAGCTACAGTCAAACCTTGGAAGCAGTCTCTCTCTGGAAAACTTTTCACTCTGAGAATCTCCTTGTCCAAATATGAAATATTCTCAGCTGATTCTGATATCCATAAAATTTTCTATACATGGGATAAGTTTTCAATTCTAAGACAATTACATTCTGATATCAGTTCAATATGTTTTAGCTACAAAAGGGTTCTATTATTCTGCCAGAATAGAGGCATTTTTCTAAGAAATGAATATAAGTAATCTACCAACTGTTGTACTATAGGAAAATAGCATTGTCCTATTCTCCATTCTGTTTTACATATACCAAGTGTCATTCCATTCTTCATAAGTTCCTTTTATTCCTCTACATTTCAACAATTCCAGTAATGGAACTTTCTACTAAGGCAAAAAAACCCTTAGAGAATGCTGAAATTATTTTTCCTCTCTATTTTTTATGGTTATTAGGAAAAAAATCATTATTTCTTGAACATATTAAAATATTTGGTAAAAAAAAAAAAAAATCAGTATTTCACAAAATTATTTCAGTGAAAGGAAAAGTGCTACTTATAAAACACATTGATACAATTACTGAAAGGCTCATTCTTTATCAATTTAGAGACAAAACATAGGTAAAAGCAGAAGACAGAGCTAGCCCAAGATGGTTCTGCAGCACAGGATATAACTATACCCCAAGCAGAGATTAATCTCTGAAAGTTTTCTTGAAGAAAGCTTGCAGGTTGTTACTGCATGAGTTTGTCTAAGTTGTGCACAGTAGTACCAAACCTTTCTGTGGGAATTGATTCCCTTAAAGATCAACTTACTTAAATTATATTTGAATATGAATCTTTGAAAGAAGGAAGAAAAGGAGACTTTCCTCCCACATTTGTACTGATAAAACATTCCCTGGCTTCTCAGCAAATTATGTGGCCTGTTCATATCCTTCCTATTTGGCATTTTCTCTGAGAGCTCGTCTGAGCTCAGTGGGATCACAGAATCAGAAAACCACAGAATGGTGTGGGTTGGAAGGGGCCTTTAAAGATCACCTAGCCCAGCCTAACCTCTGTGGGAGGGGACACATTCCATTGGATCAAGTTGCTCAAAATGTCACCCAACTGGCTCTTTGCAAAATCTGTTCCAGTGCCCCATCATCCACATCATAAAAAATTTCTTCCTTATATCCACTTTAAATCTACCCTCTTTCAGTTTAAAACCATTTCCCCTTGCCCTATCACTACAAGCTCTGGTTGATAACCTTTCTCATTATAGGAGATAACCTTCTTTTCCTTATAAGACATCTTTATGTATTGGAAGGCCACAATAAGATCCACCCAGAACCTTTTATTCTGCAGACTAAAGAACCCCAAATGTCTCAGCTTTTCTCCAGTGGTGCTCCACCCCTCTGACTGTTTTCATAGAACTCATCTGTATTCCCTTTAACCAGACCATATCTTTCTTGTACTGGGAAACCCAGGGCTGGATGCAGTATTCCAAATGGGGTCTCATATGAGCAGGGGAGAATAAACTCCTTTGACCTGCGAGCAACACTTCTTTTGAAGGGCTGAAACGGCACAGTGCTGTCTCACACCCATTTCTCGTCCATTTGTGCCCTTCAATCCTTATCTGCAGGGCTGTTCTCAACCAATTCATGCCCCAGATTGTATAGAAATTGGTACTTGCCCTGACCTAGATGCAGAACTTTGCACTTGACTTTGCTGAACTTCGTGAAGTTTGCGTGGAATGTAAGTGTTGAATGTCCAAGTTTGTGACTTAATGCTGTGGAGGAGAGATTGAGATTGCTGAAACAGGTTGGATTAAGGTTGGGAAAGAGTCAAACAGGATGCAGCTGTTTTCTCCAAACACAGTCCTGAGAGTGGTGGTTTCTACCGCTTTCCTCTGAATGCCTCAAAGGAAATTGTTCCAGAAAGCTTTACCTGGAATCTACGCAAAGGATGCTTTAACTTTTGAGTACTGGTTGATATGTGATCCAGGTGAAGGATGAGTGCACATCATATAACTTCAGGCACTTAGTCATCTACTCAAAGATCTTAGCAGAAAGTTTCTCTACGCAACAGACAAGGCATTCACTGCCTTCATGACAATTACAAGCAGAAGCACCTTTCAGATCGCTGGTTATAGAATAAGGAAAGATTAGCCTTCTGGAATTTAATTTTCTAAGATGTTGTGACTGTTACAAATTTTATCTTTCCATCTATTATACATTACTGAACAGAAGCAGTAAAAGACAAGTTTTATTTAATATTATTTACTCAATTAAAAAGTAAGGACTGATAGAAAAAAGGTGAAGGAAGAAAGAAAGGAGAAAACAAATAACGCAGAACACATTCTGTTGAGGAGAATATTTCTTTCATTAATTGGAGAAAAGCTAAAACTTACCAAGTATTCTCATATTCAGAGGCTGATGCTTATAAATGTAAAAAGCAAAAGGACAGTTGATCACTTAGAGAGATTAATAGTACAGCAATTTTCTATATACTTTAATAATTATGGTTCTTTAAAAGACAATCTACAACACAAGATAAGAATGAGCATATTCAAAAGTCTCTATTTCATGCACGTTATCACGTAGTAAATGACAACTTAGACATTTGCCTGTAGAAGATTTGCATTGCATAATGTCAGATGAAGTCCCAGTTCTTCACTGAGTACTAGAAAATTGTATATCTCTGAGGGTCTTTTTACTGAAGGCCTGTTTAATAAGGATTTTCCTGAAGTGGTACAGGGTTGTTGTGCAGCCTTATACATTATAAAACATGTCCATCTTTGCAGCAGGAGTCCTTGGTAAAGTCTGCAAGCAGCACACAGTGAGAGAAAATCCTACTGCTCACACTCTTGCTCTTTGCATGCTGTTGTAGTACAGTCTATCAAACATCTGCCATGAATCTCATCTACCAAGTACAGGAAAGCATCAGCTCCACAGCTGCAACTTGCTATCTACTTGTTCAAAACAATGAATTTTCCTTATTGTTTCAATGAAATAAATTTTGAACACTACCACATGTTTTATCTTACAATTGCAAACAGGAGTCTGATCATGCCCAAGCTCATGTCAAGAACATGGTGTGATGGATCATAGCAAGAGGACTCCCCCTCACTGAAATGAAATTAACTCTAAGAACTGAGTATCATCTGAGGCAAATTACAGGAAAATTCCCATGATGAAGAAAAGAGTGGACCTCCAAGGTGTCCTTTTGACCAGCATTGTGACCTGATAGTTCTAGGTATCTGCATTTTGAATACTATAATAACCGAAGGTAGTTTCTTTTCCCCATCTACTGACAAGATTCCTGATGTGGTAATTTCAGGAGATTCCCAAAGCAGGTGATAGTCTGGAAGTTTTGGCAGAATCTTTTGAGACAGATAATCCAATTATTTCTATTTTTGTAGACTTTCATTGAAATCAATAACACTCATTATAATATAGATTATTAAGGGCCTAATACAGTGTTCATACCCCCTAACTACTATGTGGTGTAATTTCTGCTTACCATGGTTGAGATAATTACAAAGACAGCTTCTAAATTACTTTGTCAATTTGCCTGGAACAGATTTTTTACTTAAATGATACACTTTATTGCTGTATGCACATAACATTGAACAGGGTAATGAGGGCAGATTTCTTATTTTGCTTGAATAATATTAAAAAATATTTTGCTCTCTTGCAATAGAGCTGTGTCTGGATTCTTTGAGGGTTATAGTTATGTTCATATCATATTTTCTTTGGCTTTTTTTCTTTTTTAAGAGAAATACTTATAATGTTTAAGTTTAAGTATAAAAGTATCAACTGGTTAATATTTTGAATATGATCAGCTTTCTCTCCTCTTATTCTTCAAAACAGACTTAATCTTCCTATTACCAGTTTTCATGGGCTTTTTTGCTTTCTAGAGCAGTTTAAAAATTTTCCAGGCTCCTGCTACAGACACACACATTTTGGTGCTTGTGAGTTTGTGCATTTGACTGTGAAAATGTGCATAATTGAAATCAAATTTGCTTTAAAATAAAAAAACACCTCTCCATCCTTCAAAATCTTGCACCGAGGTTTTCTAGGATGTTTCAGTTTTCATCCCTACATAGCTGTCTACACACCCATTTCTAACAAAATTGGTTTCTCTAGTCCTCCTCTTTCACAGCCTCTCTTTGCTTACAGTCACACATTCCTCTTTACTATATTGTAAAAATAGTAAAGAACACGATCATGTAGGGGAGCCTGAGTCAGTTACAGGTATCTGCATTTTAAATCCTATAATAACTGTTAAGATCATAAATGGTAAATCAGAATCTAATCCCAGATTAAAAAGTATCATTTCATATATTTTCAGGGTTATCATCCCCTCATCATTGATCATCCTACCATCAAGCCCATGAATTGCCACACATATTCAAATTTTCAAAGAAGGAGGAGAGATCAAATCAGAAGAAGGAGAGATAGATGTAATAACAGAGGCATATGGACACTGAGTAATTTTTAGATAACAGGAACTTCAGTACTTCTCATTAGTAAATCAAATTACTTTTGGTCTCCAAAGCAGTGTTGAGTGTCACTATCCTGTCAAAGCCAAAAACAGCACAATGGAAAGTAAGGAATTTGGCAGTATTATACTGGGCAGGAGGAAATATAAAGAAGGCAAGATAACACAGGTATGAGGTGTGGCATGATTTTAATAAATGCTTTTAGAAGCCCACCAAATTACACAAACTGAACATTCCTGCTCTGAATTTATACCCATCTCTGGATTTATACCTATTGTATAAATCCTTAGTAATAATCAAAAAAATCCACAGATGCACTTTTTGAAAATCATTTTTCAAGGAATCATAAAAACATATAGAATGCTTTGAGTTGGAAGAGATCTTAAAAACCACATAATTCTCACTAAATTACTGTGGACAGGGAAACCTTCCCCAGACCAGCTTGCTCAGAGCCCCATCTATCCTGGTCTTGAGCACTTCCAGGAACAGGGCATCCAAAACTTCTCTGGGAAACCTCTTCCAGTATTTTACTGTAAAGAATATAACTTTAGCATGTTTATTTTTTTTCCAAGGGTTTAGAATCTAGTCCTAAGTCACTCAGAAGAAGCAGATATTTTCTCTAACAATAAAAGCAATTTTGACTTCCTAATTATATTTTCTGAGATAAGTTAACTAGTCAGCATTATAATAGTCATAGAATAATTAATTTTAATGGTATTACTGATTTAGGATTATCAAAACCAAATAAAATCTGTGGTTCAGATATTTCCCCAATGTACTCATTCCTGTTCCTCTGTTTCTTTATCTCTTCTGAAATGTCCAGTCTTTTTCTACCTACATCTATCACTGCCATTTCTGTACAAACAAAGTTTAATTAGGATAAGAGAAAATATCCCTCACAGGTACCTTATCTATCTTGGTTACTTCTCCAGGTCTGATTTCAAATAGTAAATTGTTCAAGAAGATTTCTGATGCTTGCAACATTTTTAAGTATGGTATCAATACCAATTGCTTTATTTTTTTAATGATGTAGTGACAAACTATTGCACAGCAACTGTTTCATATTTTAAAAAAATACGGAGAAACTTATTGCCAGAATTTTATTTGCTCTTAACTGTTCCTTTTTGGAAAACCACTTTCCCACTCACATTTTCTTAAAAAATGAATGATCAGCTATTGCCAGGGAGAGCTGGTGGATTTGCAACCTATACAACCATTTTCAGGATGAATTGTATTCAGGTACGGGAAAACAGCAAACTGTAGCAGAAACACCCTACATCTCTTGCAAATACTGATAGTTCCATTGACTTTCTAATGATAAATACTATTTTCTGGCCTAAATTAATACTCTGCTTCATACATTCTTTTTATACAGTATTCCAAGAAGAACAATCAATGATAGCTATTTCTTCACAAGTTAAAATGCAGCAGAAAAGGAACGAGGAAAGCATTATTGACTGTACTTCTTTAGTAGTGTACCAGTTTCAAAGATGTATGGTTAGCTTGTGTGGGAAATGGAAGCACTTTGCAAGTCTCGTACGTGGCCTTGTCCGTTTTTCTGGCCTGAGCTCCGTGACAGGAGAAGATTTAATTTTGCAATGCTCCTCACATTTCAGTGCTAAGGAAGGCCAAGCTTTGGTTCTAACAGGATGTTCAACCTTTCCCCAGGCACTGAGATCAGAGCCCAGCCACCTCCAGTGGCTGTGCATATGCTCACCTGTGATGGCTTCAGGGCGGTTAAGGACCGAACTGAGGAGTAAGAAGGTCAGAGACTGGAGCCTGTGTCCTTGTATAGCTCAGCTAGGTATGGTGGGACTCACAGCAGAAGAGAAAAAGTAGAAGAAAGCAGAAGAGTGCAAGGGGACAATTCAGAACATTTAAGATATCTTAAATGAGACTGTGTAAAATTCACCTAAAAAAAAAGTAAAGAAGGTATCTTGACTACTGTTTTTTGTTTGAAGATTGCATATGATAGGTGCCAATATAAACAAACAAATTTTAAAACTAAAGATAAACCAAGTCTGGATACTTTTTTTAACTTAATAAAATAATTATTTATAAATAATGGAATGAAGAAATGAAAAGAAATCAGTATGTTATGTCAGATGCAATTACAAACTTGATTTTTTAATCACAAAAGCCTCATTGTAATATGATAAAGAAAACCTAAAAAGGTATCACGACTTCTTTGTTATGCTGTTATAGAAATAAAGTATGCTTCTGTCTGATAATCTTCCTCTTTAACAGGAATCCACCTTGGTATTCTATGCCAGAATAGAATTTTTTCTTTGTAAAACAAATATTAAGAAGCACGTCATTCAAATAAGAAAGCACAGTGAATTTCAACATAAGACACAATAACTTCACTGATTTGCAGGTATTAAAAAAAGATGACCCTTGAACTTTGGTTATTGCAAATCTGGGTCAGTTATGTTTGCTGTTTTTAAAATTAAATTCACACTCCCAAATTTCCCCTGGAAGAACCAATATTTAGAATAATCTTTTTGAGTGTCAGGGAAACTATGAAATCCTAGGTTTGGAGGAATCTCTTCAGCACTTTTAGTTGGAGAGCTCATGTTAACATATTCCGGGTACTTCAAAGCTTGAAACTTAAATTTTCTTTTCAACACTTTTCTACTGCCAGAGTACATTAGAAATAGATAACATCACAGAGTAATTCTGCAAAATCTACACATTAATGTGAGGTCTATTGAGAAAGATGTGAAAGGATTGGGTTTTTTTCAGATGTTTATTTCAGCAGTTCTACATCATATTACATTCTATTCACAAAGGGAATTACGGAATTACATATTTTGAAAATGAAAAAAAATAATATATTACTGAATGAAAAAATAATTTACTTAGTAAACAAGAAGTGACATCGTCATTAAGAAACAATAACACTGGAAAAATCTTACAGTGAAACAAGCATGTATCTGTTTGAGAGAGCTCAACACACACATATCTCAAAGAAATTCGTTTAATTTCTTGTTTTAATTAGTCGCAACAATGAAGTAAGAAGTATTAATTACAGGAGATAAAATTTTAAAAGTCTCAAAGCACATAATTGAAGCATTTTCTGAGAAAATGAATACAAATAAATTAAAGAGTCCTTTCACAACTTCCTGTTCTGATTATTCCTTGTGTTATTTTTCTACATTTTTATTATCAAGAGAAAAACTGAAAAAAAAGACTACTTTAGATACAAGACATTAACCTAGATGCAAACTACTCATCATTCAAGCAATAGATTAAAGAAACATAAATTTAACCTGCATTTTCTTGTATAGAGCAAAAGCTTTTACCTGTCAGTTCAGTTAGTCTAAAAAAATTCTGAAAACACACCAAGTCATCATTCTTCTCTGAAGTCATGATAAGTCATGATCAAGATCATCAAAGCATGTCAGAAACATTGGCTGTACGCATCCATGTGAACCGCAAATTGTTTGAATCTTTTAAAAAGGATTCAGGCCTGTACTTGGATCTAATCTTAATAGGAAGTGATTTCAGACAAGAAATCACACTTTAGAAAGCCACACTGAAGAACTATAGCTCTTTCTGGAAATTAACACCTTATTCTTGACCAACACTTCTTTGTTGAAGTTATCACTTCAAATTTATATTACCTATAAAAACTTTTCTTATCCTAACAGGGAAATATTTTGAAATTAAAGTAGTTCTGCAGATTGAAACTTCATCACTTATAGGAGTAGTGGTTGCACAGTCACACCAAACAACTTCCTGCATTTGTCATACTGAGTCACTGAAATAAGCTGTCTTCACTGAATCTTGACCATGCTAATTTTGGCTGAATTTTCAACTCCAACTTTTAAGTTTCTGAAATTCTACACCCATAATCCATGGGCTAAATCACCTTCACTAAATAGGCACTTTTCTGCATTGAGAACTTGTGCAATAATGGTTAAAAATGGTTAAATGGTTAAATTTAATGGTTAAAAACGGTTAAAAATCAAAATGATAAAGAAGAAATAAAATTCAATCATGCAAAAGGCCGTAATAGCTGTCTTTGACCCTTTCAGCTCTTGTGAATGAAAGATATATGCCAGTATAAGCGCACGCTTCTTCTGGTAGCTTTAGTTTGGAAGAAATACAGGAAAAATATTACCATTTTGAAGAAAAAAAAACAAAAAAACATTGGTTTTGTACCATTTTGATCCCAAAAACTCTCATTTTCTTTCACTGACTGAGGTTTTGTCACTGATGTTTGTTGAAGGATGTGCACACACTTGCCACAAAATCATTTTAGCATTCCCTTATCCATCTGTGTTACCTTTTAAATGAATAGAACCACAAAAATTCCTTTAAAACACTCATGGTTTGTTCCCTGCTCCTTCCATCAGTTTTTGGAGTGACACTAAATTTAGAACAAACATAGGATTTTTCTTTACTTTGAAATGGAGTCGCTTTATTTTCAAAGCCAATGCTCACAGTACTATGTGAATTCCGGAAATACTAAGGGAAGCTCCTACCTAATAAGGGTTTGAACATTCTTGGTATGGTCTGGATTACAAACACATCAACTCAAAGGCAATGAAGGAGTCTTCTTACCATAACCATTACCATAAAGATCTTAACTTTATTCAAGTGTAGAAGCAAACAGTTCCTTCATTTTTCGGATATTGTTACAGAATGGGAGAATGTTACCCATTAACACACTGTTTAAAATTCCATGCAAAGAGACATTCACAGTTTCACTTTCCTGAGAAGCACTGGACAAATAGTCTACAAATGACAATTTTGCATACATTTGTGAGGGGGTTATGAGTCAGTCACAAGTTTGAGATGAGCATTTTCATCCTATACCTCTTTTTTTCTTCATGTAAGTTTGGCAATAGGTAGTAAAAAGTTTGTAAATTTGGTTTTATCAAAGCACAGAAAATAAGATATTGAAGAAAATTAATTAAATAAAATATCTGATAAGCCATTGTAACCATTCCAATGGTTTGTTGCAGGAAATATGTCATTCTCTTGATTCTTCCCTTCCATTTCAGAAACTTTCTTTGATTTAAAGAGAAGTTTCCATGTCCCTCCTGAAAATCTCAAATAAAGTTTCTTGTGCCTGTGACTTTATAGCTGAAAAACAACCTGTTCCTTTCAGCAATCTCCCACCTATTTCCATTTTGCAGGCTTTCTTCATGTTCTATCTGTTTCACATAATACTCCAGAAGTTCTCCTGAATTAAATGTTGTGAATTCTCAGGGAAGGAGAACATTCCCCTCTCTGAAAAATTGTTTAAAGTGGAATCAGTGACAATACCTCAGTCAGGGAACATTCCTCTCTGCTACTTGGCTACATTCTTTTAACAAAAAAAGCACATATACAAGAAACTGAATGAGCAAGCAGGGCAGTTAGGCCATCTGTTAGCATCACAGAATAGTTGATTACATGCCATTTTGCTTTCTCTAATTAAGTATTTACATTTTGGGACTTTGAATGAGCAGAAATAATTCAAAATGCTTCAAACCTTCAGTGCTACTATCATTGTCAGTCTGCTAAGTAAGAACAGAGCCTTTATGTAAAATTCCATGTTGTAGACTTGGCTATAGACTTAACTGAAGCATAAAAATGCAACAGATCTGTATAACATTGGTAGAATTATTGTAGGCTGAAGGAATGCTATAATTTTTCTTTTACCTTGATCAGGCCCTGGATTCATTGTTGACTCTTTCTCATACTGTAACATGTGGTTAATTAATGAAAACTAAATTTATGAATCATGTTAGCACTTAAAAGATCTGGAGGAGTCTAAAAGTTATCCATCACCAAACCCAATATGTTTACTGATATACTGTCCCTTAAAATCATACTAATTGCTTAAAATAATGAAATGCTATTATTGAAGCAACTAGGACAAATCCTGGGCAAATATCATCAATTTGGCATAGTATTAATGTTGGATTCACATTTTCTCAAAAATCTCAGTGATGGTAATAAAAAAACCTATTGTGAAATGAGGAGCTGATAAGAATTTAAATTCAGATGATTGAGGTGTATCTAAATTAATAGAAGTCATTTGGGGAAGAAAATCTCCTCTAATTTTTATAGATATGAGCAGCATAGCAGTACAATAAGATTGAAAAAAGTGTACTCATCTGGTACATTTCTAACAAAGAGTTTAAAAGCTGCTCTACCATGGATATAACTTTAAATGGAAACCATTTTTCCCCTCCGTACAAGTTGAAATACTACACAGAATATTTTATCCTGCTAAGGATAAAAAACCCCCAAACAACCAAGGGTCTTTTTTGTTAAGTGTGAAAATTATCCACCCCTATCTTTATGGGCTGATACAGAAGTATATTAATGAATTTAAACAAGCAACTTGGAGATTCAATCTCCAGGAAGACTGTGGCTGCTGGGATTTGACTGGGATGTGATCTGCCTAAGAACTAGTTGCCAAAGGTGGGTAATCAGCTCATAAACCCCCAGCTGTAGTCTTGTCAGTTGCTGCCACGGAGAGAAACACTCATTGATGTGACCCTTGCTATTTGGGGACTGTCTGAGGAAAAACCTCATTGTACATGTACACATTTTTAGTACTGAGAAGATTCTGGCTCTCCTCTGGCCCAGCGTGCCTGAATAACTCAGCAAGGCTCCCTATGTCTGAGCGCCTAGCAACAAGACAGGTGGGCATTAAAGAACAAAGCTCTGCCAAATTCCACACTGACTCTCTTTGCACTGACACCTAGTTTAGTACCTGTTTTCATATTTGCTTTGAAAACACTGAAGATTTTGGTAGGAATTCGGATAAAGGTAACTAAAAGGAAGATGGGATATTGATGCACTAGGCTACGTAAAAATCATTTTGTTGCTTGATAAAGCAAGCGGTAGTAAAGACTGACAATTCTACATAAGTATTGTATACTACACATAATATATTCTATATGAATAGGTAAACACTTGTGACAAGATAATAAAATTATCTGTGCTTGAAACATGCTTTACATTGTTGTGGCTCTTTTTTTTCCTTCTTAAATAGAGTATTAAATGTGAAGATATTTCCAGAAAAGGGTAACATCACACTCCTAAAATTGAGCAATTATGTTTTCTATTGTCAGAAAAAGTATCGAGGATCTTTTACAGTTCTGATTCTGTTACCCACAATTTGTCAGCTGTTTACTAGAATAAGATGTTGCTTTTAGCACATGTCTACTATTGACAAAGGAAGCCCTTAGAGAAAGTTTTTTGTTTAGCTAAAAAGTAACCATTCTGTATATGATATGGGCTGATTGTAATTCATCATTTCCTTCAAGAAAGTCAACATCTTTTCAAATAGTCCCTTTCCCTACTTAGTGACACTTTAATATTATTCTAAGTATATTGTAAGTCAAGGTGAGCTATCACTGTTCTCAAAAAATAATTTTGAGAAAGTTGTCTATTATCTAACAGCTTACACAGAGAATAAATCTAAATCACACAGTCAGTGATTCTCAAAGATCAGCTTCTTCAGACTCCAAAAATATATCAAGCCAAAAATGACAGCCAAGAAAATGTGACAGACATTTACAGGTGAGTAAGGAGAACCTAACAAAATTTAAACGTAAATGGAAAGGATACAAGAAGTGAAACCAGGGTCACCAGAAAGACTATAAAGGCACTTGTCTGAAAATGAAAGGGGTAGTGTAAGGAAAGAAAAAGTCCACCTGGACTTGTGAACCCGCTGAGGTACATGCAGGGAAAGAGGGACTCTTCCAAACGTATCATCAGCAAAAGGAAGATGAGGGAAAATGGAGGCCCACCATCATCTCTGCTGAGTAGAGAAGGAGAACTGGTGACAAAGAACATGGGAAATGTTGAGGTATCCTATGCCTTTTTCACTTTTGACGTTGCTGGTTATATATGCCTTCAGTGATTACTGGCCAATAATAGAGGTAAAGCTTTTTTACTACTTCATTAATGACATGGATGGCTTTTAAAAACTGTGCAGTGTCAAGAATGCATGAAATGGGTGCACTGCCTTACAAAGGGACCACAGAAGGACCTCAAAGCCGGGAGAAATGTGCACACTGGATCATGAAGGTCCACAAAGGAAAATACCAATGACCTGTGACCAGGGAAGAACAACATCAGGCACTAATACACACTGGTGGTCAGCTGGCTAAGGATCAGCTTTTCAGAGAAGGTCCTGGAGGTACTGGTGAACAAGCTGACCATGAAATAGCAATGTGGTCTTGCAGCAAAGAAGTCCAAGAGCACCCTGGAATGCATTATTAAGAGTACTGCCACGGGGTTAGGTGATCCTTTTCCCCTCTCCAGCCCTGAAGAGACACATCTGGAGCATCCTGTTCTGGATTCCCCAGTCCAGGAGAGACGTGGACTTACTAGAGCAAGCCCATCAACATGCCACAAAGATAACTAAGATAATTAATGCTTTGAAGACTCTTTCATATTAAGAGAGTCTGAGGCCTGGGTCTGTTCAGCTTGGAGAAGAGAGGCCATCTTATCCATGTTCATGAGAGCTGTGAAGAAAGCAGAGCCAGGCTCTTTTTGGTGTTATTTAGTGACTGGACAAGAGGCAAATACTAGAAATTCCTCTAAAATATAATAAAGATATTTTCACTATGAGGTGAACAAGAACAGAAGATTTGCCATTTATTTTGTAACATCCCCATCCCTAGAGATGATCAAAACCCAACTGGACACAGACCTCCTTAACCTACACTAGCTGGCCATGCTTTGAGCTCCACGTGAGTTGGAGCAGATGATCTGCAGATATCCTTGCCAACCTCAGCCATTCTGCAGTTCTGCAACGTTGCTTCTTTGTGTTTATACTCTTTTAAAGCTCTATATATCCTCAAATAATTTTATTACATAGACTCACAGGTTTATAGATTAATTTAGGGAGGAAGGATAAACAAATGACATTTGACTTTACCTCCCCAGTCAGAGCAGGGATGTTATATGGCTAAACTAAAGTGGTTGTGTCACCACTTCTTCAAAAGGGTCTGGTAGAAAATACAGTAATTTACCAAGGTGCCCATTTCCTTCATGTACTCCCTCATATCATTAGTTAGAAGGTGTTGTAAAACATGATGTGGCTGATTCAGTTTTATAAAAAACACAATAATTCATACAAGTATGAAGTTTCAAAATATTTGGCTTCCTGGATAGAGATATTCTTAAGAAAATAAGTGGTTCTGCTAGTTCTTGCCCAGCATCACTTTAGTTTGTTCCAAATAAGTATGTGGGATGATAAAGATAAGAAATTTTGTTTACTCTTTTTTCTTAAGTCATTGAGTTATAAGAGACTACTAAACTGAACAGATAAAATAATCAAAACATATTTGATATTTGAAAAAAAAAAAAAGTTTCTGAAGCATTTTACTTCTTCCAGAAAATGTCTCATACAAAATACAGTGACATTTAACTAAAGAAATGGGTATTAAGACCCTTGGTACCTTTTAACAATGTACAATATAAAAATTTATAAAATAAAGTTAGATTTTTTTTTTTCATTTTTTACATCTTAAATAAAAAACAAATTTTACAATACAGCTTTAAAAGCACAATCTTGCCATGGAATGATAGTATTTGGTATTTTTCATATATTACTCTTTGACTGGCCATTATAAAGATTTGGGTCGTAGCAAGGCTGGAAGATTGCTGCATCTCAAAGCTCAGCATGAATTTCTATTGCAGATTATTTCACATAGCTGTAGCTTAGTGAAGTAATTTCACCAAAGATCACTTGAAATAACATATAGGATTGTCTTCTGCTTTATTTCAAGCACTGTTTTTCTCCCATTTTATGGACAGCCTAAGAAATATAAATTGCTCCTGACAAATGGAATAGCTTTGTCTTTTTTTTTATGTGTTATTCACCTTGTTTTTGTTCTTTCTCTATAGCCCCAGAGCTTTATGCCCTGGCAAGTGCCTGAAGCTGATAAGTAGGAGTTGCCTTGAGTAAGCAAAACAATTAAGCCCCGAATCAAGTAATGAATTTTCTGTCAATCACTCTTTGATACTGTGGGTGACACCTGCCTGACACCATCAGCTCTGGTTGACATGGATTTCATGTTAACATTTATCTCTTGACTCAATGATCAGATACGAAGCTATGAGTCCATCAACTCCTACACACAAAAATATTTTTTCTGCTTCACATGATTGTTAACATGTCTATGCTAATGACTTGGGAAGACAAGTTGTCATTCACTGTACGAAATTATTACTAGAAAGCCAGATCCTGTATTCTGATGGCTTCTGAGGAAAATGGCAACAGTTCAAGACATTACTTAGACCTACACTCAGTAAAACTAAATATTCATCTTCTCCAAGATCTTTTTTGGTGAAAAAATTCCACCCTGTTATATAGGGGATATTTCCAGGGAATGTCATCATATGAAATATGCTTCCATTATATTTTCTGGCAAAAACACTTTTCACATTTGCCTAAATGAGCAGCATGAATTTCCTCATGGACAATTTTTTGTTTGTTTTACATTTCTGACCTGCTAAATTATGTCATATCAAATTATGGCAGATTACAGGATGTCATATCCTGTTACACAGTTTACATCATAAGTCAATTCAGCTTGACACAGTATGACCACGTAATGCAATATATCAGTTCTATAAGCACATTCTTTAAGTAATGAGATAACATTTCAGCACACAAACCAGGGAACCTATTTAGTATTAAATACCCATCATCCACTTCAACAGCAGCATGTGGAGGAATTGGATCTACTGAAAGGAGATATTTTTGTTGTTTTCTCTACTAATTGATTAAACAGTTCTGTGCGAGCATTCTGTCCATATTGTAAAAACTAATTTCATTAAAACACTCACTCTACATGTCAACACTCTGGGAAGAGTACATATCTCAGTTGATAAATTATGTGCTTAAGTTTTAAGCAGCATTGGTCTTCATTAAAACCATGAGTGAAGCTGGTATTTTAGAAATCAAACTTCTATTGAACGTTAAATACTTGTGCAAGATTGTGGTATGAACAAAGTGTTTTCAGGGCTAAAAACTTAAAGTAAATTTTCTCAATAAAGGTATGCGAGTCAATTGTAGTAGAAATCTGTATAACAGATCTGGCAGGAGTGATCAGACTACTTGTCCCTGTCTCCATACAGCAAACACTGAGCAAGATGCTGGTCACATTCACTTTGCCTCACCACCCATGTTCTAAGGATTTGCACGGACAGCAAGGGCCCAATAACAACATTGCATCATCAAGGAGGTGCAATATATGTTTACAGTAAGATTGCCATGCAAAACACAGGTACTTTAACTTGGTTTAGTAACAGGGAAGAATTTGAGCTGTGATGTGGGACTCCATATGAATTGGAATGGTAACCTACTGAATTTCTGGAAAGTGACAAAGTGAACCTTCATGCTACTAAAATAGGAGTTTCTCCTGGTTGCATTTTACTACATTAAAAACGGGAGTTGTTTCTGTCACTGAACCCTTGCTCTCAACAGGAGAAACCCTTAGAAAGGTCAAAGGGCTTTTAGTCACTGCTCCTTTAAGCATCTGCAGTAGTGAAAGGAAAAGAGTGAAGATCAGACAGAATGCTAATAAAGCAGATTGCTTTCAAAGCCATTATCCCACAAGTTTCTCCAATTAGATGGCTCAAATGGGAAGAAAAAAATATTTCTGAAAGGCACTTTTTCTTTGAGATTTTCAGGTTAGTTAGCCATATAGCCATCAGTACATCCCTTTCTGCCATTTTGGTAAGAGAAGTAATGTCAGGAGAGAATTTTGAGAGACAGAAGGCTGCCTAACCCAGCATCTTAGACATGATGTTGGTGGCTGAATAATGATTCAATGAAGAAATGGGGGTATATGGAGGAGAAAGGAAAACAGACAAGTGTTACATGAAACAGACCAGTTAGAATTTCAGCAATTTTACACTAAAAGGTATAGATACTTCCATATGTAAGAAATTATTTCTGTCCTTTGCAGAAAAAAAAAGGCTTCTAGGGAAAAGAAAAACTTTTTTATCCAGAAAATTATCTTTGGGTCTTATTCTTGACTCTCAAAAATGTACATTGAAGTATATTTCCACTTTTCAGAAAAATCATTATTTAGGCAAATAAGTATAATTTGTGTTTTGCAAAACAGTCTGTTTAAACTTTTTTGTAAATCATCCCAGAAATCTCTGAAAAGTAAAAGAAAAAGTCTTTTAATAGTCTATTACATAAAACAGTTATCTCTCAAACTAAGAATACGAATCAGAACACAGCTAACCAGTATTTTAATTGCCAAGTAGAGCATCTTATGTTTCAGATAGGTTCTTTAATGTTTATATGTAAAGCTTAGAAAAAAAAGAGGTTTGTGTAGTTTTATATGTAAGAATGTTGTGGATCTTGAAACTAATTTTCAAAAGAAATTAAAATGTTCCATTTACATTTCAGTCACAAAATATTATTTTTCATTATCATTCATATCCTATCTATCTATCTATCTATCTATGTATCACACACATATAAAGAAAAAAATCCTTGCCATCTAACATTGGAAGCAAGTCTATTTCGGTCACCTGCATTTGTTTGTTTCCTTTTTAAATAAGAATGGAGTATAGTTGAAGTAAGAAGGCAGAGGACATAAACTAATACTTCATAAGAGGTGCATCATCCTTTGTCATAGATACTGAAAATAATCCACTTTAAAATAAAGTTAGACACATAGTACTGTACACACTAATTCTGTATGGTAAATTTGTAATATGTTCTCTAAAAAGTGTAACAATTTTTTTGGATTAACAGTTCAATGACTAAGAATAAAATCTCAGGTTGTTAGGTTACTTCAATTTGGCATGCTGTACTGGTAAATTCCAGCAATTATGCTTTTCTATTTTTTTGCCAACAGATTTTCTCTTTACGATGAAGTAGAGTTTTATATTGCATATAACGAAATCTAAATTAAAAACAAACAAAAAAAATCTACACAGCTGAAAACTAAAATCTTTTTTAAGGCTTTTCAAAGCATCCGCATGAGCCCTTGTGTATGTTTTACTTGGGTAAAATGGGTTTCATTTGAAGCTGAGATTTTTGACATTCAGCACTGAACCAAGGGTATTTACTTGTAGATCTTGTATCTGTGCCCGGGAATGGGCTGTGCATTCCTGAGATTCTGCTGCACCATTTGAAAATACTGAAAAATCTAAATCCTTATTACAGAGCAGGTAGAGAACCTACAGGAAATCTCAATCAGGAATCTCTGCCTATGGAACAAACCTAACATAAAGAACATCTAGTTCTAATAAATGTCCTTTTGGGATACTCACAAGAAAATATTCACTCCCCCAGTTAAGTATGCCTGAGGCTAGGAAGTTTCAAGCTATTACAAATAAATAGTTTGCCCTTATGTGTTCATAAAAATACTGGACTGGAAAAGATAACCTGCAGATTTTGTTCAGGAGAATAGTCAGTTACCTTCATGGAATTGTGGGTTAAGCTTTTGAGCATTTTTAAAAATTTTTCCTGGACACTGAGTTTGTCTACTGATTTAGCAATTCAGAATTTCTTTTTCATATTAATTTCTAGTAAAGAATTAGTAGGTTTCATCTGATGTACTTACAAGACTGCTATTACATACAGAGACCAAGTATTTCTCCAAAATGACCTGGAAGTCTGCCATTCGTATACGATTAGAGATACTGTTTGCAGCACTTTTATTTTGAATAAATGCACCACATCCAGTAAGTGATCTTTATTGTCTCAAAATGCAATTTCTTGCACTTTATGGTTCAATCCATACACCCTGGTATTTTTGTCTACCGAGATCATTATGAAACAATGTACTATAGTGAATGCTGCCATGTGTTCAGTAATTCTGCTCACAGGTTTTTCCAGGGAGGGAGTGTAGAAAAAGAAATGAATATTCATTTCTTCTTCTACACTCCCTCATTTCATATGTAGAGATACTTTCAGTATGGAATATGAACTCTTTCTCTTAACATAAATGTCTCCAATATTTACACAAAATCGGTGTGAGAAAATAAGTCAGTGTTATGTTTATATATCCAGGTAAATTCAATTTTAAGTAAGAATTTTTCTTTTATTTGTTTTTTTATTTTTTTACATTTTTAAAAATTTTCTTTAATAATAATAAACTAAATGAAGCAACTAAGATAATTATATGCATTTATATATGATAAAGCTCTGCTTGGTATCTTCATAGTGATGACTGGTGCTACATCAGGTTGGCAGATGGTCACTAGTGAGGTTTCACATGGCTCAGTTTAGGGTCAGTGCTGTTTAATGTCTTTATCACTACCCTTCAGACTCCCTTACTGCAAAGCAGACAAAGCCAAAGTCCACAGCAGCTCACAATACATTCCCTCCAGCCCTTTCATCCGTCCTCTAGAGGCATTGAAGGACTCACTCCTCAAATTGTGGGGCCCAGAGCTGCACACAGTGCTCAAAGTGAGGCTGCACTGAGTGCAGTGAGATAATCACCTTTTTTTCTCAGCTGTTATGCAATGTTTGGTGAACCCTACATTTCATTTTGTCCTCTGGGCTGTGAAGGACCACTGCTGACTCGTGTAGAACCTTCTGCCGAGCAGCATCCTTGTACCCCTTCCTGCAGGGATACACCAGCCAGCCACTCCTCTCACAATTTATATTAGAGCCAGGCAACACTCTGTCCCAGGTGCAGAATTACAGAATTAGGCATTTTAGACTCCTTAATATTCATACCAATATTCATAGCTCAGTGCTCTAATCTATCTAGATTCCTCTGCAAGGCCAAGTCCTCAGCATCTCCCTGTTTGGTATCATCAGAAAACTTGCTAATAGCATTAAACTTCTGCTTGTATATTGTTGAAAAATACATTCAATAGAACCATCACTAGAACTGAACCCTGAGGAAAGCTGCTGGTGATCACTTGTGACATCCTATTTCTGCAGAGGACCCAGGAATCATTAACATAAGACAAAAGAAAGGGAACAAACAGCTCGATTTTCTGACTGAAATCATAGTTCTTAATGTCTTGGTTTTTAAAACTCATTTAAGAAAATGAATTAAATAATGTGGCCGGGGGTCCTCAAAACAGTTTGAGATCTGTATATAAAGAAAGAAATTTTATAGTTTTTTTAAGCAATGTATTCTTTTATTTCATCAAAGGAAGTGCGAAGTCACGTATCTGGGGAAGAGCAACCCATGCAACAACAAACATATGCCAGGAGAGACAAGGCGAGAAAGAAGCTTGGTAGAAAAATACCAGGGGTCTTGATGGATACTGAATTAATAATGAACCAGGAATGTGCTTTTGCCATGAAGGAGGCTCCCAGCTTGCATGAGGCAAAGCATTGTCAGCACATGGAGATAGGTAATCCCTGTGCTCTACTCAGCACTGATGAGGCCACATCTGGAATACTGTGTCCAGTTCCAGGCTGCCCAGTACAAAAGAGATACTGACAAGTTGGAGACAGTTCAGTAAAGAGCTTTAAAGATGATGAAGGGACCGGACCATTTCTTCTATGAGAAAATTTTGAGAGAAGTGGGACTGTTCAGCTTGGAGTAGAGAAGCCTCAAGGCAGATTTTACTAATGTGTACAAATGCTCGAAGAGATGGTATAAATAAATGGAGCCAGGCCCTTTTCAGTGGTGTCTAGCAACAGGACCAGGGGCAATGGGCACAAATCAAAGCACAGGAGGTATCCTCTGAGCACTGAGAGTCACTTCCTTACTGTGCATGTGACATGAGCACTTGCACACGCTGACATAGAGTCCCTATCCTTGGAGAATTCAGAAGCTGACAGCACATAGTGTTGGACTTTCAGTTCTAGGTCACCCCAGAGGGGCTGAACCAGTTTACTCCAAAGTCTCTTCTCACTTCACTCCTTTTCTGATTCTATGACTGTTTTGCTGTATTAGGAATTCCACTCAAGACCTTTAGTTTAGATGCATGGAAAGAGAGATGGTCCTGATCAAGCTGAAGATTAAGATGCAGCAACACACACTGTACAAACTTGGAAACTCTTAAAGCATTGCCTGTTTAAAGATCTACGCACAGGTTTAGCTTAGTGTGCCCAGTCCCTTTAATCTCCAGCATTGTGGAAGCCACAAACAAACAAGACAAATAAATAAATAAATAAACCAAACAAAAAAACAACCAATCAATCAAATCCTCAGACCCTGAAGTCCTCACAGAGGGCTGACAGATCCAGAATTACAAAAAACAAGCAAATAAACTTTTAGAAAACTTGCTTAAAAAAAAAACCAAAACAAAAATAAGCCACAAGAAACGAAACCAAAACAAACAAAACAACAAGAACAACCAAAACACAACAAAAACCAAGAACAAACTACTTCACTATCAAATATGTAGTGAAGTACTTTTATAAAACTGATCAGATCTGGGGTTTGCTCCACTAGATCAGGTAAATTGTACAGATCTTTACAACTCCTAAAGAACCTTATTGACTCAGCATTTTGACTAATGTTGCAGCAGGTGTTTTGGTGGCAAGGGAAGTGTCAGAGCTCTGGGTGATTTCAGCCTGCCTGTCTGGCTGCCAGTCTGCTTTTCCCCAAGGAGGCACACACCAGAGAGATAAGCTCTTTTCTGAAAGTGAGCACAGTTCTCATTTTTCCTCCATTGATGCTTTTTGACAGGTGGTAGGGGGGACATGCAAAGAGTGCAAGGCAGTTTTAAGGTGAGGTTAAATGTCATAGCTGTTGGAATTTAACAGTTTACTGCTGCAAAAAATTAAAAACAGGAGGAGGAAATTCCTCCTTCCACTTCACTACTCTGACAACATCAGTCTACCTGGTTATTTTGATGCTGTGATTCAGGTCTCAGATTCATCAGATCCTTATGATTCACATTACTAAACTATTGAAAAAACTATTCAGATTTTTTTCTACAAAGCTAGTTTTTTTATCAGACTTATTCTTACTGGCTGATGGAGGGGCTTGGCAAGCTTCAGAATCAAAGCCTTTCCAGAAGAGGAAAGGCCTAACATGATATTTCTTTTGGTTTTGGCAAGATGCTGAAGTGGCTGCTCTTGTACCATACTGATGCACAAAGTCTATTCCTATAAGGAGCAATAGTAAAGCATACCCTATGATGGTTAACATAGATTTTAACATAGGAGGCTGGGAATGTGAAAGGCCATTTATGGGAGTGCTATTTCAGTAATTTCAAAGGGCTAAATTTTGCCCCTAAATTCCAGAGACTGTGCTACATCATTCACAACAGTTTATTAAAGTCCTTGTGAATACAGAACACAGAAAACAGAACAAAATATTTTTCCAAGTGTCTTAAAATATTTTGTGATTTTTTTTCTTGTTGTTGTTTGGTTTTTTGGTGTTTTTTTTTCATTTTGTCCATTTTATCTATTCTCTATTCTCTATTTATCTCTTCTTTATGACTTTGCAAACAGAAGATAGATAAAATATTAACCTCTTTCATTCCTATACTGTATATGAACAGTTAGGGAAAGCCTACTGGTCCCTCTATTTCTTCAAAATTAGTAGTCATAAAAAGTAAAACCTCTTAAATTTGAGTTTCTCTAACATTCATCATATAATATCAGAAAAGTTCAACCTGAAAAATGAAAGTTGAGGAAATAGGATTAGAGGAAATGCTGGAGAAAGGAGGTAAATCACCACTAGAGACAGTTATCACCTCCTCCTTTTTTAATAGTATAATACAGAACTCTTCTATGCTTTCATATAATGTTTGACACATTTAAAAACACAAATTAGAAATGCTTCATGTTTCACACAAAATAGTCAAATAAGACCCTGAAAAGTGTTTCAATAGAGGTGTTTGTGATGACAACACACCTCAGAAGTGTCCTTTAAACAATATTCATATGAAACACACATTTGACCCACTTCAAATAATGAAAGTTTGGGCCATGAAAGGCCATAAGAAGCAATCAAGGAATTCTTTATGTTTTTAAATATAATTTTTCATCTTCCTTAACTTCTGATTAAGAAATTTTCAAAATTTGAGAAGTTATGGACTGTTGAAAAGTTTGCCAGTCTTCAGCAGAAGCTGGAAAAGCAAAGAATAAGTAGTTTTATGTGCAAACATATAATGTACCTTTCTAAGCCTTACTAAGAGACACAGTTTAAGATAGAAAGAAACTTCCTGTTGATGGTGTTAAGGGGCAACTGGAATACTTAAACATATGGAATCTGATTCCACTGTCATTTATTCCATTGTCTTCAATGTAGTAACTTCCAGAAGTGTGAGAAAGAGGCAAACTGGATATTAAATGACATTCAAAATGAGATCTATCACTATAATTTCTCCAGTAATGTTATTTATCTCTCTGTGTCATACAGTAATTGTAATGGCAGCATAAAGTTAGAAAAGCAATATTGAATCTCCCTGAATAAACCAAATTCTAATTGCACCAGAAGATACCTACTGCAGAAAATTCTGCTTATTTATTGACAAAAATAAGAGACCAGCCCAGGATATTGCAGAATAACTTCTATGCTTAGCATGACATAAAAGAAAGAAAAAGTGCAAGAAAAGATTAAAGGTATATGATATTCTTACTTCTTAATCATAATTACTTTGTACTGCATAGCAAGGTGGAACAAGATTCAAATTTACAGTAATAAGTTTATTTAAAATGATCTTTGAACCACATACTTACAAATTTTCTTGCTCTAAAATTTGGGTTTTCCAGAAAAGTAATAGGGGTAGTTATTACAGATTTTCAAATGTGTTTCATAGCATTTGGTTGGTGCCAAGTGGGTGGGGGACACAAACAGAAAACCCCAAATCTCTGCAAGTGTTTCAAAACAAAATGCTTTACTTAAAATATGTCAAACTAAGTTAATCAGAGAACAAGAGCATTAACATCCACTTTTATAAAATTAACTTAAAAATACATAATCTGAAAGATATTACCCATAAATCAGAATTAATTCATTTAATCACAGACTTGTCAACATTTTTGTGAGGCATGTCCCTTTCAATAGGAATGCCAGCTGCTTTACACTTTGTCTATTAGGACAATAGAAGTCATTAAAATTGTGTTATTATTTGATCTGAATTCTCTTAAGAGATGGAGACAAAGTAAAGAAGGAGAAGTGAATTCTGGTGCCTATTTATCTTTTTTTTAATTATTAGGGTACAAAAATATATATCTACTCAGCAAAACATTAATGTTTACTAAAATTTCATGTATTTTGCATAAAATAATGGGCTAAAAGATCCAACACAACACTTGTGTGAGGCCTTGGACTTGTACCTGTAGTTAGGCAAGGTATTCCACAATTTAAGAAGCTGGATCACTCTTTGAGAGCATACTGAGGCACTTCAACCAAAATAAGACAACTTGTCATATGTGAACTAGCTTTGTATGATCTTTCCACCAGTATTTCTTGAATTTCTTTACAACAATCAGACATGATTCTCAGGGAAAACCATCTTTTCACTCTTGTTCACTCAAATTTGTGAAATTATGCGTGTGTGAAAATACAGATTTTCTATATGTCATTTGACCTACTTAAATCTTAGCAGAATTAACACGTAATTGAATGTGCTGTCTAGTTAATGTCCTGTGTAAATGAAACATGAAACAAAATAACTGATTTTATAAATGCTTAAACAGGAAAAAATCAGTCCTGAAACCTAGAAAGACATACAAAGGGAAGAAATAAATCAGGTCATAGCACATCCTGATCTTGGAAATACCCAGGTTTTGCCTGAGAACATTCATTTTGTCATTATCCATGCCCCTAGTTCTTTCTTCTTTCAAGCACTTTTCCCACAACTTACCTGCTAGAGTTCAAAGAACAGATGATATTAAAGAGCCATGAATTACTTTTTTCCAAAAAATGTTCCTAGAAATATTATTTTTATCTACTGCATAGAATTATGTGTTATCACAAACATATGGCCAAATCTAAAATAAGTGAGAAGGAAGAAGAATGGCACAAGCAAGAAGCTCCCCTTTTTTGTATCAATTCAGTGTAATATCTTTACCTTCTAGAGGCTTACTCTGGGAGAAGAACAAATTCTAAACTCAAACAGATGTTAAATAAACACAAGGGAAAACCAGAAGCATTGCATATAAAGGTCAAAAATTTTCCTTTTGTTTTTATGATTTTTCTAGCACACAGCAGAACAGAAAGGAGTAGAAGCTATGGTATCAAGGAAGGAATAGAGCCAACATATAAGCTTACTTCAGCAAAATTTGGCACAGGAGAAAACCCATGTTGGCTAAGGACTGCTGAAGAATGTAAATAAAATGGGTGTATTTGTTACATAGCTGTAAATTCCTATGCATAGCTTCTTTTTTTTTTATATGAACTTCCTAATGTAGGAAAGAAGAAAGAATAGTAAACTAAAGGGGTAACAGGAATACCAGCGGGAGCAGGACAGGCAGAAGAGTACAGACTATAAATGTAACACCATAACAAACAATTTGTGCTTCAGCTCTTCCCAGACTATTTTCATCCATTTATGCTATTCCACATTTTGTAACACAGTTCTTCACAAAAATGGTCTAAAAGGAAGGCAGTAGAAATATCCATCTGAAAATGCCATAATATGTGGCTACATCAGAATTCTCTATCAAGAGAATGGGGGAGAACTAGTACTGCACATCATGATAGGAAGAAGGAAAATAAAACAGAAAGCAAAGGTAAAAATGAAACATAAAGCTATAAATATTCCTTTATTTTCTACTCTATAATATCAAACTCCCATTTAAATCTAGTTTTAGTGTGTTTCATCTTGCTTTGGAGAAAAGCTCAAGATACTTTTGTGTTGCTTTTGGTTACTCCCCAATCACATATATCAGAAACAAATATATTTAAAAAGCTAATGATTAAAGTAGCCAAACATTTAAAGGGAAACATATAATTGAACCCAAAGAAGACAAAATGGAATATGATCTGAAAAAGTTAGTTTTTCATATGAGCAATATATAATAAGAAAATCCTGTATTACCCTCTAGGTAGGACATTCATAAGTGATTGCACAAAATGCTGAAACATCCATGGATATGTAGAAGCATGTTGTGATGTCTGTATATTTAAGTGAGAAGTTTGAGAGACTGGGGAAAACACAGCTATTGTGCACATTTCCTTTAAAAAATATCTTACTGATGGTAGGACCCTCTAGGGAGAGCTTAATGGAAGCCTCTTTGCCTGAGTCTTTCTGAGGTCCATAGAAAAGGAAGTGCTTTAAGAGGGTTCATCGGAAATGCGATAGAATCAATCTCTGTACTTTTCTCTTCAGCCTTTCCAAGGCACTAGGGGAAAGGAACTTTCAGGTGTTACATACAGGAGCAACATGTACTACTGTAATTTTTATTAATGCCTTGAACATACTGTATTCCTTAAACAGAGGAAGATAAACATACTAGAAAATGCTCTTGTGTCTCATTTACTTCTTTTAACCAATATGGGCTTTTGAGATCTCCTTCCTACCCCAGCTTTGTATTTATTTCTATCTTATTGCTTTCAGCAGTATATTCAAAAATATGACAAACATCTGTCTTGTGACTAAAAATCCAGTTCAGCACATCCACTGCACTATCAAGTACACCACAGACAAGCTCATACATCATTTACTCTTGGTAGCATGACAGCAGCCCAGCCAGTGCACTGGACAAGAAGGTACAGATAAGCATTTCTATTTTCTCAGGGCTTAACTCCTGCTTAGCCCTGCACCTGCCAACTTGTGCTTAAGTCTCAGAGCTTGCACTCAGGTAGAATGCCAACTTGGAAATGAAACAAGGCCAGGACTTTAACTTAAACGTGGCACTGCTTTTCCCATCTCTGCAGCAACTCCCGCGCTTGGAAGAGTTCAAAAATGTCTGGCTGCTTCTGCAGTTTAGAGATCCTTCATTTTTAGGTCAGGCTGCCACACAAGCTACAGACATGCAGTAAGTAATTCAGATTAGGAGGAACAGGCTGTAATTCATATAAACACAGAAGTTTAAAAGGCGAGAAATTCTTTACAGATTTTATTTTTAAATCTCCTGTTATGGTATATAATCCTTATGCTTTACTAAGAAGCTCCTGGAGTATGGCAGTACAGATGCAACAACAGACTTCTGTCTGTCTTCATCTGAAAATCTCTATCAGAGATTTTCAGAATGAAATATTGTAAGTCCCCATGTGAAAGGTTAGAACATCATAGTAAACAAGCAAATATCTAACTGCAGAATTAATTTGTAGTACTTTAAGGGGAGTTCTACATATATCCAGGCTGGAAAATATTTTGCAAAATTAATACTCATCTATAAAAAATTTAAAATCAGACATATGATTTTGCTATTGATTATTTATTGTTTCAGAAAACAACATTCTCTGGACAGTCAGCATAAACTTGTGGCAATATTGTATACAGCACAATGGATTTTTTGCTTTTTTGTTTAAAGGTTAGGGATTGGTTTTGCTTGGGGGGATTGCTGACAAAGCACTTGGCAGTAGGTACAACACATCTACAGTAAGTAGACCAGAGTATTTTACCTGCAAACATGCTGCAATAAAGTGCCATCATTCAATCAATACAGACTACTTAGTTAACATTTTTTTTAAATGTATCTGGATTACCAGTTCATTAGATCATTACCTGATAAATAGTGTGGGTAATGAATTGAGAGAGTAACTACATACCTTCAGGAAGAACCTGCCCGATAACAATAATCCATTAGAAAAACTGGCAGTATCCTCTGATCTATTGCCCGCAAAGCTATGACTTGATGGAGAGTTTCATTCCCTCTGCTCAGCACTCCAGAAGAAAATCAGCACAATTTAAATATTTCTCAGGATGTGACAGCTCTCTAGATCCCTGGCTGCTTTCTTTTCCCAGGGGTTGACAATCTGCTGTTCCAGTGTGCATAGAGCAGTGAAGATGAATTGAAAAAGCTTGAGATAAATTAGGGATGGCTAAGTTAAAATTGTCTCTGCTCCCGAGTCTCTCATCTGCAGTCTGCAAGCCTATTTTGCTGTGAAAAAGCTAGATGGCAGGCTGCCTCAGTGAGTTCTTCTTAAGCGACAGGGAGCATTTTCAATGAAGAAAAATTCTCCCATTATCTAAGCTAATGTGACTGCAGCTAAATCTAGTCTTAAAAGTGTCTACTAGCATGAAATTCATTCTTACTGCTGCTTTCCTTCAAGCCACAGGTTAAAAAAGAGAAAGGAAAATAAAAAAATAAACCACAATATACCATAAAAGCACCACCCTAGATTTTTCTATATGAAAAAAGCCCATCAAACATTTAAAAGTCGATTAATGGCATTTCATAACTATGCCCAAAAATCTAAGTGTTGGGAATTAGCACCATTTCCAAAACTCTATCTGTTTACACTCAGTTCATTTTTCCACAATCTGTTCTTTCTATTTTGTTTTTAATAGGTGTCGTGTTGTTGCAATTGTCTTCATTTTCAATGTTCTAGGAAAGGAAAGAGCAGTATTTTCCCCTTGTTGGCAAAAAATGAAGTGATAGCTAAAATTCTGAACAATCACCATGTTTAGCCTTAGTAGATAATCCTAGATAATCCTCCCAAAAAAAGTGATTGATATTTTGCCATGCCTCTAAAAAATATTGTGTAACAATTTTTTTTTTTTAATTAGGAGCCACTTCTCGCCGTATTTCACAAAAAAGAGATGGAATTGAAGTTTTCTGAATATCACTTTAGTGCCAAATCTATTTCACAAAGTAACTAATATCTTCTCTTAGGCAAAAAGTTTTTACATTGAAAACACTAGGGCAGGAGTTTTTCATTAAACATATCAAATGAAGTGTTTCATCCTCTAAAACATTGGATAAAATTAATAAAAAGGTATCATTTCAAAGAGTCATGCTCCCTAGCAAGCAGGTATTTCTGCAAATCCTCTCTCTAGTTTAAAATGATCTAGTTTTCTGAAGTCCTAGATGTCTCCCACTAATGACTTTCTCAGACTTGATTTCTCAATATCATGGAAATTCAGTCCCCCACCCTAAGCTGTAAATAAAGAGAGATGCAGCTGAATACATATGAATACAGCCTTAGTGTCAGAGAATTTTGAGAATGATAAATGAATATTTTGCCAAGAAAGAGATATAAACCCTGCTTTCATCAAACAGGCATGAAGAGATTAAAAATCCTTAGGACATGACTGCAGAGTCCTCATTTTTTCCCATGCCCTGGGGTAAAACATTCACTCATATTAACAGAACTCTACCAGGTGAAGTGAAAAGGCATGATCAACATTTACAAATTTCCTTGGGGCTTTAGTTACTAAAGCCACAGCCCCAGAGAGCCTCAATGTTTTACACTGAAGGCATTATGCCCAGCCTATTTTTTTTTTTTTGAACAGAAGCTCCTTTGGCCTGTGTCCTAATAACCACCCCTCAAAGCTTATGCAAGCATTTGACCAGATCCAATTGTTCAGTACATACAATACACCTAAATATTCCCCAAAGGAACATATAATCCAAAGGGATTAAATTTTTTCCCATGCTGCCTTGCTCTAAGATTATTTAGGGTGTTGTAACACTCACACTTATAGGTGACAGCAGCTGTGCTGCAGTCCCTGTCATTAATATTCCTGCATTTTCCACGTTAAAAAATAATAATATCACAAGTCATAGAATCATAGAATGGTTTTGGTTGGAAGAGATCTTCAAGATCTTCTAGTCCAAACCCCCCAGCTCTAGGTGGCCCTGTTTGAGCAGGGAGTTTTGTCTATGTGACCTCCAGAAATCCCTTCCATCCTCAACAATTCTGCAATTTTCACTATTGCTTAGGAACCACCAAAATCCTCAGTTCATAGTTCCAGTGATATCCTGTTTAAATGTTTCCTAATTTTGTTAAACTTTATTTTTCAAAACATCTTCCCTTAGTTATTTTATATTGTTAGATTCCTCTTTTCTCCTGCTCACACAATTACAGCATCTGCTGCTGAAACTAATAAAACTGCTGAGACCTCATTGTGCAGCAGCCCAGCCCTAAATTTCCCAATTAAAAAAAAAGCTGAAAACCACCTGCCAGCCTTAAAGACAGTGCTGGTTTGTGTGCTATTTATTAATTTTAGAATGAGAATCACTCATGTCTCCCCGCTCTCAGCATCTACTGCTTCAGCCAGAGCCATCAGTGCCAATCTGCTGCTTTTCTTGGAGCCTCAGCAGCTTGTGTCAAACAGCAATATCAGTGTCTCAAGTTTCTATTCATAAAAATCTACTATCTTGAACAAATTAAAATATATATAATAATTATAATTCATTATTTCTAGTGGTATTGTTATTTTAGAAGGTATGATTCATTCATATTCATTGGTTTGAATAAGTAACATTGACATGCCAACTTCTAGGAGGTTCTGATGAATTTTGGAGGTGACATGGAAGGAAATAGAAAACCAATTTAGCAAGCAAAACATAGTAATCCAAAATGCCTCAGTAAAATTCTGACCTTTGACTACATATTCTTCTCAGCTTCCTCTTTTTTTAGCATCAGATGAAGAAAGGGAGAATGTATGAATTGTTTTCTTCCAGGAAAAGAAGGTTTAATAATCCTTGAGGATGTTTAGGGATTTGGTCCAAGACACCCAGCAAAGCATACTCGCCTGGTTTATAAAGTATTAGAACAAGACATAGATTCACAATTTCTCAGACATTTCCAGGACAAAAATTTGTAGGGCTTGGTTTATTATTTGGTTTATTATT
>LTAT01000002.1:42007334-42017677 GCA_003286495.1 Chlorodrepanis virens
TATTATTTTGGCTTGGTTTAGTTTTGGTGGGGGTTTATTTTTGTTTGCTTGTTTGTTGTTTGGGTTTTTTCCCTTTCCAAGTCATCTACTGGTACAGATTAATATCTTTTTGGAATCAATCAGAGAAACCCAGATGGAAGCAAAGGTGACACTGTTGGCATGTTATGGTAGATATTTTTGGTGTGCTGTAATCCAGTTATGAAAACATGTTTCAATACCTCAAAAGACAGTATCATAATGAGCAGAGAGTGAAAAAGGTGATGTGGAGTGTACACATTGTAGCACTGGGACATGTTACTGGCCTGGGTAACAGAAGTTGTAATTGCTGTAAGAGTATTTTAACCTGGGTAATCCAAAACTTTAGGAAAGCTGATTTCTATAAACCAAAGTTATACACTGTGCCACTTAATTTTTAAACTTATATAGTAGCTTGATTTTCACAGTTACAAGACAGATTTCTAAAGAATATTCAAACCCCTTCTATATAATAGGGTGCACTAAAAATGTATATATTTGGCTAAATCTTTAGAATTACTAGTCTCCTCCAACTGGTGATTCTTACTAAGTAAAGGAACTCAATTTACTTAAATGTTTGTATTATATATTTCTCTGTCATTCTTCACTGCAGGCAAAATACTGGTTAATAAATTCAGAATAAATTTTCCTAGTTTTACCCTGCCTTTCTTGCATTAGGTTTTCATAGCAGAGAAGAACTTCTAATGGGGTACTCCAGTGGGATTAGAGATATGCAATTCAAAGATGAAAACTTCAGTGACAGGAAGTGAGACTTTGTTGCTCCTGTATATTGTATTTTGCATGCATATGTAATAACTGAAAAACTGCAATGTGTAGGCATATAAACAGTTAACCTTTTGAAGTCTCTCTCTCATTATTTTGAAATGAACCCTGGCATAGTTTTAGATGTGTCATATGTTTCTTCACTGTTTGTTATTGGATTACCTGTGGTCAGTGTTTGTATGTTTTTAGGCCATAGCTTGCTGTTATTTTTTCTCTTTTAGATTCATAGAGGAATATAAATCTGGATGAAAATAAACCACACATAAAAATATTTTGCTTAATCTTAAGAGTTAATAGTCAAAAGTGTTGGCTTCTATTATGAACGCACCTTAATGCCTTTCTCCCAGTGGTTTTCATACAGTAACCACTTATAACAAGGGAAATGACATTCCAGATAGAAGTAGGTAAACTTGAAGAGAAAATTGAGACCTAGATGTGCTATTGGGGTTCCGCTTGCCAAATTCTCTGGGAGAATTTGCTCAAGCATCTCTTCAAAGTTATCTTCCATGTGGTTTACAGAAGAAATCAATTAAGACTTAGTGAGGGGAAGAAGGATGAAAATATATGACCTTAATATGCTGATGTTTATTCTTCTTTTTGATTACTGTAAACTTCCTGCTTTCTTTCCTTCCTCTTTAAAATTGCACATTTTAAAGACATAGAAAGAAAATAAATAATAATATGCTGAAACATATACTGTTAAACAGTAAGGAGACATATGAGCTTCTAAAATTTCAACATTAGATGAAAGATTCTTCAAATTTTCTGCAATCAATCTTTTAGCTAAATATTTGTTCCCTTCAACCCCTTATTTGCATTACAGTGCATAGGGGCCTTACTTTGAATTCATACATCAACTTTCATTTCAAAAATTTAAGTCAAGTTTATTGTTTCTCTCTTGAAACCCACAGAAATTGTGTTAATCCAGCCCAAAGTTTCAACAGCTCTGTGTGAACAGAGAGCAAAAGATTAAGGTACTAGAGGAAAATAAAACAAAACAAAACCCCCATTATTTAATTCCAGGCAAATGGGGGAGGGCATTTAGAGACTTCTATAATATAATTAAACAGTTAATGAGAGAAATAATGTCTTAAAAAACAAGATGGGAAAAAAACATAATATAAACACCAAGTACCCTGTGGGAGTACACTGCAGAATTCAGAGCACGTTCAAGCATGTCCAAACCTTTTAGTTTGTTCAGAAAGCTTTTTCCTTAGCTCTGGGGTACTGTTGAGTGGTTTTGCAGTGATAAAGCTAGATAAACCTTCCCTGAACATCCTGATTACCAATAAATAAATAAATAATAAATAAATACACATATATAATGATAATAAAGATGAAAAGGACCATAGCTTGCTACTTGTTTTATTGAAATGGAATAATTGTCTTTAATCTTAAGATTACCTTACAAACAAGATGTCAGGAGTAAAACCCCCTCATTTTATCTTGTTTTATCATTTCATATTCATAATCACAAGCAGAAAATATTTAAGGATAATGTTGGGAGAGTTCACATCTTTTTTCCAGTTGTCTCATCAAAAAAGAAGAATGAAAAAAGAGATGCTATATTATACAAAAAAATATATTATTTCAGGCTTTTATTCAAAACTTCAAGGCGTTACTCTTCATGTTTTGTTTTACATGTAGAACATAGACAAATATGAATCTTAAAAACTAAGAAAAAGGAAAGTCCATCTTGATTAAAAGCTCTCATTTTGAATTTATAGTAATTTTTTCCAGAAAATAGCAATCCTGTGACACAAGAAACCCTCTTGCTCTAATGAAAATATTGGACAGATGATGAGATATCCTTGGATGTATCCATTGCTGAGAACTGTCAAATAATTATCTTATGGACAAGAATTCAGGATATAAAACCTAATATCTTATATAAATTATCTCTTATTATACACATTTTTCAATAGATTACATTATAAATAGGAAATTGAATGAGGTGGCTCTATTTCAAAAGAAATCTTTCCATATAAACCATGTTTGCTACCCTTGAACACAGTTCCCCATGTTCTGTGTACCTGGATTTGATTCTGAAAGATGTTTCAGAGACTTGTTTTTCAAATGCAAAGTTTCAGGCTGAGTTTACACAGAACACATGTGAATTCTCAATAGACCTATAATTTAAGACAATTCAGAATAAATGAAAAAAAAAATCAAAACAAGCTTCATTTCAGTTTCCTTGTCTTTGTCTTCATTAGAAAAACACCCTTATAGAGTCACAAAAGCCCAGCTTTCTATGCACATGTCATGCCAAAAAGAAATTATCATTTGTTCCAGTAATGGATATGAAGGTGCACTAATGCACTAATTTAATGCACTAATGCATTCTCATATTGGAGAGCTCTATGAGCACAACCAACTCTGTTGCACAAAATCCCAATGATAGATATGCTCCAAGCATGAAGAACACATCCATGTTTTGAAAATGAAATAAATTTCAAATGCAATGAATTGTATTGCATACAAATAAATGATTCATTTATTTGTAGTCAAATGAAAAAAAAAAACCATCAAATAGCCCTCTTATATGACTCTATAGATAAGAGTAATCAGCTATGGAATATATGTAAATGGTATGTTGCACAAGAATTTCAGTCCAAATAAACAGATAAAAAACCCCAAAGCAAAAAACCCTCAAAAAACAAAATCCGTTGTAATTGACTATATGGGTCCCATCCCTCACTTTTCAAAATTTGCACAAAATAACATTTATGTTTACTAGGAGATTAATTTAGGCTTCAAAAAAGGTTCAACCTTCCTGTTGTATAAAATGGAGGCTTTATTCTGAAATCTGATAAATGTGATTCCTAAAATGATCTCTGTGTTGGAATAGTAAACCAGCTGGAACTCAGATGTTGGCTCCTGGACTGTGCATTTTTTTAGTACAATGTCACACATTTTTTGATAGGGCAAAACCAAACTCACTGAGCAAACAACAACAAAAAAATTCTTTCTTAAAATGAGTTTGTGTGTTTCAAGATATTTCTGAAAAAATGGAACCCCCTTGTATGCGATTCAATGTGATGCATGGAGTCGGCAGCAGAAATTTTTTCTTTTATAGAAATTAAATGTAATCTGATTTCTTTTTTCTTTCCCCTAAGAATTGTAGCATGCAATGAGACCTAAAATGGGTCTCAGGAAAACTGGGCAGACTTAAAGTAAATCTCAGTGATTTATGTCTTGTTGCCAATTCATAGCTAAGTCCTTTCTTGTGGTGACATTCTATGTCTTTTAAATGAATAAGGTGGTCAAGTCCTTCAATGTTTACCTAAGTATTTAGGATTTCTAGCAGTAAGAATTTAGGCAGGCCTGTTGTACATATTTGTGCAGGAAATTAGCTTGATCAGTCCAGTTGTATTTTATGGATTTTAGAAAGCAGCCAATTAATTACTTACGGGTCAGTCTCCCTCTGAGACTGGCACTTCTCTGCCTAAACAGCTGCTAAGGCTTCCCTGACTCATCCTGATGGCTGATGGTGTGCCAACTGTTGCACTTAGACCCTTTTCATTTTGATGCATTGTTTTGCATAAAAAGCAGACCTCTCACCATCGTAGTAGCACCAAAAAGTCTCCCAGATGTCTAATTCACACATGTTTTAATTGTTCTGCTGTACTATATCATCATCTGCAAAGGGCAGTACTTAGAGACCTCAGTCTCAAAAAGCCTCCTGTACACTGAGCTGCAGATTTGGTGTACTGGTTACTACTTTGTGGACTCTGATGCACTCTCCAAAGAATTCAGTGACTGCACTTAAAATAATTTACAATACATGTCTTTACCTTGCTATAAAAAGAGTTCATTGATGAGAATCTCCCTCCCTCTTTGGGAGGCAAAATGAAAAATTTCTAAGTAATCATTAATTTTAAACCTTCATTGTAATTATTTCCCCCCAAAAATGCCAGCTTGGCTATATAACTTTTTCCCCTATACCAAGTAATTTTTTATATATCCAATTTAGCCTTAATGGAACTCTCTTTGAAAAATTTGGGGGTACATGAGAGAAGGAGAATAACAACAAAATATATACCTACTCCAATGAAACAGGAACATATATTCATTTAAATCCAGCACAGAGATTTTACTCTAGCAATGTTTTTTCTACTGTGAAGTAAATTAACGTGGCAGTTTCCTTCTCAGTGGTGAAAACAATATTGGTTCTTTCATAAATAAATTGTTTGCTTTTGCAAAAAGGGACTAATTCCTCACACAGAGATTTTGTTTGTACTTGCACAGATTTTTAAATCTTTAAAATACTTCCCCACCATAACTACTCTGCAAGTCTTATCACTCCCAGCCCTGCCCTTCCCCACCCTACAGGTTTATTACTGGGCTATTTTTAGTGTCATGGTTTTGACATTTTTTTAGAAAAATTTTCTTATAGACAGATTGGTTTTTAAGCAAACAACTGTATGCAGTGTAGCAGCAACTTCTCTTTAGCAGCATTTTCATGCTTACTGTTGTCTGTGGGGCACACAGATGTTGAGAACTGGAGAAAGACCTTCCTGATAGATATACTCCCTTTCAGAGGTTTTTTGCAAAGCCCAGGGTGTGGATCCTGAAGCAGTGCCAGAGACTATGGTCTCTAACAAACTCCAGCACCCGGCATTCTCAGACCCCAGCACACAAAGGTCCAGCCAAGTCCTAGACTGAGCAGAGTGCTTGCTTTCATATTTCCCAAAGTACATCTCCTGTTGGGTCTAACTCCCAGCCAAACAGCCTTCACCTTTCTGAATCAAACACAACACGAACATCCATCAGCAGTGTAGAAAGTAAAACTGAATAAAGGTTCTGTGTAAGCTGTGCTTTTTCCCTTCAGCACCCATCTTCTGTGTCCTGGAGGCAGCTGCTTAATTTGGCACTAGGCTAGTGGCAATAACGTTACAGGTAAACCTATTCTTTCATGTCTATTTTCTCTTTCTTTCTCTCTGGCACCTCCCTTTTCCCTGTCTTGTTCCCCTGGATAATTTCTAGTATAATTTGGAATGCCTGCACAGAATGCATAAATAAAAACAGCTAATATTAGGCAACCATATCTGAAGAAGCCCAACAATTCTCTTTGAAACAAAAAAGAAATTATCCTTCTTTTTCAGCTTTGGAATACCTCCTTATCAGTATTATTAAAAAAACCAAACCAAAACAAAAAAAACTACCACAAAAGAGCCTAAGCTTTTAATGCTATATTTATTATAATAGTCTATTTTAAATATTTAAGACCAAATATACTGTATTTACCATAAATTTCAATGAAGTTACATGTGTGATTATATTCATTTTATTAGCTTTCATTATCCTGAAACCTTTCATGCAGTACATTTTCATACAATAAGACACAGCAAGTTATATTCTTGATGCATTTAATAGCTCAGATTATTACTATTTTAAAGCAGCTTCCCCCTCCCCCATTTAGTTACAGTTAATTCAGCATGCTTTGTGTGGGAGATCTTCTCCTTTTTCCACCTGAGTGCTAATGTATCTGATAAATCAAATGCCATTAAAGCTACTAATCATATTCCAGCCCACATGGCATTTCTTAACCAAATCTATTCTCTTAATGACACATTCCAGATAATATCATGAGATTATATCCCCAAAATAAATTCAAATGTAAAAAAATTTAAACCAAACATGTTTTATAGGTAGATATAAACATGTCTCAGTATTCTTGAATGCTTTGCAATTGAGTGCTTTGGGCAGTAAAGGGCTACATTAAGTATATGTCATTGAATAACCTATTAGTTTTGTTACTTAGGTGTAAATGCATCTAACTGGACCACGTGTAATCACAAACAAAAAAATAATTATACTGATGCTTTCTCCATTCCACATTCTTGCTTAAAAAATAGCTGCATATTCAGATTTTTCAACTAGATAATATTTATTTGAAAATGTCTCTCGTTGCTCACACACTTTTCAGCAGAAGGAAATTTACAGTGCAGTGGTACCTTAGAGTTAACTTCTAAATCAGGTAAAGTGCATTGAGACTGAAATGGAAAATACTGTACTCCAGGTAATCAACAGGTTTTGGGTGGTTCATTTCAACATGAAACATAGTAGACAACAGAATTTATACCAAGGACCAATGAAGATTTTCTTTTTTGTTTTTCCTTTTCACTTTACTAAAATTTACTCCTACTCATTTACTCAGCAAAAATTTCTAGGGGTAAGAATGGAGCATATATTTTTGGCTGTAAATTATGTCACAAAATATTTGATGTTCCATTACCAACACATACATATAGGTCATTTAATTTAGAAATGCATCTTTTGAAGAAAAAAAAATGAAATGAAATTTTGTCTGGTACTGAATTTCAATTTTCTTTTTTTCAGTCCATATGCTACCTTTTACTATGACTCAGAAGAAGATTATTAATACAATGTATTTAAGCTGTGATATATACTGTATTGCATTTGATTAATAGCAATTAGAAATATTTGCTGTAGATTATAGTCAGTATAAGGCTTTCAGTATAATAAACAAAAAGAACTACATTGTTTTATGAAAGTACTTTTAGGTAAGTACTATTGAAAAATATTCAAAAAACATATTGCAAGTTTGGAACACTACATTTCCCTCATATTGCATATCACAGAAATCATATCAGTGCATTATCTAAACTTAGAATTTGTTATGCTGGGAGTACCTCATTTAAAAGTAAAAAATAATTCTAGAATAAGAAAATAGTGCCCTGTCTGATCAATGTCAGATTCTACTCTTCTTGTCTCTTCAGGCTTGCTTTGGGGCTGTGCAGCAAGGTCAATTTCTGAAAGACAGTATCCTCACCTAAAGAATAAGTCCTTTTGAAAATATTGTTAATTAATGCATTTGGAATTACTTTAAGATTTTTTTATCTTGTGCAACATCCAGCTAGATCCTAACCATCTATAGCAAAGCACAGACATTTACTTAAATCCTTTGCTCCACTGTGGTGTCAGATGCACTGAGGACACTTTTGGCAGCTCCAAAAACTGGTATAAAAATTTTCATTCAAATAAATATCTTCCAAAATTTCCAGATTCAAAAAGTATTTTACTGCTGTCTGACACTTAAGGATAGAGATCTTGCCTGTGGCTAATTCCTTAGTTAAACGTTCCTAATCAATTATCCCCAAAAGAATGTGTACCTAGAGTAGAGTGAAAATGGATCTTTTAACTTCGTTACTATTTCTGTGCTCTCTGGAAGCCCAAACCCATGAAGGCAGAAGTAGAAAAGAAAGGTTCTATCCACCCACTCAAGTTGCAAATGACACTGAGCATACCATGACCATAAGAATAACTTTGGTACTTGTATTATTTGCCGAGATTTCTGAGGCTGACAATTTTTTTCATATGTAATCTGCTTTGCAAAATTTTTGTAACATTTGACATTTTGATTTAAATCTGTGAACCCACACATAAAAAGTCTTTCCCTCAAACTCACTTCTGAATGTAAAAATAATGGAATTCACAGTAGTAGCAAAAAAAAAAAAATACTTCAAGGTGATCCTTTTGTCAAACATAAACAATTTAATGAAGCAGTCCTAAGAAAGAGGAGAAGAAAAAGGAATTTCATGCAAAAAGATGCAACTTGATGATCATATGATCAAGGAAGGTTACTCAGTTTGGGGATGCTTCCTGACCACAAAAAGTGATGACAAAAAGAATGAGAAATTATATGGATGGGAAGAAGAGAACAGATGATCCTGAGTGGAGCAGTTAATGGATACACAGCCAGACTTCACAGGAAGCTGAAAAGACTTTTCTTGGACACCCAGAGGAACCTTCATGGAATTTCCTGTAACCACAAAAGTCACTGAAGGTTGCTGTATGGAAAGCAAGACTGAAGGAAAAGAGCAATACTAGAAATGCATGGGCTCAAAAGGACTTATGAGCACTGCTTGTTACATCTACACCTATTTTAGTGACTCCCTACCTGGGTAGCTCTAACTGAAGCTAACTGTAGGGCCTCAGAAGGTAACAGAAGTTAAACTATTTACACCAGCACTTGAATACGTTTTACTTGGGATGGCACTCAAACTTCTGCTTGAAAACATAAACGATGTATAGATCATGGTGAATAAAAACAAGATATTATCTTAGGGCTCAAGCAGCATGTGCCAACAAACACTATAATGAATGATTTGTCCTCTTTTTTCCATTTTTCCTCTCAACGCACGTGATCCATTACTCTGACATTTTTATTTTATATTAATTTCCTCTTCTCATTATTTCTCATAGCTACCACAGCTCCAATACATCTTCTATAACAAGACTGATGCTAAATAAAAGTTGGATCCAATTAATCAAGAACTGTACACCACAAATTATTTTATATTCACTCTAAGATGGGGAAGATAATGTGCTCCAGGTAGTGTTTGGCAAGACTTTGGCATTATAAAATCCTCTTTTTACAAGCAGGCTCCCTATTGCTGTCAACAGGGAATTACTGTAGCTAGAGTAATTTTGTTTTAGAAATGTCACCCATAACTGTGCGCTTTCTATTGGGGGCTGTCCTACTGTGACTTTATGATGCTGAGTTGTATCCCCATTTATCTGTTTAGCCTAAAAATAAGTTTTGCAACTTTAAAACTAGATCTGAGAGTGAAGTAGGGGGAGAAGGAGAAGTGGTGGAATGTCTGAGGTGGCTGTATTTAAAAACACAAGATAAGAGCTTCATCTTTCTCTTCCTCAGTGCACGTTGTCTGCAGCACTGACAGCGCAAGAGAGCCTTTGCTTTTAATAAGTTTTTTTAGCTAGCTGAGGCAGAGAAGCTCCCCAGACTGTGGCTTTTCTTTTTCTTGGAACTGATCAGCCCTACTCTGGACTGAAAACCGGAAAAACACCAGCTGCTCTCACCTGTGGGCCCTGGATGTGGCATTTTCCAGCACAGGAGGGACTGATAAGAGACTGAGCGAGCCGAGCTACACCCCATGAAAAGGACTTTCTGAATTTGCCATTTCTTCAGTTCCATTGTTTAATAGCACTCTTTTTTTAAATTTTTGCAAATATTTTGCTTGTTAAAGAAGCAGTGTTTTCTACTTTTCTCCAAGGAAATATTTTCCTGAACCAGCTGGGGGAGGGGTCGCTTGAATCTGCTTTCTAGAGGGACTCCTTTGGAAGTTTCCTCCCATTTTTGCCCTAAACCAGGACAGGAGCAAAAGCAAATTGTTGGGAAGGATGAAAGTTTGACAAGAAAGTCTCACAGTTATGTATGCTTAGCAGAAAGATTTTTGAGTGTGGAGTCTGATGAAGGAATAGAGTTGGAAGCAAGTTTTGATATAGAAGAAAAGAATTGCTGAGCCAATTTTACTGGATAACCAAGGAGGCAAAAGGTATGGTAGTTAGAAGGGGTTTTTATGACTTAGAGAAAAGGATAAACCCACCTCAAACAAGAAGATGTTTTTACCAAGCAGAAAGATAGCACAGCCAAACAAGCCTGCTGATGTGGCAAGTAGAAAAAAGGTCTCAGAATTTTCCACTGCAAGAAAACTGAATAACAACTTCTAGCTTAACTGTAATATAGTGACTTTTAGTGAGTGGAGAATAGTAACATG
>LTAT01000002.1:42017687-42040487 GCA_003286495.1 Chlorodrepanis virens
AAAAAAAAAAAAAAACAGTAATGAAAGAAAATAACAGCAAGTAACTACTCATTCTTCATTTTCTTTAGTTCCTCTCAGCACTAAACCAAACCTGTATCTATATGACAAACCTTATATTTGTCAAAGCTCTGAAATGATGCCAGGGCATTCATCCACATCTGTGTTTTACTAAGATACTAAAGGCAGCTGTGAAATGCAAGTTTTTGAAATGTATTTCAAAATAAGATGTTCAGGTGTCATAGAAATTCAAGATTTGGACATGGAAATATTTAGGCTGATGACTAAATTAACATATACAAGGAGCTCTAGCAACATCAAGAAATTATATAGGCTGAACATATTTATTACTATGTATAAAGCTGATTCAACTTTTTTTTCACCTGACTGCAAAAAGTATTATATAGCACATATATATATTTTTCTAGGGGATTGCATATTCCCGTGAAGCAGAGATAAAGTGGGAGAAAACCAAGGAGATAGAATGTTCCTGCCCAGTAGTCACTTTATCATATTGCAATTCCACAATATTACCTTTACAACAGACCTTTCAGCTAGCCATGGTAAAATCAATATCATATATTCTGTTTATTTGCAGTGAAGTGAGCTACCATTTATCAGAGACTGGAAGATCAGCTGCTAGAACAGTAAGCATACCTTAAAGGCTTGTATTTGTAGACTATCACTGGAATTAGCCAAGGTTTTGAGATACTACCTGTTTCTCACAAGTTTACACTTTCATTTCTTCCTCCACTAACAATTAAAATTGGTATATGGGGAAGGGAAAGGGAGTAGAGAATAGTTGTTACATTCAGTGGCTGGCATCTCACATGCCACACTTTATTTTTCATGTTGGCGGGAAAGTTTTAATCTTGCCTGGTGTTCTGCAAGGAAAAACTGACCAGAGTCTGGAGATTTCAGCCAAGGGGAAGGAACATGAGTCCTGGGGGAGTACTATTACACTGAATGATGCCTTATACAGAGAAAAACCTGAGAGGTAACCACAAAAGCCCACTTTGAGGGTGCTAAACTAATTAGGCTATAATATACCACTAAAAATAATTTGTTTGTACTACTAAAACTCTGGGGAAATCTGGCTCAGCAATAAAGCCCAGCTGTTGCTATTCAATATATTTTGATTTTGGACTTCTTGCCGTTCAGATAATGTTGAAGAAATGCAGCTGGGAGCTGCTCTGATTAGCAACAATTTGTACCTGGGGAGAAGTAAAAGTGAGTTGAACTGCTACAATTTTTATTTCCATTTATAATATAATTTGTATACTTTCATAAGCAAAAAGTTATTAACTACTCCCAAAGAGGGAAAATTGGTATGAGAAAGTTTCTTCCCTGTTCTCCACCTGGCTGTAGAGGATAGTTCTACATATAGAACTTGATCTGACAAGTTCAAGGTATTCTACCTCTAAATAAACTCCACTGTGAGTCATTTGAAAAGTGACAATGGAATAAACATATGGAGTTTTACATATTTATTTCTAATATCTTGCATTACTGATTTCCCATGTTTTGCTGACACCAACAATTGAGACTAAAATCTTTGCCTAGTAGCATGAAGACATAATGTGTTACTCTACAAGCTAGTATTTCAATCAATTTCAGTGTTAATATTTCTAAGTATTGCAGACTTTGCCACCTGGAAGAACAAGGCCATAGGAGATACAAAAGAGATATAACTAATTAATAAGACTATAATTTAGTTAAATTGGTGAGTCAGAAATAAAGGACTTGTTCATCCAATTCTCCCTCTAGAAACTTCTACAGGGTAGATCTTAGCAAAACTAGAACAGTTATTAAATAACAGTGCCACTTAGGCATTGGACAGATTAATCAATGGACAGATTAAACAAATTCTGTCCTAATTAAAACGGATTATGCTTCCTTCTACCAACAAAGATATTCTCAGACCAGAACTATTATCTGCTACGGATTTTCCCAGAAGAATATAATAAGAGACTTATGCAGCCTTGGAATAACATACATTATATGAAGTCACAGAAGTTTAATTAACTGTCATTTTATTAATCAGAATTCATCGTCAAAATCTGTATCAGACTGACAAAAAACAGAAATACTTCTAATGAAGAGAATGAAAAACAGCCAGCTTACCTAAAGGAAGCAAATAGATTCTCCCCACCACAGGCACAAAGGACAATTTGTGCCTCTCTGTGTTTCAGAAAGTCTGAAGTGATGGGGTGAACTGGGCACAAAGGACATTGTTATTCTGTGTAGCATTTCTTTTGTAACAGGTGAGGAGTTCATTAAAATTGTTTATCCAGAGAATTACTCATGTCATTGTTTGAAGAACTGATGCCCACTTGATGTCCAATTCAGGGGAGTTAAACCCTTACAAACATAGAGTATTTCTAGTGTAAGACCACTCAGCAGAGGATAAAGAATGGACCTCTGAAAGGGGTTTTGTTTTTTAGATATTTCGTGACACAAAATAAGTTTACCAAAATTACTTTGAGTGTCTAAGTAAGAACCATAGGGATTTTTCTTGGATTTTTTTTTTATTTGCTTTTATTTTGTTTTACTTTTGCTTTTTTCCACAGTAATATACTCTCTTTTTAAAATTTAGTTCTATAAATTAGGCATTTTTAGAGAAAATAAAGAAAGTAAAACTTGCTTTTCTTTTACATTTAAAGAAAATATAAATAATTACTTAAAGATTAATATATTAAATTTACTAGACCACATTTTACTTTTTGGAATATTTAGAGCTATAGAAGAGGAAAAGTAAAGAAGAGAAAAGAAGAGAAAGAAAAGAAAAGATTAAAGAAAATATTAAAGAGAAGAGAAAAAGCATTATTGAAACAGTTTTAGTCATGTGAGATGATTAATTTTATTTTGATTCAGTGGCCTAGATTTTGCCTGAAAGCAAATTCTTTCCAGACTCATCCTCAAATCCTTTACCTACTTCAGTTTCTTTTCTCTGTAAAGATAGCCAGCCTGCCAGCTATTATATCAATGGTCTATTAATGTGATTTTTTGTAGAGAACTCTTTTCTTCAAAAGTGCTTTTGTTGTCCCAAAACTTTGAAATTCACCTGGGTAAACTGGCTAAAGTTTTAAGTACAGCCTGGCTCAAGATGAAGTTTCTTCCTGCAACACCTGGTGCTACTGCTTCTGTCACCTCTAGTAGTATGAGCTCTGCCAGCTTTTTCAGGTGCAAAGTGTGGCAATCTTATTTTTTATGTTTTATCAACAAATATAATACAGCCTATACAGAATAGCACACTAATGTAAGAGAAATGACAAGCAAGAATTAAAAGTTGTGTCATTTCTGTGCCCTGGGTTACAGGTACAGAATAAATACATATATTGAGGTATGATCCTCAATAATATCTTGAAGGAGATCTTGCCACTTTTCTTTTGGCACACTTTCTCTGCATGAATTGACATGTAACAACTTGTTTGATCCCTGCTGCTCCCTACCATAGTCTAGCAGTCTGACATGCTTTTCAACTACAAGGAATTAGTTTAAAATAATGGTATCAAAACCTAATATTATAATAATATGTTCAAGTAACATGTTGATGAAGATGTAGTAATTTAATCTGGGTTTTTAAGCTATCCATGTGCAGAGTTTCCATTCTGACCACATCTTTCTATAGACTGTCATTTGGGGTTTTTCTGTGTTTGGTTGGTTGGTCTGTTTTGTTGTTGTGTTAATTAAAAGCTGCAAAAAACATAGGGCTGTAAAATACATCTATGTGTCTGTAACATTTTTCCTTTTCAAAATATCTCCTCTGTATCCTCTGTATCCTCCTCCAGAATTTCTATCTCACCAGAATAATCACATCCCTGAAACTTTAAACTTGGCAAGTTTTTATCCTGGTCTAATACTTATTCATCCTGAGTATGACCTACTTTTTTGCACATATGTTAATAACTTTTGAACTAAGATACAGAAAGCAGTGTAGAAGAGATGGAAATGACAGACAACAAAAGAGTAGCATAGCATTTCTCACATACTTAGGGAAAAATTCGAGAACAGAGCCCAGCTGGAGATAAACTCAGCAAGGAATATTAGAGATAAGAGAAAAAGGCTCTTGCAGTTAAACTAATTGCAAAAGGAAGCTCAGGGAAAAGGTGGTTTGCTGATGGGGAGGGGAACTAACAAGTGAGACATGGCATGGGGCAGGCTAAAGAACTCAATGCCTTTATATCTTGATCTTCATAGGCATTGCCTGTTTTCACACCTCTGTGTAACAGCTTAGTTTGAGGAGTGAGACAGCTATCATCTGGGAGTAACACCTTAGAAGTACCTAGAGAAACTGGATATATTTAAATTCACCAGCTTGAACAGCAGGAACATTTCATCAACTATTTCAGCGTGAAAGTGCTGAAAGAAGAGTTGGTGGATCGTGTTTGTAATGTGCCTGTATGTCTTCAGTGAAAAAGAGTGACAACTGGAGGAGGGATCCATCATTGGGAAAATAACTTCATGTTATTCCCTTCATTAAGACATGCCAGAAGGAGTGCCTCAATAACTGTGGGCTGCACAAGCTCTTCTTTCTCCTTGGAGGAGAGCATGTCACTTTGGAATATATATCCAGGCATGTTGCAGGCAAGTGAGTAATCAGGAATACTCGACATAGATTTAACAATGGTGAATTATGTTGGATAAACTGATAGTTTTTTTCACCAAGACGGGCTATGTGGATAAAGCAGAGGGCTGAAAGGTCTATACTTTGACCTTTTCTGGTCTTCTGACACTATGTCCCACAATATTCTCTTTTGTCAGATGAGAAAATATGGCCTTGAAATAATTAGCCGTTGGAGTGAGTCCAAAGGAGTTAAAAAAACTAACCTTTCCTAAAGGCTCTGGTAAAAATCTTAGTATAAAACATCCAGTATTCTTTTATAGAACAAGATTTTTCCAGAAAACTTAAAAAAAGTTGAAATCTGATATGTGTTTGCAATTTAATCAGTGTTATTTTGCCAGTGCAATCATTATATTAGCATTCTTTTTACTTGCAAATTCTAAGGTCATTAATGGCAAAGTATAAGGTCATGTTGTATGTCTGGTGGCATAAAGTCACACATTAATCCTTCTAATTAATTTACATACCAATTGAATAAAAGCTTTTGTAGCCCCAGTCTAAACATTACAGTACAAGTAGTCTTTAAACTGTGAAATTATACTGCTTCTTTTGAAAAGGAACCTAACTAAAACTGTCAGTTTTACAAGATTATGTGACTTTAATTAGATTGCAATTTGAAAATAATTTAATTGCAATTAATTTTTATAAAAGTGTAATTTCTTTTACAAAATTCCAAAATGTCATCTTCATAAAAGTTCATCTAACAGGTGAAAGAAAATTTCATTAGTAAGTAAGAATTCATTACATATTAGACAAAAAAAATCTGAAGGATTCAGATTATATTTTCAGTCCATTTTGAATTCTTTATCTTTAAACTGCATTATTTTTTGAAGAACAAAAATGCTGGTAGAAAGAATCTCATAGGGTGCTGATTTGTGCATGTTTCTTATTTCATGCAAAGGGGAAGGAAAAAAGATGCACACTATTAAAGAAGAGAAGCAGTGAAACAAACCACAAGCACCATTAGCTCAGGGAATGGCAACATCCGAATTAACACATTTCAGATGGATTAAGTCCTCCAAAAAATGCTCTGGCACTAAGACATTTGTGCTGTTTCTCCTCTGCTTCCCATTGCATTTGGAGAAATTGCATTTTGTGCCATCTTTGTAAACAGGATTGCGATAAAGAAACACTGTGTTTACTTTTGTCTCCTAGTGGAAAAAAATCCATAACTCCCCAAATGTGGTAAAATGCTGAAGACAGAAGGGAACATTGCATTCTGATCAGTTTGATTTGCCTGCTAAGTGAAGGGAAAAGGCAGCATGGTATATGAGACAGAGACAGATTGGCTGTATGTTAAAACTGCTCATACTGCAGAAAGGTGTCTCTGCAAGCAGAATGTACAACTCTCGCTGAAGGGACGAGGGATCATGCCACACAAGGAGGAAACAATCACCACTAAGAGAGTTGAGAATTGCTCTTAGAAAACTTCTGCACTTATCATTACTTCTCTGTACAAAAGAAAACAGAAAATAAGTGTAAGTAGATTGTTATGCATGATGAAAACTTACCAGTTTCAGAGAGGCAAAAATTCCAGTTTCTATGTGATCCACATGTGCTAGCTTTCTGCAGAAAAGAATTAAGAGAAAACAGTAGAAGGAATATGCAAAGACTGTCACTGTGTTAAATATAAATATAACTGAACATGAGCCAGCAGAAGTCAGTGGGATCCTGACCTGTATCATAATAATGTGGCCAGCAGGACTAGGGAAATTATTTTCCCCCTGTACTCAGCACAGGTAGATGCAACATCTCAAACCCTGTGTTCAGTTTTGGGCCCCTCACTTCAAGAAAGACACTGAGCTGATGGAGAGAGTCCAGCAAGGGGCGACAAAGCTGGTGAAGCACGTGGAGCACAAGTCTTATAAGGAGTTGATGAAGGAAGACCTTATCCCTCTCTACAACTACCTGAAAGGAGTGTAGCCAGGTGGGGTTTGTCTCTTTTCACAATTATGGGACAAGAGGAAATAGTGTCAAATTGCTTGAGGGGAGGTTTGAATTGTGTATGAGGATAAAATTCTTCACCAAAAGAGTTATCAAGCACTGGAACAGGTTGACCAGGGAAGTGAAGGAATCAGCATCCCAGGAGGTAGATGAGGCACTTGGCGGCGTGCTTGAGTGTCGCAATACTGACAGATAAAAGACAGGCAAAAAACCCCTGCTGTAATGCTATAGCCTATTTTTATACTGTTTTCAAAATTATAATTTTTAATTCTACTTGGTTTGTAACTTTTCTGCCACTCAATACATTGGTTAGAAGGTGCTCGTGTGTGTACGTACTAAGGCTCTCTCTTTACCCAGATGTTTACATTTTTTCTTCGTGGATTCTCATGGATGGAATATTCTTCACAGATGTGAACTGTTTTTTTTTTTTAAGAATAGATTTTTGTGCAAACTGATTCTCAGTTTTATAATTCTTTTCTCATAGGAACTTAACAGGCTAGCTTAGCCAAAATTGCAAGAGCTGAATTGTGTTTTACAAGGCCTTTCTATTCTAAGGTTTTACCTACATGTAACAGTTGAGTCATGAACTAGGCAATGTTAGGTTTACTATTGGACTCCATTATCTTAAATACCTTTTCCAATCTATCTGATTCTACATAAATCCTGATTCTATCTTAAATGATATTGCAATGTTTAATGCATTTACCAGGATAGTTATGCCATGTCTGCCAAGGGCACCACAGGCCAAGGAGTTTTGGTGTATTAATTCCTCAAAGTTTTACGAACTGTTTGTTAAACAAATACTAGGACATAGCTGTTAATAACATAATATTTTAGTAAACCTCAAAAAACAGCTTAAAAATTGATTGACAGTGGAATTAAGTATTTTACATTTGCCTATTACTCATTTTCAGAACATATCACTGAGTAAGAGCTTAATAATGTTTTAAATGAGATCAAAGACAAAATTACTGTGAAGTAAATAGATGTTTGGGAGCCTATAGAGTGAACTGAACTGGGAGATTGCCTATTATGTTTTTAGTTGAAGCCAAAAAATATGATAGATCTATCAGCATTGTATGCTCCTCTTCTAAGCCTTCAGTGTAGCAGTCACTCCACCTCCCAAGTACAAATTGAAATTAAGCATAAAACAAAAAAAAGGATAAACCATCAGCTTGTAAGTAGTCACTAAAAATAACAAACTCCTGGGAAGCAACAGTATTTCTCCTTTGAAAAAAATGAGAGTAGGAGTCTGACAATCTGTTCTGCATATCTTCACTGACATAGGAATCATCAGCAACCTCTTGATTCTGGTTGCTACTCAGTCATAGGCACCATTATTAAAATTGATTCAATTCATCATGTGCCTTATGGGCAATTAATTTTACATTTTAAATTGGTAGAATGCTTTCAAATCATTGAATAAACAACAGTAAAAGAAAACCAAGCATAATTTAAACTTTTACCTTACCATGAACATCTGTCAGCTTCAGAAACAGCAATGATAAGGATATTAATTTATATTAAAGGAGATTGATGAATGTATTGCCAGGACATTCCAGGAAAAAAAATTGAGATATATTACATGTCTCTGACTTGTTTTTTTTTCCAAACATTTAAATACCTAAGCCATTCTGTATGTACTGTACAAAGCTGTCAACTGTGTCCAAAAATGCCTTCTACTCCCTATGACAGTAACTATAAGAGCACACTTGTTCAAAGGCATAAGCAGTATGGTTTGGCATTGTAACATAGACTTGAATGGGCAGAGGGATGACCTGTGCCATACCCCGTGCAGGAGATGGAAATGCTAGCCATTTTTAACTTCAAAATTACATCTATTTACTAGATTGTATAATTTTATTACTAAGGTGGATGACTGTAATAATCTCCTTGCAATTAACATCTAATTTTATTAGCAACTTACGATATATTGCTTGCATAAATTTTTAGTACATTATGCCAGCGTCCAATATATTCTGTTTGTTCTTTGAGTCTTTGAGAGTAGGGGTTTTGTTTTCCCATGGCATTCCAATGGTCTAGTTTTTCCTTCAATATTATAGAGCTTTATTAACCATAAGGATTCCAGTAGTTTCCCTGATGTTCTGCAGTGTCTAACTTTAAACACAATTTTCTCAGAAATTACTTGCTACAAAACATATTATGATCATACAAGTCTGAGACCCTGACAGGTACTGCATAAAACACAATGAGTTCACAAAAGTATGGACTGAGTACTATGACTTAGAAAAACAATGTAAAATAATAAGTGTAGTATAAATTCTCCAAAATGAGAGAGTCATTATTTGCATTCTGAAAGAATGAACATAATCCCCAGGCAAATTTAACCTTTACCAATTCCCCATTGCCTAAAATTTTTTCTGATGGGAAAACACAGAAGATTACTAATATGAAATGAACATATAGTACTGTTTTCAAATAAACAAACCACAGGAATTAAATATTTAATTACAACTTCATTTGTTGGATGAGCAATAATAGCAAAATAAAAAATAAAAAAGGAAAAACCATTTACATTGCCCACAGCAAGAAGTTGGATATCCAGCAAAAGTATCTTGCCAAAGAAAGGCTCAATTCATCCACAACAAATATGGAGAACAGGTTATAAAATAACAAATTATCAGACCTCTGGTTTTCCAGTATCTATCTTTAACTTCATTTTGATGTAAAGTCAGTGTTTAATCTGTAATTTACCAGAATAAATTACTGTTTTCTCAAAGCAACAATTCTGGTCTTAAATTCAGTGAGAACAAACAACTCAACACTTCTTAAAATACTGTGAGTTTATCTTTAAAGAGATACTGAAAAAATGAGCTGTCAGCAAGTTATGAGTAGTCTCAATAACGTGAATCAACATGTGTCTTCTTTCTTGCTTTTATGAAGCACTCTTCATTCGTTGTCCACACTTATATTTCTTTTCTTCATTGACCACCAAATTCCTATGAAACACTTGCTTCTGGCATGATTAAATTTCTTTTCAAACCTTGGAAAAAAGTCATAACTGTGGTATTGTCTACAAGGGTCCCAGGATGAGGGAAGAGACGAGAAAGTTGACTCCATGTATCAGAAGGCTTGGTTTATTATTTTATGATCTATAATATATTAAAGCTATACTAAAAGAATAGAGGAAAGGATTTCATCAGAAGGCTAAGCTAAGAATAGAAAAGGAATGAATAACAAAGGTTTGTTTCTGACCGAGACAGTCTGGACAGGTGATTTGTGATTGGCCATTAATTAGAAACAACCAGACGAGACCAATCACAGATTCCCCCTGTTGCATTCCACAGCAGCAGATAAGAATTGTTTACAGTTTGTTCCTGAGGCCTCTCAGCTTCTCACAAGGGAAAAATCCTAAGGAAAGGATTTTTCATAAAACATGTCAGTGACAGTCATAACCTCTTCAGAATTAAATAAAAAAATTATATGTAACCTCTGCTGTGTCAACACTACGGACTGGTAATGAGGAAATCTCACTGTGTTATAATAAATTCCAATATTTTGTGGAGCTCAAAGGTCAATAGTCATGTCATTCTCAAAACATTGGTATTTATGATTTTTCCATTACTGCAGTGGATGATCACTGAAAAATGAGCAGTACCAGAGGTTGCTCTGTTGTCCCACTTAACAAGTTCAGGAAGGAGACATGACCTTTATCAATTAGAATTCAAACACCCTGAAGAAAAACTGCTACCGTAAAATTGTGTTCTCGTCTAACTAAGTCCAAAACAATTCTACTGATTGCAAAACATCATCTCTGCATTTTAAATAATATATGTAGGTTTAAAGTCAATTAAAGTATTATCCATCTAGCTCAATATACTGATGAGCAACCAGAGGCAAAATTAGAAAACAAAATAAAATTATTTATCTTACATGACTGCTCTCTGTCTATAGACACACAATCTGTACAGCTCTTTTATTCAAAGTAGTGAATTTGTTTTTATAACAGTAAAAAATCTCTCATACCTGTTTTGAGAGTTCTAAGTCCCTGCTGGAAATACATCTGTACTTCACTGAAAGGCTTTCTCTGTTCTACATTCTTTTACGGTACCATATCTTGAAGTCTCATATTGCAGAGTGAATTTTGAACACTTACATCTTTCTCTGCATTTTTTAAAGGGTAATGTTCACTCAATAGCACAACACCAGAAGTACATAATTATAAAGGGTGAAAGAAGCTGCATTCAAATTACCCATGAGTTTAAATGCTTGGCTCTGTATAATTACTTTCAAATTATTTCTGTCAAACACACGTTATAGTTGACTTAGTAATTTATATTTTAAAAGGAAAATTAAGAAAATCAAGGAAGAGCCTATTCAGAATTTTTAATAAGCACAGCTTATTCTTTAACAAAAGGTAGGTATCAGGTTTTTAAGCAACTTATTACTTAGCCAGTTAAGTTCAGTGGATAGTCAGGAAAACACGTTAACCCATTAGAGACTACAACTCCAGCTTTCAGTATGGAAAATATAATAATATAATAGATATATTATAATATAGAAGCAAGTTTCTGTGTGAAACCTTTGCATATTTTAAATCAATTTTTTCCTTTTTCTGAATTGGTACCTTTTACTGTTCTCACACTGCTCAGTGAGTGTGTTCCCTTGGAACCATAATAATTGTGATGTGTACCACATTGTCTTCTGTGTAGTTGATGTGTTCATGTTTAGGACAGGAGGAAAGGGAAAATAAAATAAACCTTCTGTCTTATTCACTGCTTTTGTATTCATGATCACCAAGACCAGCTATTCTGTGAACTTCAAATCTATTTGCAAGGAAAGAGGCAACTGCACATTTGCAAAGATGGACAGCAGGGCATCTTGAAGTGCCCAGCTGGATTCTCTTTTTCTGATACACCAACCTTAAAAAAATTTCTCTGTATATATAGAAACCAAAATAAAACCAAAATAAAACCAACACACCACATGATTTCTTTCTACTTGGAAACCACATTTTACAGGAAAATTAAAACCTTCTGAACTGTTGAAGTGTTACAATGTTTATTGGTCCATTTTTCATCTTGTTGTTGGCGTTAAAGTTCTGTATCTACAGCCCAAGATTTCCTGAGACTTAAGACACAGCCCTCACTACTGTCAGCTGAACTTTGCAGATGCACCTGAGAAGACCAATGAAATGCTCAAACAATTGTAATGTCACAGCACTTCAGATAGAAGTGTTTGTCTCTGATACTACTTTAAACATGCACTTCATACTGTGAGGAAACACTTCAGATTTTTTATTTATATACAGCTTCCTTTTCCAAATCTCTTAAAGTACAGAGATCATCTTTAACATCATCTGTGGTGGGGTGGAAAGCAAGGGAAAGTGGCCTGGCTTAAACCTTATCATTGATCAGAGACTCCATTGGATTATGTCGTGCTACAACAAAAAAGAAAAAAGCCTGTGTGGAACGCTTGCAGGTTTTGAGTGGGTTTGAACAGCACAGGTATTTCAGCTGTGTGCTGTCTGCACAGGGGGTCTGAGGCAGCTTTCTGGGCAGGCCAGAGTGCACAGCTACACTTCCTGTCCCTGTTACCTTCGTTCCTTGAAGTATCCTCATACTGACACTAGGAGGTTCACCTTGTATGACATGCAATATTCTTTATGTCCATAGTGAAATCCTTTGGCCAGGATATTGATATATTGTAAATCTGAGGTTGTTGACTGAACTGGAAATAGAGTTTGGAAGACAAAATGTTGTTTAATGTCACTGATGTCTGTTTTAAAGGTTAAATTACATAAAAGCAAAGTCTGCCAGTGCTTTCCCAGGCAAGTTCCAGTGCATGCTTTCCTTACTTCATACAAGTGAACTCCATGCAGCAAAATTTACTAAGAATCCAGAATTATTTAGAATGAAAGTGCATACTGCCAAATAAATATGAAACAATCACCCCATTTGGTGCTGAGTGGCTAGACTACAGTAGGCAAGCAAATCAAATGTCTGCAACCTCCTTAGCTGATCCCTTAATAGCTTTACTGGGTAGCACAGATTGTCACCAGAGTCACAGGGAAAAGCACCTTGGGCTGTGTTGTGTATCAAAAACTCAGCTGATGCAATCTGTAGTATTACCAAGAAAATATGTATGCACAGGAATGCTTTTCTCTAGAAAGAATCAGAAAAGACAACTTTTTTATAACTAGGTATATTTCAATGAAATTGTTGCATATTCCATGATGGAAAAAATTACACAAGATCTCAAGTGCCGTAAAAATGTTACCTAAAGTTATATAAATCTCCTTTAAAAATGTGTGGGATTATTCCACTAAAGAAAGATTTTTCTTTAGCTGATAATAATGTTGTTTTGATCTGTTTTCCTGGAGAATTTTCCTGTAATTAATTAAAATGAAGAAATACATTCTAAACCGCAGTGTCTTCCGGGACCCGTGTGGGTGCTGGAATTCACGAACTTGATATTCTCTGAAGAAATAAAGCATACAGTACAGAAATTAACATGGTTGATATGTAATTCTTAACTATAGAACATCTTTTTGATTCTGAGTAAGCACCCATTTGATTTGAGTACATCACATTAAAATTACTGTGAAGCAAAAGTGGTATGAATTCACAATTTACAAAACTATCATAAAACATTTTCACATTACAAGGAAACTATTTGATTTCTTGCTGCAAAATTCCTAAATACCAGTCAGGTTACACCAAACTGTTCAGAATGTGTTTTCAAGCTGAAGGTACTGCTCATTAATTGGCAAAAAATACTAAAATACATTTATCTCAATCCTTCAGAAGAACATGTTTTAGCAATAATTTGGTGGTTAAGTTATAGTGACATATCCTTCCTAGAGGAATGGGAAACCAGCAGGAGATTGGACTTAACTGTAACAAAAATTAATTTTTTCAGCTTGGTTTTGGATGGCATGACTATTTAGTGCTACCTAGTTCAAGTATGAAAGTTATAATATAAATTCTGACACTTTTAAATGGAAAAGAGACAGCATTGTAATCAAGCCTCACAATAGTGGTGTGGTGAGGTGTGAAAAATAGGAGGCTTATTCAGCACCAAGATAAATTATTGTAAATCTGTAGTAGGTGTATGTCGAAAATGAATTCAAAGTGCACCGCAGAAGATTTTTTATTACTTCTAAAATGCATGACTCTGCAAGTTTTAGTGCTGACTGCTGTGCTCAAGAATTAGGCTGGGGAAAAGGAGTACTAACTAAACTGTAACTGAAAGTCTACAACATGTATTATCCATATGAATACTATAAAACCAGAGTGTTGAAGAAAGAATAATCTGTTTCACTGCATCATTCCTTTCACTTTGTTGTATATCAATATTTAAATTCTCAATCCCCATTAAGTGAAAAAAAATTAGAATAAAAAGAAACAAAACCCCCCAGATACTAATACACTAATACCAACATTTTTATTAATAGAAAGAATTCAGACAAAGTCTATAGAACATATATTTTTAGAAAAAAAATAATTTTACTTGAAACTGGGAATTTGCTTTCCCCTTAATATAACAAATTCTCTTTATTTTCAAGTAGCATTCAAAACTGGAGGAAAATCATTTGAATCTAGTGAAAATCAGAGTAATAGTCATGGGGAGATATCTGAATATGTGATCCCCAACACAAAGCTTCGTGTTTAATTCAGTAAATACATAATCTAAACCTCATTCCTTACAGAACTATCTGAAGGGACTTGAATGTCATAGACATTCACACAGAACTTGAATGCTTGGGATATTCATATGTGGACACTTAGTTGCAACTCATCAGATTGGGTTCAATTTACTAGCTGGATTAAGTGCAGCAATTCTAAACAGGTTTATCACTGTAAAAGAAAGGCAAAAATGTAAACCAAAAGTTTCTGTCATAATTACCAGTAAATAACCATCGTGGTGAATAGAAGTAATTATTTTTATAAATCAGAGACATTATTTTGCTTTGAAAGGACAATCTCCTTGCCAGAACTCGTAACAGTGTAGTTGCTGTCTTGTAAAATATTTCTTATAAATCTACTTAGAAAATCATTCATGCTTTATGCTTATAGTCAGAGAGGAAATGCGTGTAGACTCAAATGGATATGTATTTAACTTGATTAATTTTAAAAAATATATCAACTTCTACTAAATTGGGAGTTTAAATTTTGAAACTATGAGACAATTATAGAGATGACCATAGAAAAGAAATCTCTGTTTTGCAGTCTACTAGAAATTAAAAACTGTGGTCTACTTTGAGACATAAACATAGTCACCAAGCATGTGAAATAAATTTTCTCTAAACTAAACCTGCTTAATAGTCAGGTTTTTTTCTGTGTATTTTAACTGTGTGAGGATCTGGGGAAGAAAGAACAAAGTCTGAAAAATCAAGTAGAGGAAAAAAAGAGGTTTTTTTAAGATTTCCAACTATTTAATTTGAGAATTATTCTTGACTTTTGTTTGCTTAGTACTCTTTAAAACAATAAATTATACAGAGATTAACAAAATGGGATAAAATAAACTGTAAAATCAAGAAATTGAAAACTTTTATGAAAAATAATGCAGATTTTATCTTTTTTAAAAAGAACATTCTATTTCTTATTCTGTAATGAAAAGATAAAATTGGTCTACCAATTCAGGATAATGGTCGTCTTATCATTTTATAAAACCTTCTAGATTTGATAGAATTATTTATAGAAGCCAGCCTGGGAATACACTTTGAAAGCAAACGCTGACATGCATCTTCATCAATACCACACATGAGAAACTTTTATGCTTCTTTCCTTGTTCAACCATTAGGAAAAAAAAAAAAACGAAGACAAAAATTAGGTCTAGCATGTCAACTTAGCATTTTAGAAATTTAGCAATTAGAAAATTGCTTTTAAGTATATATAAAATATAAGATAGATTTTATAATAAGACAGATTTTACTGAATCAGAGGCTGTGATGAATTTTTCTGTAGATTATGGAAGAAAAAAAGTCATTTGGCTAAGGTTAGGATATATTAACAAGTAGAAAGAAAAGATTTTGTTTCTTAAGGAAGGCAGCATGATTTTATGGTAACAAGGTAAGTGCTTATAATTAAGTGCTTAAACAGAACTACAGGAACTATCTTATTTAAAACTTATCTGACCACTGTTTTCAGTTCCAGAGACAAATTACCTGTTCATCTACTGTGGATAGATTTTGAATCCTTTTATTGTGTTAACAAATACAGAGGTCATAGCCTTCATGTTTACTTATAAAACCTTTGACCTGAATGCAGAACAAACCCATAGTGTGCTACGTTTTCCTAAGATTTGAAAGTGAAGGAGGATTTAGTGCCATTTGCAGCTACCCATTGTGACATTAACCCCCTTCCAACCCTGTGTCACCTCAGCTGAGGAGAGCCATCAGCCTCATCCCCTGAGTAAGAAACAGCAGGCACACCTACTGAGTACAGGACAGCGCAGTTGTCTGAGACATCACACTGATTTGATCAGACACTCATGAATGGAAGCTGTGAGCCATGTGAACTTTCTGTATTGTAAATGCAGTTTTACATATTGTTCAGTGTACGTGGAGAATTAGCTTCATACTTTCCTTATTCTGTGCCTTTCCTTTTGAAAAATGTAAGGAAGAAATAGAACCATTTTATAAACTTAGCACTAGAAAAATGAAAGAATTTGATTTTCTGAGATCTCACACTGAAAGCCCGTGACATAGTTTCTGTGGGATCAAAGTGTCAGGGGTTAAATCCTTTCTTCTGAAACCATACAAGATCTTTTTTTTTCTAATACTATGAATGCTAATAGGATCCAAAATACTGTTAAAATAAGCTCTCATGAAAGGAATCTCTGTTCAGAAGCAGAAAAGGTTACTGGAGGTAAGGGATATTTTGGAACTGAACAAAATGTTCTTTTTATGGCTCTTCTGTCATTGTTAATGCTTTTCCAGTCTTCTAGAAATAATGAATAGCTACCATAAAGGATGAGGGAAATGTAAAAATCCTGAGAGGTATGTTAGAGTCACTTATACAAGAATCAAGCTGATGATTTTGATGGAGGTAGCAACTGATTAGAAGCTTTTGTTACAGTTTAAAAAGATCTCTATCTGGGATTCGGTTGGGTTTTATTAGAAGAACTCAGCAAGTATCAGTGTGACAAAATGAAGAGTAATGAATGGTCTGTTCTATGGAAAAGTCTCTTTTACTGAAATATGTATCACTAATCATAAATATGAAGATCATGTATCCACTCTTGAATTAGTATAAAATTAACTTTTCCTCTTTTTTTCCCAATTATTTAAATTATTAAAAAATATTTCTTTTTATTTTTTGGTAATTTTTTTCAAGGAAAAAGTGGATAGGGAGAAAAGAGTGTGCAGACCAGGTGAAGGTGAAGCAGAATATTTTTAGTGTTTTGTAAAATTTTCCGTAGTTATGGAAATATCTGAACTTATGGTAGGTCTGTTTGTTTTCTCTTTCTGGACAGATTGTCACATTTTAAAGAGAAGAAATATGTAACAGGTATATCTGGAAACCATGAAGTACAGAATTTTTTGTATGAAACAGTTTTTCCTATTTCATGTTCATAAAAGTTCAGGATATGATAGTGATAAGCCTATACCTGCAAAATATAAGTCATGTCCAACACTGACTATACATAACAATAGGATCATTGACAGCATGTTTAATACATCTTTTCCTTCCTACAGCTATTGAGTTAAACAGTAAAAGTTTGAAAAGGTTGTGCTTAAAATCAATTGCTCATAATTTTTTGTGGTGGAATATTTTCTGAGAAACTGTTTTTCATTATAGAAATTGCAAGAATAGTTTCAATGTTCTAGATTAAAAGTGCATTAATAGTGTAAAAATTAAAAGATTTGTGAACAGACTAGAGACACTGGATAGGAGAATACTGGAATATACATATTCTGGTGTTCTACTCTTAGTTTAGCAGAACTATTGCAAAGTTCTTATTAAAAACTAATATTAAACTTGGAATGTGCATACTCAGTGTTACACAAACCCCACTGTCTGGTACTCACCTTTGAAAGTGAAAAGGGACAGAGCACTCAGCTGGTGCAAATTGCCACTCACTTTCAGCCACTCCTGCCACTGGTATACGAAGTGTTCATCTATATTTTGTACCTCACTTTTTTATATCAATGGAGTTTTAAAACCCAATATTTTTTTGCCAGCATTACAATATCCTCCTGTTTAGTTTAAAGTTATATCTGAGATCTCAGTGAGGAGCTTCCCTTTGGTGCTTCTCCCAGTAAAACAATATGCTAGAATATAATCCAAAATGCACTAATGCTGCTAAGTGGACAAACTTTGATTGAAATCCTCACTGTACTTGATGAAGTGCTTTGAAATATGTGATGTAAACATAGCGTCTTGTAAGAGTACTGAATATTTTGCTTTTTCCTGTGGACTGTATTTATGGTTAGTTTTTGATTGCTTCACATATTTAGTTCAAGTGAGTCAAGACCCCACAAGCTCAGATGAAGACAGTTATTCTTTAGGGACGTTTATGGTGAGGACCAAATGAAACACCATCCTTTTAAAGTACAGCTTAGTGCCATAAAAACCAGGTCATCTTTCTCTATTGCCAGGTACTGACACTTTGAAACAATTCCCTTCAGTCCTTAGATTTTAAATTAAGTTTGTCAAATACCTTCTCATAATTCTAATTTTCTAAAGACTCAGTTTACAGGGAGATAAGAAGATGGGAGAGATTGGGTGAGCTGCATTTCAGTTAATATGCTTCAACTTTTAAGCCATCTCTCTGAGTCATCCCCAAAACATTCAAGTATTTTTTATACCAGTGTCCCTTAATTTAATTTTAACATTAAAATTCATTATTTTCGGTTGATGAACATGGGAAATGAATGAAATGTATTGCATTGCAAGAATGAAGGTTGTTCAGAAGGTAAACACCATCCATTAGGATGAGACCTCACCTTGTACTGACATCTCAAACCCATGGAACTCCTCTTTGCAGTATCTACTATTCCCTGGGAGAACCTCATGTAACATAAATAGCATCACCCAGCATGACGTCAGTGAGGAGATGCACAAAAAGCTGGGAGGGAGCATGGCCAGGGCAGCTGACCCAAACTATCCAAAGGGATATTCCACATCATAATATGGCACGCTCAGTGTATAAACTGGGAGAGATGGCCAGGAAGAGATGAGCATTGCATCTGTCAGTGGCCAGCCAGCAATGGTATTTTGAATAATTTATTTCTCTAGGGTTTTATCTTTCTTTCTCTTATTCATTACTATTCTTTCACAAATCAATGTTTTTCAGCTTTTCTTGACTAAACCTAACCTGTTTTAACATGGGAAATGGTTTTAGCAGTGGCTTAGAGTACCATGATTTCCATTCCAATTTCTAGGCTCTTTTATCACAAGAGCTGTGTTTTGAGATGTCAAAGAGTTTTTTATGACTGATTTTTACTCCTATCTTTTAAAGACTAATAATTCATACGAGGTAGCCTTTGTCTTCCAAAGATGCTACCTACATTTTATAAACTTAAATCTAGTTGTCAGTGCATCATTAACCATTTGTTTTGTTGTTTAATGATGCTGACTTGTAATCTTCCCCAAACAAATATACAGACTGCTTGTTGAAGTTGGTATTTATGATAAACATTTGGTTGGAGCAATAAAACAAATCAACCAAATAAATTTTTCTCAGTTACATCACAGGAAAAAAAATACACAAAAGAAAAAAAATCCCAACCAAAACAAGTCTTACTGTGGTTGGAAACAATCTGCGCTTTAAAAATTAATTTGATTTTGTCTTAATCTGTGACTTTTAAAATATTTGTAAGTCTATCTTAATGGGGATAGAAAATATGCTATCATATATAAAAATGAAGAAGGCTAGAAATTTCTAGGAGCTAAATCTTTAAAAAATAGTTTTGTTTGAAGTATCTCATCTTTTTCTCAGCCTAATTAAGTGAGATGAATCATTTATCATCATTGATTGTATCAACAATGCTTTCAAAATGATGGAATACCAGTACTAGAAAGCTTGGGGAACATGTATCATCATTTCACCATTCTGATTGAACATTAAAAAGTGAACAAGAGAATATCAGAAATTAAAGCTCAGATTTCCAAGGTCTTTACTCTTATACAAGGGGAATTAGTTTCTATTTTATTCTACAAGGTCACAGAACTTTCTTACACATAGAACGTGAGTTGCTGTGAAATCCCTTTGTAATTTTAACCCTTGGGGATTAGAAATAAAATGATAGTTGAGGTAATGTGTTGATACCAGTATAACATTTTAACCACTTAGAGTACAATGTTTAATGAGTATAACAGAAAAAATATCTTGTGAATTATCTTTCATTGTACTGCCAAGTTCAAGATATCATTCATATCAGTCTTGGAGTTCATTACAAATAGAAATCAAATTCTTCCAGTACCAGTGGAATTTGTGGTCTCATGCAAGAGGAAATATTTTACTTGACCATTATAGAGTTAAATAATGTGGTTTTCCTTCTTGCTAAGGTTGTTGAGGGGAACACTGTGATCATGGCACCTGTCAGTACTGACTTCAGGATCTTCATTAAAACCGATAAGAAAACTTGCAAATAATATTAGAATATCTCTCAATTATCATGCTTGTGAAGCTGTTTAAAAAGCCACATATGTATTTTCTTGTAGACCATTTAAATTTGAAGTTGTAAAAAACACATCATCTATTGGAAATCAGGCTTCTTACTAGTGACTATTATATAATCTCCAAAAAACCTTTAGTTCAGGTGGTTCTGGCATTAAAGGGTTAAAAATGGGAGACTGGTGAGGAGAAAGAGGTTTTTTTAGAATTCTTTTCACTCCAGATGACTTTGCAGGTGGGAAATGCTAAGATTATCCAGTCTGGAAAATTTCTTATTGTTTTCTTTGTGACTTGAGAAGTGGAATTCCTGTAGAAGATAATAGAATGCTGCAAAAGAAGTAAAAACCACTCTCCATAGGCCTAGGCCTCCTGGTATGGGAAGAGAGGAAGAGAGAGATTAGAAACTCAGCGGCTGTAAAATCACAGCCCTGCAAAGGAATGTGCAAATGCCAAGCCTGATGTAATATCAAAGCAGGGAATGAGCCTGTCAGGTGTTCTTTTTGTCCCTGCAAAGTTTGGGTTACTTAGTAGTGTAATGTGCCTGTCTTCCTGTGAAACAGGAATAAATATTTTATTCACACTTCAGTTGCTGTTTGTGGCCATCTTGGCGTTACCTGCATATATTCATCTCACATGGGTGCTGCTTCATATTTCAGGAAGCTCCAGCTCAAAAATAAATATTTTATTTTTTAAATGGTTGGAGATTGGGTTGGGTTTTTTGTTTTTTGTTTTTTTATTATTTTATTTTTTTGGATTGGGTTTATTTTCTACAAGGTAAGGCTTTTCTATTTTGTAAGCAAGACTTGTTTGGAGCATAGTTTTGTCATAAAATAGACTAAGAAAAATCTTCATTGCCTTTTTGTATTGTATTTGCTCTGTTTGTGTCACAGCTGCACACTGCTCTATGCCTCTGCAGGAAGCTTCATGTGGAGTCAGTGCTTGAAAGGTTAATGGCAGTTACTGCATTGCTAATCTATTCTTGAAACCACTGATTAGCATTGAAATTGATTCCCAGCTCCTGGTGGCTGAAATGACATTAATCTAGTCTCTCCTATTAAAAATGTTACACCTTTCCTATGTTACCAGGTGATAACACATCATTAATTTGATAGCTTCCATTGTTCTATCCTTCATTGGAACACCTATAAATGTGAGCAATGAGCAAAAATTTAATGTATTCATTCAGAAAGAAAAAAAATAAGCAATTTTTCATCAAGTACATTTGAAATGTGAAGGACAAGACTTTTTTGTGACTGTCAAGTATCCAAAGGTATGGGTACAGGTATTAAGTTGTGGTCAGGGAGATACAACATTACTGTAGTTAAAGAACTTGCAAATGCAGTCTACTGTGACAATGTTGAAAGGTGATTTTCAACTACTACTGTGCTATATCTGCATGGCATTCAAATTGTAAACAAAATGGTAATTCCTTGTTTTATAATTAGGAACAAACCAAGTTGCCCAAAACCACAACGAAAACATACATCAAAGAACACTTACTCTTCAAAGCTACTTTCAGTTTCCAAACACCAAGCCCAACCTTGCCTTTACACAATTGGATTAGAATCCCACAGGATGACATGTCTCTTGGCTATGTAAAGTCCTGTGGTTTAGCTGTGCAGAATCCTACTTTCATTATTAAATTAAATGGATTGTAAAGCCAGAATCTATTCAGCAAGATGGTTTTTTTTCTGCCAATCCTAATTGGTATCAAAAGTAAAAACCTTTCATACCAATTTATGCATTAATCTGCAGCCTCATTTTTGAGCTGTACAAAAAAATCTGTCCTTGATGGAAAGATAGGTGATAAACAACATGTTGCCTCTTTACAAATATTCACACCTGGCTTATGAATTTCCTGGCATAAGCTTTTAATCAAAAAATTTTCACAGAATGCAGAAGAAATTAACTTCACACTATCATGAAAACAAATCTGCTCTAGGGTTTCTTCACTCTAGTGAACCAGCTGAAAAAATTGTGATGGTCTCAGTGATGTCACTAAGAGTGTATTTTAAATATCTAATTCAAGCACTTTGCTAAGACAGATATACGTTCACCTTGAAAATAAAATGAGAAATCAAGAGAAGTGCAATATCTGTAAGCAATATTAATTTATGACAATACTTCTGACACAGTGAAGGTCAAAAACATTAGAAGATATAAATATTGAAATTTCAAACCAAACAAATTTTTAAAAAATAATAAAACCATTCTCAATAACAAGAATGTTTATTTAAAATAGGAAAAATATTTCACAATTAATAGGGTTGAACCCTTGTATTGAAAAAGAAAACTACTATAAGATTTTAAAATACTGTAATTTAGAATCTTTAATTTAGAATGTGACATAACACAAATTTCAACAAAGGAATGAAAGAAAGTTATGAAATTTCTATGAACTTTCTTTCTTATTAATTACTATCCTAGGAAGGTCCTGTTCTTCAAAAAAAAAAATAGACAGATGTAATTCACTTGAGAATTAAAAATCCCTAAAGAAGTAACAAGACAGTTTGAATTTTGAAAGATAGGGCAAAAATGTCCATAAAGGGTGAGGGTTAAGGGTTAGGGTTAGGGTTAGGGTTAGGGTTAAGGGTTAAGGGTTAAGGGTTAGGGTTAGGGTTAAGGGTTAAGGGTTAGGGGTAGGGTTA
>LTAT01000002.1:42040497-42055038 GCA_003286495.1 Chlorodrepanis virens
GGGTTAGAGTTAGGGTTAGGGGGAGGGTTAAGGGTTATGGGTTATGGGTTATGGGTTAGGGTTAAGTTTTAAGGGTTAAGGGTTAGGGTTACGGTAATGGGTAGGGTTATGGGTTAAGGGCTAAGGGTTAGGGTTAGGGTTAGGGGTTAGGGTTAGGATTGGCTTTAGGGTTTGTGTTATAGTTAGTATTAGGATTAGTGTTAGGGCTAGGGTTAGGCTTAGGTTTAGGGTTAGGGTTAGGCTTAGGGTTCGGGTTAGGTTTAGCATTAGGGTTAGGGTTAGGGTTAGGGTTAGGGTTAGGGTTAGGGTTAGGGTTAGGGTTAGGGTTAGGGTTCTGGTTAGGCTTAGGGTTAGGTTTAGTTAGGGTTAGGGTTTGGGTTAGGGTTAGTGTCATTATGCCTTCCCTATAGAGTGCTTTTTGTGCACTCAGACATTTCTAGAGCTCACATCCTTTTTTGTTTTGTTTTGCTTTTGATGTTGATAGTGCAGTAACAGGGCCAGTCAATTGCAATCTGGAGAGACTGTCAAGGTCCTCCACTTAAGAATAGATTAAAGTGTTAAGAGCATCTTAATTCTCTTAAAAATAGATTTGAAATTTTGGTCCGTATCCCTATTGACTGAACTACCCATGAGCATGTGCAGAAGCAGTATTTTCAACTTCTAGGGAAGCTCAGAAAAAAAAGAAACAGAGGCATGAGTGCCATAATGTGCTGTATTACTAATCTCAATGCATGTAGGCAAGTCTTTCCTAGATCGTGACATTAATATAAAAAAAAATAAAGAAGTAGGCTCTGAGCATTCCATACTGCATACTGAGTGTTCAGTCATATAAGGAATATTTTTATTTCTGTCATTACTCAACAATGTTTGCCACAAAGTCTGATGTCACGTAAATGCAGTGGATGGCATTACCTGCTAATCATTGATTGCCATAACAGCATAAAATACAAGGTAATTCTTAATCTTGTACTAAATAAAAGCATTGTTAACACAAGTATCTTTAGCAATAAAAGCTAAATTGTTGAACCGCTTTATTGATCAACATAATTGTATTTTGTAATATAAGACATGTAACTCCATGTTTTTTCCCAATAAAATAAATAACCTGACTGTTTACTGGACTGGTTCAGAGATTGTCAGAGTACAGCTGCTGAGAGAGAAATAAAATAGATTTTCTACCTAGGGGCTGTTTCATTATGCCAGACAACACTTTGTATTGATCCCTCTCCATTTATTTCTAATTTTGTTGTCCCTGATTGAGCAGAGCTCTAAATCTTGTGATGGCTTACACGCTGTTAGGTTGCAGCATTGTAATGTGAAGTGCAAGGTAGCAATGTTCTCATTTTAAGCTGCAATTTAGTCTGATTTGCAACAAATTAGGCTTTCTAAAGGAGCACTTTAGTACAGAGAGACAATTTATTTCATATATTTTCCATAGCATGCATAGAAATTTCTTGGAACTCAGTGAATATTTTTTGTTAGGGTTTGCAAGATTCCTGGGAATTATTTTTTTTTTAATTGGCACTTCATATCTAAATTTCTCTCTTTTTATATCAATACAAAAACTATTTCACATATCTTCATTGTTTAAGTCACAGAGAAAAGAGAAGGGCTAAGTGCCAGGTTTTTCAGGCTTTTCTGGATTTTAAAGATATACTCAATTAATTTACCAGAACACTTTTGCTTCCAGCTTTTGTACATCACAGCTCGATTGCCTTACAAAGAATCTTCAATGGAGAAGTTGGCTCCTGATCAGTAAGACAAACTGGAAAAAATCAAGTTGTGTTATAATTCTATGCAGTGCTTTGTGCATATATCCAAAAATAAACTAAAAGAAGAGAATATATTACTAATTTAAAGAACTGTATTTTTCCTTTAATGTCATCAGTTTTACACCCTTTCTTGGCAAAGCACGTTCCTAATGTACTCATGCAATATATTTGGCTACATAAGTGAAAAAGAAAATGCAAGCATTTGTTAATGCTGCCATGAATTTTTAAAAGGAGAAAAGCTAAGGAGGGAAAATATTCATGTAAAGTATATAATTTCCAATCGAATAAACCTCACTCTTTTTATTACAGATGACACAGATGATCACCCTGGGACTAAAAGTCTGCTAGCTAGCATTTTATTAAGCTAGTTGGCTTCTTTGAACATTTCATCCAAATTGAAAGAAATACATGCTTCTCAGGGGGGACCAGCAAAGAACATCCTCAAAGATCTGTGTTAACTATTTTAAACAAATTTTATAGTAATATATTTACACTTTTCCACACATCTTCTTAAAGGCTTTTTTTTTTTAGGGAGATGCATTATAAAGAAAAGGGAAGTAAATTTAGAAATTTGGATTATTTAAAGCAGTTTTTTAAAATCTATATTTTCATGCTTATAACTTTATTTGCCAGTCATGGTCCCAATTTTTTCATCCACAAAAAGATAATGCCAGAAGAAGGTATTCTCTTAGTAGATAAAAGTTTATAAAAGTCCACAGACTTAACAGGTTTTCTCTTCTCCATCTGTTGGCATAGTTTAGTTATGGATGAATAAATAAATTTCTTTTGCTAAAGAGAGGCCACATTATAAAAAATATTATCTAGCTTTATGTACTGTTATACTTACACTGGTAAGAAATGTAAATTTTTTTTCAATGTTATCTGACCAGATGGTTAGACTCTGAACTGTATATTTGGATATTTTTTATGTAGCCCAGTTAGCTATGCTTAGAAGAAAAAGATTTCTGATATCTCAGGTGGAACTGGATAAGGGGAAATTTACTTTCCTAACTGTTCCTACTTTACTACACTTCTGCTGATAGATTAGTTAGGGAGCTAATTCAGTTCTGCCCAACCAAGCCCATCCATGTCCATGGAATGTGAAGTGTCACAGCTCTGAAAGGAGCTGCCTGATATGGCCTGAACCCTTTTTATGTGCAGCCTGTCTGTTAACATCGCTCTTTCATATCTGGTTAGCTATAGTGAAAGGAGATTTTTTTTAAAAAAAATCTTTACTCACACCTTAAATGGAATATATCACTTACCTTAAAACAAAAATAGTAATAACCTAAGCTCATTCAAATTGATAAAAATTAAAGCCCAAAAATTATTATAATTTAGCACTCTCTTTGGCTTTCATTTTGACAATGTATTGTAGGCTGAAATCACTAAATCTTTATTTGAAGAAGGATATGATTTCAGGTATGAAATTCTCATCTGTACACAATGATGTCTCTGTTAGCACCTTAAAGATATGTTCGACTCTTTTTTAAATTATGTCTAAAAAAGAAAAAATCCAGGATTTGATTGCTGAGAATATTTCTATATTTTATCATAACTTTGAAGGCCATTCAGCATGTTTCAAGCACAATATATTCTGAAAAAATGTTCTAAACTGTAGAGAGTCACAACTAAGAGAGTAGGAGCAAAACTCGCTCAGTCGGGGAGGTTTGCCACTGCGGCTAACAATTAGCATCACATGATCCAAAGCTTCTGGTGGAGTAGAAAAAAATCATGTAAAGGAAACTAAACAATTATGAAAAATTCCAGCATTTCAAAATTGTGAGTGAAGAGATGCTCTTGGGTCAGAAGAGATTGTCTTACAAATTTGATTTTGTTGGTCTTAATGGAGCCGTAGTGTTTCATCTCTTCTCCACAACTAGTGAGTTTAGCCCAAACTCTTTAACATATATACTGAACCTTTTGGACTTAATTCAGCTTGAGCTTTGGTTTGTATACTGACTATCCAGCTCAGCTATTTCACTAACTATAGGTTTCATAAAAGAAAAGAATAATGTGATATCTAGGAGCCATCTATTGGAGAAATAGAATGGTCAGACTATGAATTGCAGGTTGTCACTTAAACAAGGAACAACAACTTGGTATCAGCAGACAAAAGCAGCAAAACATTAAGAAATATATAATTTTTTTTTCTGTTCCATTTTCTATTATTTCTGTGCTTCTCTTTTACCTTTGCCATTCCTAATTGTCATTTGTATCCCTGTATTTTCATACCTATGTGCAGCTAAGGAAAGGAAGTCCATCTTTGTCATATTTTGAAAACTGCCAGCACTGAAGTCTTCTTGTGGAATTCATGGCTCATGACAACAATGCAGAGCTGCAGCTGGACATACGTTCCATAAAAACGTCTATTAACCATGAGACATTGCATTGTACCACCTGTTTCCAGGTTACTCTGCAGTTATTAATGCAGAGTAAAGTTACCTTGGGGGAGTAATGTTTCTTGACTCTGCTCTTTGTATTTTGTAAAATATTTGAACCCTATTTACACAGAGACTAAAGGCAATAGGAATTTTGCCATAACAGTTAATGGGACAAGTTTTCACTCCCCCCCAGCACACACCACAAAATACACTTCCAGCATAAATGATTCCTCTTCCTGCTGCTGAAATGATCATACCACATTTGCTTTCTTACCAGTTTCATAAATGTTAAATCATCCTTTTTTTTTTTTGTTTCCTTTTCCTTCCTAGCTTCATCTTTCCATGCAAATATATGTAACACACAAGTACATAAAACCTATGAATCTTCTCCTTATTTTTCTAATATGTCTGATTTTGGCCATTGCTATCATGCATATGATTTCATAGGAATTACCTAAGCCTGTTTTTGTTTAATTTTCCCCAGTTCTTCTGAAACAACCAGGCGTTTAAATCTGTGCTTAGAATATAGCACAGCAAAGTTTTGGTGTGTAAATGGCAGTGAAACCAAACATAGACCTAGGCCAGTGTAACTCTGTAGCAGACTAAGAGCAATTAGACTTTTTTTCTCAGTGGAATTGACACATATATACGTCATTGCTTTTCTTTTTTTTTTTTTTTTTAATTTACTTTTTTCCCTAAGGAATTAATCTGAAAAAATTAAGATGCATCTAAAAATCTCAGACATGAAAGACAAATATCATTTTCTTCTTTGTATGTATTACCTGGAATGTACTGTCTCTTATTCTTCTCTGATCAGGGTGAAAATGGAACAAAATTGTCAAAATCTTCCCACCCAGTAGAGAAGGTATAATGCAGAGGTAATTTATCATCTTTGTTTATGAGACTATGCAGATTTCTAACCTAGGAAAAAAAAGCATCACAGAAAGAACATTTAAAATTTACACTGGAAAAACTTGGTTAACAATAATGTGCCAACTTATAAAGACTGGGACTAATCACAGAAGTGGAATAATCTACAGAGGAATTTATGAATTTTCTGTTACTGGAGTTCTTGAGAGAAATTAAAAGTTTTTTGAAAGAACATGGCCATTTTTTGTAGAGAACAGAGCCTTATATAATTTTTTTCTCCAATTGGAATTCCTCGTCACATTATGCAATAGGTCAAACCAAATTATCATAAAAGTTCTGCTTTATTTCTAAATCTGGGAAAGATGCCAAATAAAATTAATCTACCAATTAACTACTACATTCCTTAGGAATTTACATTCCACTAAATTCTCAGCATGTAATATAAGCACAAAACCCAGATACAGTTGAGCTCTCTTCTTTTTAGGGATACTAACAGCACCATCTTAACCACATATGCTTTGGCTAAATATGCATCCACTTTGTGCTTTTAATTGTATAGAAACAAAATTAATTTGTCTTCATTTTTCTTTCTTTTTAATGAAAAAATTCCTACTGGTCTCTGAGAGTGTGTCTTCATGGAAGAGCATTAATTTAATAATTCACTTCTATGCAGCTGTCTTAAATGTTATTATTTTGATTATGGATCCTCACCTCTTTTCTCTGTGGTGCATAGTTTTCAGCCACAGATTTCTTGGAAAATTTGTAAGAAGTTTTTTATTCATTATCATAAATGCATTTTAAAAAGAAAATCATTTAAATAAGAAACATTTGAAATGGCTTGTGATGTGAAAGGGAAAATTTTGAAGAAAACTTCCACGTCACTTCTATCTCCATGTGCACTTCATTGAAAAAATGAGAAGTAAAAAATTAATTGTCCAAAACCAATTAAGTTACTGAATTTGATGAGTTCTGTGACAAGTATCCATATATCTTGACCATGCCAATTTTTTCCATTGTATAAAAATATGTATAAACCTGCTGCATTCCTCCAAGTACAACTAGGTGATGTTAGACCACAGGACTATTAAAGAGCAGAGACCAAAAGAGAGAAGGAGGTTGCTTTCATGTTTTAGTAAGTAAATATAACCTTGCTATGAGTGATGAGACAACATTTCTTATTAACCAAATTCAGCTGCTCTTGAATTCAATGTCCTCTTTACCATTTCTGTGTTTCATTTACATGTTCAACAGGTCTTTTAAATGAGAAATGATTGCAAACATAAATGCACACAGCTTCAGTAGCATCCATCAAAGAATATGATGAATGCCCAAGGAATTTCAGCACTAACTATATTCTTTAATATTGACAAGAAGGTGGGGTGCTCACTCCATGGAGAAATAATATACATAGAGCTGGAATTTATGAAATATTTAATTCTAAATCCAAACAAGTTTCCTAATGTTAAACTTTTCTCAATAGACTACCAAGAAACCCCAAGATTATTGAATGTGCCAGATTTTTTAGAAATTAAATACTGATTTTATTCAAATGAAATATTTATAGTGATTTTTTTTGTGGCCTATATTTAAACTGCTTTACTGCTGTTTGTTTCATAATTAGGGGGGGTTGCTCCCATAAGGGTATTTTTATGCCTTGTATCAGTAACTTTTTCAGTAATATGACTAGAATCTGGGTAAAATTATAAATAAAATGAATTATTTAAAGACTTCAAAATGAGTGTAGCTGAATTAGGCATGTAAGAGCTATTAGATATTGCATAAACTTTCATAATCAGTAGGGTCAAAACCCTGCTCCAGTGGCAAACTTTGTATATGTGGGTTTCATTTTATGGGCACTTGTATAATACTATTGTATTATAATATTCTTTTATTCTACTACTTTTTGAGTAAAAGAGGAATGAGTATGCTTGACAAGAATTTAGGAACTATTTATAAGAAATATCGAGTTCTTGAATTACATCTCAATTACATATCACCTCTGAAATCTATAAATATAACCAGTGTTACCTCCCAGAATTTTCCTATTGTAAGTTTTGTACCATACATTTTTCTACTGTAAGTCTACTACAATATTTGCTTAAATATGTATGGAAGCTGATCCTAAATCATGGCATTTGAGAAAATGTCCACTTATAGTTCTAAAAACAGCTTATAATAGTTTTATAAAAAGGGGTACTGTATTCTAGATTTTTTTCTTATGAAATCTCCAAATTACTACTATCTTTAAAAATATACATTTGTATATAACCACAAGTAGAGATACATACCTAAATCTATATATGTATTTTAATTTTTTGTTGGAAGAACTATATATCACTCAGAAAGCTTTATTTTATTGAAAGCTTTTCTCCCAGTACTGACACAGCAAAGCGAAAGAGAAACATCATTTGGTTGTATCCTCAGGGACTGTTATCTATTTAAGGCTGGCTAACATATAAATATCCTGAGTAAGCATGGCAAAATATATTGGTTTTAATCTCCCAGACATCTCTAAAACTATATAAAAGGATTATTATTTTATAAGCTTCTTTTAATACTATATCAATATTGATCTTATCATGTAATTATAGAAGATTCCCCTACCCTCTTTTCCTGGGATGGAATGGAACTGCTTCAAAATTATATATAAGTAGTTTAAAATTTGTTTCACCAGAATTGAATGTGCCAGAATAAACCACAATTTCAGATTTTTTTCAGCTCTAAGCTTTTCAATGTCCTCGAACCATAGTCACAATGAAAATCCAATTTATTTTCTCTAAGTGTAAAGTAAGAACCAGGGTCAATAAAATTGCTTTCCAACATAGTCACAGCCACTGGATAAAAGCAGGCAAAAGGATTTGAACGATTATATTTGCATTTAATTACCATTTGGCAGCCTAGCTAACTCTCTGATGGCTAGTACATGGATAATGTCAGAACTCCACTTCCAGAATGGGAAACTGGTTCAGTTGAGGTGATCTTCTGTCTTTCCAAGTCCAGGGCCATGACACAGTGTTGAAATGCAGTCAAACCTGCATCTTCTTTCTGGAAATCTGCCATCCTGTTCTGATCTGTTAGCAAAAGTTATCATCCTCCTCCTGCTGCTGGATTGTAACATTTTAGAATATTATTCCACACAAACCATGGGCTGGAATTCACATCCTAGGTGAATAAGAAAAAATGTTATATTTTATGGTAATCTTATATTATCCAGTATATGGTGTGAATTACCAGAGTAAGAATATCAACAGTAAAATGGGAGGAGGCGAGGGGGACGGTTGTGACAATTCTTGTTTTCCAGAGCTTTGCTGGAAGTCAAAAATGTCAGAAATATCAGCCTGCAAAGACAAAAAAAGGAGGAAAAATATCTAAAGGAAAAAAACATGTCTTCAAAATTTGGCTTCTTATGAAGCATAGATATCAGTGCTCCAGGACTATGCAGACTGTTTTATGGGTTTCACTAGAATTAGGTAGTGCTCCTGACAGATTCAGGAAGCCCTGAAACTTCCTGTGTACAAAACACACACAAACACAAAGCTCAGCAAGAATCTATCAAAAATAACCATTATATTCTGATATCTGATAAGGTTTATATCTGCAACTAAAATAAAGAAATGCTTGTTAAATAGGTATTAAGCATTATAAAAATACAGTTCTACACAAATAAGTGAGAGGGTTGTGAGCTGTTCATGTTGAGCTCTTCAAAGTGGTAAAATATTATTTTACATTGTCATGTGCTTATCTTAGGTGAAAGAAGAAACCAAAATAAATTACACAGCAATTTTGTTCAGAAAATAATTTAGTTTAGTTTAATTTAGTTTAAAATAAATCTATAGATAATTTTTGCAATACACTTTATGCTCTTTTGTTATCCAACACTAATGGAGAAGATACTTAATGTAGAGCAACTGCAGTCATGGAAATGTCAGGCTTTTCATGTTTTGATTACTGATAGCAAAAGAAGAGGTTTTTTCCCCTTGCAAATATTAATTTCCATCCATATTGCAGCAGAAACAAATGTCACATATTTGTTGAGAGATTAATTTTGGCCCATTCTTTGCTTGGTTTTTATACATTCTATCAATTTCTATAATAAATGTTCCATCATTCTACTAGGTTTTCAAGTATGTACTGTATACTTACATGCCAAGGTAGTTTTTAACTTATGTTGTCAAGTCAATGTACTGGTCCTATATTAATACAGATTTTCAGTTGGATTAATTTCAAAAGAAAATGCAGGCATTTCATTCTTCAATAAAAATGATGAGAATTTTAAACACTGAAAGAAACACTGCCACCCAAATGCTGGTAGCACTTCAGTGATTGCCATTATTAAATATAAAACCTATTAAATATTTCAAGAGTCTAAGAAATTATTAAAGTAAAATTATTTGTGCAACTTAATACCCATAGACTCTTTGTGCAAGCGCATTTAAAGATAAGCTATGATTACACAATCTGTTAATGACATTGAATTTATTTTTCTCTTTTGGCTCTTTATATGGCAACATATAGGGCATTGGCCAGGAGCTAGGAACTCATATGGTTAGTTCCACAAAAATTAAGAGAAATTTTAACTCAGACTTCATATAAGTAGCTGAAAGGACATAAAATACTCTTAAATGTAGTCTTCACCCCTCATTTATAGCTATAATCTTCTATGAAGAGATGAAAAATGTCATATGTGAAGTAAACAAATGCAGAAAACTTAGAGGAAACATCAATAAAGATATCTATGATTGTTGAATAAAAGAGCTCCTGATTATTTTTTAAATTCCAGTTGCAAATTTGCTATAAGCAAGTAATAATAAAGCACAGAAAGTCAGGAGAAGAAAAAGAAACTTATGCAGTATTAAAAAACAACTCAGCTTCCTTCAAGTGAAAAATTATTCAAAATCACAACATGTCTCATAATCCAAACATTTCTTTTCTACCTTCTTTTGGTTTCTTGAGTGTGGAAAAAATCAGATCTAACATCAAACTCAAGACACATTTGTGAAAATCAGTTTGCAGCTGGTACCTAGCTGAAAGATAGGACTGCAATTTGCAGCCCTTTATCATTGCTCAGGAAATAGGCAGTTCACTTGGTTAGGGAGCCTATTGAGGACATTTTCATTTGTCCTGAGCAACTCTGTATAAAACTAAATTGCAGAAACTTGTCTGCTGTGCTGACGTGCAGAAGTAACTTATGAGTCACTATAGTTCATTTTCAGTCCCAGGCTTGAGCAGATGAGATGCTGAAGACTGTGGAGATAGAAGTCTGCTGGAAATGTCAATTTCATAAACTGTTATTCTCAAGCTAATGTTTTTTTTTTTTTAATTGGAAAAAATCTGCATTTATGATTCTTACTAATCTTTGTCTCATTGCAAAATTACCATAACATCCCTGTATCCTCCTCTGTCTCATTTTCTGTTATTTGATTTAAACATAATCTACAAGCTGCATACACTTATTTTTCTACAATATATTTTACTTCTGATAGAATCTAGGTGCTTGAGAAATGAATTCTCAGGAAAGGTGTCTGTTTAGGAGCAGAATGAAAAGCCCTTTCCAGCATATGCAAATGCCTCAAAATAGAAGGGTGACTTTCAAAGTTAATCTTTTATGCAGACTCTAAATCTCAGCCTCCTTGTATATTTATCTGCAGGTTAGGATTAATGAAAAGTAGTTTGAGCAGCAGGATTCACCTGCCATCATTAATTTGGGATTTTTTTGATCGATGATGAAAATGCGTGCATAGAAGCATACTGGAACTGCCCATGAACTACTACTTTACTCCTAAGCCTTCAAAGGATGTTCTCTAATTATTGATCTTCCACTTCTGTGATTGGGCAAAAAATGTGATTTCAAATTATTTTTTCAATATGTTTAAAATAAAAAATATACTTTTAAAGAAAGTAACAGATTGTCATATGCTGCCCCTTTACATAACTAAAACATCTGCAGGCTTTGCTGCTTTTGTTTTTTCTGTATGAATTACAGTTCACAAATTGAATCCTATGATAGAGAGATAGAAACAAAGGCAATCCACTGTTACCCATCTCTCAAGTGTTAGTCCTTAAAAAATGGGAATTTCTCCTCTAATTAGGCAGCTTAGTCTATTTTCATGGATAGTTTATATTACATGCTCACAGAAATTCTGCCTAGCTTTAGACATCAAGTTCACAAACAGCAGAATTAATGAATCCTTCAATTCTATAGATCTACAGTCTTCTACTAATAGTCTTTGCTAATTTACCACTACCTGGAGCTGGTAGGGAAGATGTCTCTGGGATTACATCATCTTAGCATTCTTTGGGGACCTTTTATGACAAAACAAGTGTAATGAGTTAGCAGGAAAAGAATGAAGAATAAAATAAATACAGGAAATAACTTCACCAGTCTGTGGTTTACCCATACCTTAAACGCTGTGTGCAGTTCTGGTCCCTTTATTTCAAAAAGGCTAAAATGGCACTCAAAAAGACCTAGCGTCACTGCAAATGATGAAAGGTGGGAAAAGGCTTCTGACAATGAAAAAGTAAGCTAGAATTCTTTAGATTGTCAGAGAACCAGACATCCATTCTAACTTACGTTATTTTGTCATTCTAAAATATGATAAAGAATAAATCCCAACGGGGGTAGAAGCTTCAATGTTTCTTCTTTCCCCAAGATGACTATTTTTCCTGGAATATGTAAAGCCTTCAAAGCTTTCAAGTATTTTATTTCACTACACCTACTTCTCACACATCAGTGAAATTTTAGCTGAAATTTGTGTGAGCATAGTTGATCCAACTCACAGATGGACAGATGTATGGCAATGTTTAAATGAAACAGGACAGTTAGAGGTTTTTCTACTTCAACTACAATCTACTCTTGAAATAATAAAAATGTTGAAAAGCCAGTGACACCCTGGTGAGCCTGTGGAGGGAAGAGATGTTTAGAAACTGACAAATTCCATGTCTGCAACAGCACTGTGGATTATCATGCTTCTATAATGAGTAAATATTTTAAAATTCTCTGCATACATTTCTTTTCTTACATTTCTAAAGTCAGCAAATTAGTTTGTGTAAAAAGGATGAGAGAATTAGGTTAACTCCAGAATTATTTCCTGCTGGTTAGATTAACTTAATTCATTTCAGACAGCATGCTTTAGATGCTGATTTTCTTGCCTGACTAGGAATGTGAGTTCAGTGACTTAAAGACGTAGCTAGGTAAATTTAGTTTTTATCTTACCTCATCAACAACTACTCTATTCCCAGGCTCCTTTGTATAAAATCTCTTGACTCCAGTACTCTTCCCTTGAGGCAGCGTGTCAGTTTCTTTTCCTTGGGAACATTTATTCTCTAAAAAAAAAAATGAAGTCTCCTGTTTTAGTTTCCAAAATATTTACATCCCTATTTCTTTCACATTTTCCTGTTATCTAAGGTTTTCATGCGCCTTTTATTCAAGCTATTTAAGCTTCCTATCTCATCATACGGTGTTTAATCTTTCATTGTTAAGAGGTGGCAGTGAATCTACAATTCTGGGTACATCTGCAAGGACTTTGGGGGATTGGGATGTGCCAAGTTTTTTTGTCTCTTTGAATGACTCTTGTTCCCCAAAGCTTTTAGAAAACCTTCAGGTATCTCATCCCTCTCACTGCCTCTAATTAAGAGCAATAAACACTTAATATAAAAAAATACACTATAAATGAAGAGAAATGTAAAATCTGTTTTTTAAGAGCTGTAGAATTGTAAAAAATATTCTCTGTGGGGAAAAAAAATCTCATACTGTAGTTTTTTAAAACATCCATACAGCCTTTCTCGTGTCAACACCATAATGCCTTCTTTGTGTCACTCTTTAAAAGAATGATCAGCCTTAGGACAAGCAGCCCCTGAGCCTGTAGACAGGAGGAAGTAGTTACTGACCTGAGCCACCTATGCACTCACAAACATAGGGGGTCAGATGGAATTCAGTGAGGGTACTGACCGTGCTGGAGGAATAGCTCACCAAGCCACCCTCTATCACTTATCATCAGTCCTGATCAACTGGAGAAGTCCCAGATGGCTGGAGGCTGGCCAATGTGACCTCCATCCACCAGGAGGGTCACAGGGGGATTCTGGAGAACTACAGGCCTGTCAGTCTGACTCCAGGGCCAGGGAACATTATTAAGAGATTACCTTGAAAGCAATTGCACTGCAAGTACAGAACAATCAAGGGATAAGGCCCAGCCAGCATGGGTTTAGGAAAGGCAGGTCCTGCTTGACCAACTTATTCTCCAATGCTTCTCCAACCAATTCTCATCCACCTGGTGGATGAGGAAAAGCCTGTAGGTGTTGCCTTCCAGGACACTAAAGCTTTTGACAGAGTCTCTCACAGAATTCTCCTGGAGAAGCTGGCAGCCCATGGCTTGGAAAGGTGAATCCTTGCTGGATTAAAGCTGGCAGGATGACTAAACCCAGAGAGTGGCAGTGAATTCTTGTGCATCCAGTTAGTGGATGATCACTGGTGGGATTCCTGAAGGCTCAGTATTTGGGTCTGCCCTCTTTAGTACATTTGTTGATGATCTGCCCAAGGAGCTGGGAGGGGACACAGCTGGAGCAGGTGGCCCCAACAGATCCAAGAGGCATTCCAGACCATGTGACGTCATGCTCAGCATATAAAGCGGGGGGAAGAAGAACAAAGAAAGGTATACAATGGGAGTGATGACATTTGTCTTCCCAAGAAACAATTAAGTGTGGTGGGGCCCTGCTCTCCTGGAGATGGCTGAACACATGGCTGCCCATGGCAAGAGGTGAAGAAATTCCTTGTCTTGCTTTACTTATATGTGTAGCGTTTTTTTCCCCTAATAAACTGTCTTTATCTCAACCCAGGAGTTTTCCATCCTTTAACCCTTCCTGTTCTCTCCTTGATCATTCTGGTGGAGGAGTGGGTGAGAGGTTGTGTGAGGTTTGGTTTCCGGCTGGTGCTAAACCACAACACATGGTTAGTCATCATGCTCATTTTTATAATTCATTGAATTACATAGACACTATAATATGTGATTTTTTGACCTTCAGCCTGGTTGAAACATTATACTGATGACAAGATAACTTTTGCTCTTTAATCAGGACTTATCAAAAGTAAAGAAATTTCAAATTTAAATAATCCACAAAAGGAAATTTGTTGGCAATGTGAATATGAAAAGAGAGGCAGAGACCTTCTCTTGCATTTACTTTAAAATTCATAATCAATCTCTCAAAATACAACATAGTCTGACAATATTAATTCTAGAACTAGCATTAAATTTTGCATTAAAATTACCTCTAGAGGGAGAATAAAAACTGTAATTCTTCCTATCCAAGGTTAAATCTTTAGTCAAATAACTCCCTCCCACAGGTACACTAGAAAAATGTGCATATATATATATATATATATATATATATATATAAACATGCATAGGATTTACTCATCTTAAGTCTTAAAATTTTTCTCCCCTTCCTAAATACATTTCAAAATAAAGAGTTAAGCAGATTGCATTTATCATTAAGACAGGCAAGAAGAGTTAAGCAGAAAA
>LTAT01000002.1:42062787-42080271 GCA_003286495.1 Chlorodrepanis virens
AACTTTCTAGAATCAGGGAAGGGGCTACGAATGATGAGCAGCTATGGGGGAGTGCCCTCCCAGGGCATCTCCGCCCCGTCAACCCCCAGGTCCACTCCCACAATAAGAGCAGAAGGAAACTTATGTTTTAATAGCATGTATAGATATTGCCTGTTTCTTAAATTTTGAAAATCCACCACAGCCAAGAGTTAAATTCAGCTTTAGACACAGCTGGAGGTCTATCCCGTCTTGCTGAATTTTTTCTGCACTGAAAAGCAAAAAGGTAAATTTATGCAAATATTATGAGATATGTAGAAGATGTGTAGATTTAATTTTTTAAATTATTTTATTTTTTTAATTTAGGTGGAAATTTGCTTTTGTATTTAGATGGGATTTTTGAGTGGTCTTTTCCTTCTTAAGAAAGAACAATAAACTAAATAGGTCATGTCACCAGATAGCAAAATTGGAGAAAGAAAAATATTCACGGCATCTCCCTGCTGTCCTTTGAGATAAAACATGCATAGGAAATTCTCTCAATTTTCCAATATACAAGTTCGGCTTCAAAAGCTTGCCCATGGTCAGGGAAGAACTGTTCCCAATGACTGTAAATAACCCTTCCCTCTTGTCAGTTCTGCTGCTGCAGTAATACTGCCAGGAGATATCGGCCTCAAGGTATCTCCGGTACAGAAGCAGTGAAATTTTTCACTGTGAATAATGTATTTTGGCAGATGCTTGATCTTATCTTTTAAAAGTAAAGCTGAAAGTACACTTCCACAGAGTTCAGACATTTCATCTTTTTGAAAAGTTCCCTTTGACAAAGTAATAGATAGCTGGATATCCTGTGTCTCTTTTTCTCTTACTGCGTCAAGATATTAAGCTGTGGAACTGTGATGAGCATGCCATTCCTTTAAGAAATCACAGAAATATATTTCAAAATATCTATTAAAATATGCTGTCTGCAAAGGTTATCTCCTAATATTTCAGATCTCAGCTAGGTGTTCCATCAGGTTCTGTTCTTTATTTTGCAGCTTAAGAATCCCGCTGGAGCTCGAATTTGAGAGCAATACCTGAATAAATTTATTATTCAGTAGGTACACGACTGAAAAAGGGTCACTGGAATTTTAATACTTTCAACATACAATCTCATGATCTCTCCATTAGTGAAAAGAGCAATCACAGGAAAACACATCTGAAGTAAAAAAAAAAAGAGAAAAACAGAGACAATACCCAAGAGAAAAAAAAAAGAAATATTATCTGTATAAATGTGTATGTGAACTGCATGTGGAAGGAAGAATGAAAGCAGAGAAATGAAGAAACACAACCAAAGATATTGAAGGGAGAAGAGATTAAAAGGAAAAATAGCTGGAGACCATTTAAATTGGAAAAAAAAGAAAATTTTCTTAAACATGGGAACAAAAAGAGATACAAGAAACTAATATACACTTAACAGAAACGAAAAAATTAATAAAAAATAAATAAATAGAGATGAAAAGTCATGTATAATGAGATGTGTTTAGGAAATAGAAGACAAAAGAAATTATGTGAATAAAAAAAAGAAGACAGTACAAAAAAGGTTAAATAAAATTCAGAGTAGTGGAATAATTTTTATTGAAATTTAGATTAGTAATAAGTTGAGGTTATTATTTTAGGGTTTTTTTCTGAATAAGGACATCTAAAATTTTCAATTGTGTAGCTTACATAGCCCATTGCTCTAAAAATAAGCAATTTTCAAAAAAGACATCCCACTAATGCATGGCATTTTAGTTTAAGCTGTGTTTTTTAATTGGTCAAGTAGTAGGAAAAGATTTGAGAAAGTGGAGAAAGAAAACCCCATAACACTTCTGAGATCAATTTTGGATCTTACAAATAAAATTAGGAAAATATATGTGTAATCTTTATGTTTATATGCTTAAACGTTTTTAATATTTAGTTTGTTTAAGTACAATCTCCTCTTTTGGTTATTGCTACTTCTTTCTTCTGTAAATTATGAAGTGAAATATTTTTTTATAGTCAATATAATTTCTCACTGATACAGTTTCTAGAAGCAGATATTAATCTCAAGAGGACTCACATCTAGGTTAAAAATCAAAAATTTAGGTGCCCACATTTTAGCTGTGTTTGAATCAACTCTTTAGCCTCATGTTGCAGTAGGTGCATTTATAAGTAGGTATTTCAATAAAACCCAATCAAGTGCACATTAGTAATCATGCCACTATTCTTCCAAGGAACAGTGGCCCACGCTAAGGCCATGACTTCCCAAAAATGTTTAAGCATCTGCCAGCTGGTGGGAAGGAGGAAGGAAATTCCTGGTTTGTTTGGCTTGCATTCAGAGCTTTGCTTCATCTGTTAAACTGTCTTTATTGCATCCCACAAGTTTTCAGCTTTTCCCCTCCTGATCCTCCCCTCCATCCCACTGGGGCAGAAGTGGGGAATATCTGGGTGGTTGCCTATGTGCTGGCTGGGGTCAACCCACCCCAATAAAAAAACTGAATAGAGCCCTTTGCTTATATAAAAGCACCTATACAAAGATGTACCAGTATTTCATATAATGTTCTTTACTTTCAGGAGTCATACTGGACTTTCTGCATAGAAACTATTTCCTTATTCAGTTTTGAAGCAGTTAATTCAAGAACTCCAAAGGCTACATGTATTTTCTGAAGGTTGTCATATTCCCCTATTTCATTTTTTAGCATTGCTAATTCAGTTCTTCCTATTGAATATTTGGCTTCCCAACCACTTTATAGTGCTGAACAGCAAAAATCAAGTTACACAAAACACATCACATTTATTTTTACACTGTCCTAATGCTGTTATTGCATGATCTGATCACTGAAAGCTGTGCACAGGCTGGACAAAAGCATAAGTCTCATGGGCAGAAAGAAATGCCTAATTCAGCATTTATTTATTTCAGCAAATGGCTGCTTCCCCTACAAGCATTGAACACCTAACTTGATTATGAACCCAGCATTTGACAGCCTGCATGATCTGTGAGTCAATAGGTGCAGCAGTACTTTCTGGATAGATTAAATCTTGAAATGGAGTGGGCGTGGGGAGAAACTGTGAAGGGAAAGATAATTTAATGAAACTAAGAAGTGAAATCACAGTCACTGAAATACACTTAATTGAATATTTCTAACTGTTAAAGTATATGTGGGGCATAAAATTACTAACACTGAAAATTGAACTGACTTCTAGGAAGGTTAGGGTAAGAAATTTTGTTCTCAATTGCTTTAGTCAATTATTCTATTCATTGATGCAAATCAGCTAACTCTAGGATTGCATTGACATAAATGGGGACAAGTAGATTCAGTCATTCAGAGAATGACCTTTCTTTAAAGGAAAAGGTTTTTGTTTTTTTTTTTTTTTTTAGTACAAAGTTAAACCTTGAGAAAAAAATAATTTAATTAATATAGGAAAACTGAAGTGGATGAAAAAAGAAAATCTTATGCCATTTAGTCTACTTTGAACATTCTATTATATATTATAATTACAGAATAGACACATTAAATTTTAAATGAATTAAATCTATTACTTGGATATATATTTTACATATTATACATAGAAAACCTCATGTATATATATATATATATAATCACCATTTTTATACTTGTTATCTTTTTATACACACAAATGTAAGGCATTTTTATTGGAAAAATAATTGATAAATAGCTATTTTTCTCCTCAAATTAAGCATACCTTGCTTTTTTTTTTTTTTTTTGAAAAGGAGAAAAATCAAATGCTTTAAAATTAATGGTTTTTAAATAAAACAGGTCACTAAGTCACCAATGTGCATTTTGTGATAGAAAACTAGCTTGCTGGAAGTGTTTAAAACACTTAGGAATGTACCCTTTTTTCCAAGTGTAAATAAGTGAAATGTGTCCTTAATATTTAGCCCCCTTAGAGAAGCAATTTTTCTTCAATTCATACATGAAAGTAAAAATTTTAATCCTCATCCCTTCCTTTTTCCATTAAAAATTCTGGAGAGGAGGCGTGGCAGATTTTTAAAACTGTATGCGGTTAAAATTCGGTTCATTAAAATACAGCAGAAGGGCATTTGCTGAGCATCAGAAGTATTTTTCCCTACCGATGAGCCAAAGTAGAACTTGCACTGTGGAGCTAATCATTAAGCATTCTAATAATCTTAAATTCTTCACTCCATGGGTGCTGATCTGATGGGTCCATAATTCAATACATAAGAATAGGACTACATTAGAATTTAAAAAGAGCAGTCTTCATGGTCACAGAGGGCCAGTTTTAGGCCTTCATGAATAATACATAGACAGGGAACAAGAGAGATTTCACTCAGCATTCTAACCTGAACAATTATAGAAGAGTTTTGGAATGAAATTAGCTTCTTTGATTCTATTCAGCTTTAAAGCTTTCACAATCAGCACATTCTAAATTTATGACCAGTGTAGGAACAAGTTATAAGTACTGAATACCTTATTTTCACCAAACGACATTGGTTCCATACAATGTTATATTACTTCAATTTAATTAAATGAACTAAAGATATATTTATTATTATTAATATTATATCCAAAAAATGAAAAATTACCACTGATAATTATTATTATAGCCACAAAAGGAAACTGGTTATGTGAATTATTAGTTGTACAAAACACTGCTCTTGTCCCTGGAAACTGATTCTGTAGTACCTTGTTCCTTCTCCTTGACCCTTGAATTTCAATGAAACTTAAACTTTCCATGCTTGACCAGATTGAGAAAGTTGAGATTCTTAGAAGCATTATTCCACCAGTTCTCTCTATAAATGTACAGCTCTAAATCCCATAAAATCCTATTGGGAATTTAGAAAAAGCAATGCTAGTCTCATCTAGAAAGGAAGAACAAGGCGAGTGAGAGCACAAAAAAACCCGCAGAGACAGCAGTGTGTGAACAACCCATAAAATGTGGTCCTACCCTTTCAGGAAAGTCATTGCAGTGGAAACTTCTGAAACTACTCTGATACCATGTCCATCCATCATCATTCACTTTTTAAAGGGCTCCATGAGGTTATCATGAGAAAAATTACCAACGTATTCATTAATCCAAGCATACGCTTTGCTTTGGAACCTGATCAAAACAGCAATTTTAATAATGTTTTATCTCTTCTGCTAAAGCTATTTTAGCTTCTAAAATAAATACAAAATTTCATAATCTATTCTTTAAAGAGCAACAACATTTAAATTAAGTAATTCCTTTCATGAGTGACTAAGAAATGAAAAGGGGAGGGAAAAAAATAAAAAGGAGGAAACATAGAAGTGTCAGTATCAGTTCAACTGCATAATAATTTATTCTCTCCAGAGAAAGAAACCTATTTTCAAAGCTAATATGTGGCAACATATCTCTAGAACTTTCTATACAATAACGAATACCTCAGAAAAATCATGTTGGTGCTGTGGCTTTCTTTTTGTCCTTTCTCTATCCTATCCTAGAGCCTACTTCCATTTTTTCTCTTTCATTGGAAAAAGTGCTTGCATTTCCATTTACTCTTTGATTCTGTTATACTCTTCCGGTCTGTGCACACCTCTGTAAAAATCTCCTGTCACCAGTGAGAAATATGTCTGAGAGAGAGACCCGACATTTTTTTAAAGAAATAAGGGGTTTTTATCAATATAACGCATCACTATATTATTTTCTGTTAGTTTGCTTTCAGACCAACGTGACATTATATACATCATATGTTAAATGCCTTATTCTATATTAAAAACCTAAATTAGAAGAATAACACAATACAATTGATATTGATTATAATCTTTTTCTTGAGATTGTCTATACCTTTGATTTTAATTAAAATAGCCTCATTTTTTTTTTTCCTTTTATTTGTAATACTTGTTCCATTCACCCTTTGGGCTGCTGCAATTTTTTTGCCATTACACTACACTCTTCATTTGCATGTCTCTAATCCAATCACTGTCTGAATTTTATTTCTTTTTGATATGAAATATTTTAGGAACAAGCAAATGAGTTCAGTAAGAAGAATAAATTGGTTCATTGTTCACATCAAGTAAGGTTGCTGGTAGCATCTTGATATCCCTCTGGAACAAAACTGATAAAATAGAGAATGCAGTTTAGGAACACTTTCTAATTGAAAATGATAGAAAAATGGTTAGTTATGGAAGTCATAATGTGATTAAAAGTTTAGAATTTACAAGTACATTGGTTTTTGTTCTAAAGAAAGTTTATCTGTGGTAAGTAAAGATCTGAATATGAAATGTACTAAATACCTCCTTGATTAACTCGTTCAAATGACAGGTAGTGTTAATCTGCTGTAGCTTCATCACTTTGAGTGAAGGGAAGAGACTTCCATACAAGAATTTAATGCTCTTTAAATTCGCATCATTAATTAGCAGAACTATCCTAACTGTAGAATAGACTTGCCTTAAAAGACAGAATAATCAAGAACAGTGAAAGTTGCTCTGGGATTAATTTAAGTAGAAGATTTCAGGGAATCCGCTGCTGAGAGGTACTTTACCAGCTCATGTCATTTTACTGACTACTTAGGAAAGGGCAGTCTCAGCACTAATAAAACAACTTTTCAGCAGTGAAAAACTCTTGCTTTGAGCAAAGATAGGTCATAGAAGAGCAATTGTTCAGAGAAATGTGCATTAAGGCATTAAGGATTCCAGATAAAGTAAAGGGTGAACCAACTGAGAACTAAATTCTTATTAGCATTTTTTTAAAATATTTTTACTGTTGACTTTTAATAGACAAAAAATAACTTTGGTTTATTGGAGGCAAGAACAGTTCAAAGAAAACAACTATGTCATCAGAGGTATGTGAGACAAGCATCTGAAGAAAGAGGAGTGAATCCTAGAAAAAAATCTAAATGGCAATTTGTAAGTGTAATTGAAACAATTAAATATGTATACACCCAAATGACAATAAAGAGCACTACCCTAAATACAGTGGCAAATAATCAATAATGGCACTTCAAAAGAAAGGCTGGAAAACCAAAGAAGGGTCTTTTTTATTCCCATTTGCTTTCCAGTAACTTCTTATAGACAGCACAGAAAGATTCCTGTATATTTAACACTCTCATTATTTATTTTTAAATTTTATACTGTTTTGTTAAGGACTCTATAAACCTGAAAGGATGCTGCTGAAACTTCCAGTGTACAAGTTAAGACATACTTAAAAATATGTTTTCTATTTGGGATGCATGTACAAAACAGGGCTTTACTATTTCCTACATCGCTTCTCATGGATTCTGGGCCAGCTGGGGAGGGAGAGGTGGGGAAGGATCTCTTTTCATATAAATGTCTTTCCATTTTTCTGATCAGTTATGGCCCTTTTCTGCGCTCCTGCTGCTAGCTCAGTCTAGCACTTCAGCGCTGCCTTTCTCCCATTTCCCTCCCATCTGCTGCCATCCCAACCTGGTCCAACACGACCAGAGCCGGGGAATGCAGCGTCTGGGGGCCACTTGCTCCTCGGACTCCCCTCGCTGCAGTACTCCTGCCTCTCCTTTGGACCAAGCACATGAGACAGTCTTGGAGGCAATGCTTGCTGGGGATGGCCAGGGAGGGCCAGGGAGGCTGCTCCATCTCAGAACAGGACACCATCATGGTGTTATGGAATCTGTTCTGCTGCCGGCTGTAGCCTCCTCCATGGGCAGAGGATCCAGAGGAAAAGGATGCTTATAAGAGCACAGAAATCACAGTCCTCAGCCATAATCAAGGCAAATCCAAATTTTGATTTCTTCTTCAAAACAGTTCAAAGTACTGCAGTTCTTTGTATTGTAATACTGTTTAATTTGTTTGAAAACAAACAAAACTTTTTAAAACTGGCATAAAATGAATCCATAGATGTTAACAGTAGCGATTTTGACTCATTATTTTCCATAAAGATTTATACACACAGATAAAATTAAAGTCTGAGTAATAACTGTATTAGTATCTACAACTGTTAAGTAAGTCCTATTAAACTGTTTGAGAATTGAGTTTTCACAGAGATTGCATACAAAAGGGACTAAGATATTAATTGAAATAATTAAAAATGAGTTTTTTTCATTATTAGTCTAAAAATCTTGAAAAGAATACAAGTATGCTAAGAGTAAAAACTATGTGAAATGATAAAGCTCTGAGACAATTCATGTGCACTGAAGTAAGACAGCCTCTTGCTCTTACCAGGTAACAGCCATCAAAGTATTCCATCCTCCAACTTAAGCATCATAAGAAATGTGAACACAATGAAAGCAAAAAATAATATTTGTAGTTAGTAATAACAATTTATAACTTCCTTAATAACTTAGTCTCTATCCACAATTATGCAGGATAGATATAGGGAAATTTTATTTATTCAATCACTGTGAACAAAGGATGTAACTGTCTTGGTTCTGGCCAGACAGAAGAGACTTGGTTCTGTTAATTTTTGCACTATCCAGGAGAAGGCCTAGTCAGGACCCAGAGATTATTCCATACCACCTCATGCCATTTGCTGGGGATGGGAGGGGAGCAAGGAAGGGAGGGATGTCTTCCAGGGAGAAGGGGTTCCTTCTGGTGGAGGTAGCATGGCTGAGGTTGGGTGGGGTCGGGCTCTGTAGTGAGCATTTTGCGTGTGAAACTGAAAGAGCTCCTGTATCAATGACCACTTCCTGCATTATGGTTCTAACTCATTTGAATTTTTAATTTACAAGAACATTTCTGACTTTCATCCTAATTACATTCTCATTCCAATGCAGAAATTGTACAAGAGGAATACATAAAAGATATAACAGTGCAGCGAAATCCTTCACCTAAGTAAATAGTTAAACATCTGATTATGTAAGGAAGCCAAATTAACATTAAAGTTAATGTTTACCAACTTTGCTGGACTATGACCTTAAAAAAGTAATTTTTATGCTCACAACTTTTTTTTTTGCACACAGACAAATGATGAATCTTGTGAGTTAAACGATAAATCTTGTGACTCAAAATGCTTTTCTTGAAACTTTATGAGCATCAAGAACAAGGTGGCATCATCCATCACAGAGATAGTGTCCCTAACAAAGTTATTTTTTTAATGCTTTGCGACTTGCTGTTGTTAGGAATGTAAGGAGTGTCACAGGTCTAACAGCCTCTCAGAAGAATTTATGATAAGACACAATAAATTTCCTACTGAAGTAGATATCATCAGACTATCTGACACAGCTCCAGTGAAGCTATGAAGCCATGTAGTTTTACCCCAAATAAGAAATGGATCATGAAGCTCTTCCACATCCAAACATAATTTTGGATTAAAATTCTGCCAGTGTCTACTAGAATCCTTAATTTCAGGTACAAATTATTATTATTTTTTTGATGCTAACAATGAGTACCTACTTTTGTATTCAGGACAGTTTACTTTATGCCTAATATCTAATTTGCATTGTAGAATAAAACTGTAATACTTCTCAAAGTAGCAATGTAGGTAAGAACCTTTTATAATGCACAAAAGTTTGCACATTGAGTAAAATCTATATCTGAAAATCATTAGGAGTGTCATTCAAACAGGCATTGGGTTTCTATCTATTCACACTAACTAATGTCATTCAATTTGTCAATCTTTTGGAAAGCCAACACAAAGTAAATTATTGCAATATCTATTTCCTTTTTAGGGAAATATTTCCACTGTTGATCAATTGAAAATGCAGTATTGCTTTAATAGGAAGAATACCAAGTTATTGACTAATATCCCTAGGCTTGCCCAAAGAAAACTGGATAGGGAAATTGATTTTAAGGACAAATTATAAAGTCTGAGAAATCTCTTATTTTGTTTTCTCTTCCTTCTGTTCCATTTTGACTCTTTGTTTTTTCCATGTAATTTAATTCAGTCTTTCAGGATGATGTGCAGTTCTGTAAACTTGATTTAGATCCTGTTGCTATTCATGTGATCACACGGTGACATTGATCAACTACAAACCAAGAGAAGTAAAAAATAAGAAATATATTTCTTGATTTCTTATCTGTGTTGAAATCACAATTATTCACTTTTTCTTTCATCGCTAAAACACTCAGCAATAGAAAACAGAAAATTTATCCTGGCAACCAAACTGGGGACATGACAGACAATGGATTTGCAAGATTCCACAATCAAATACTCTTTTTTTCCCACCTTCATTCCCATTAAACTTTTGTCATATATCGACACTATCATCAAAATTATATATTTGCATGACATTATGCTTGTAATATAGAAGGCTGAACAAATCCTTAAAAACCTCCAACCAATAAAAACCCCACAAAGCCACATACTTGTAGTGACTTATGACAAAGATTAGGAATTGAAACCAAGTGCTTTACAAGATTGCATTATCTATATTCCACTTGAACAAGCAAAAGCCATAAAATGGCTCACAATAAATTTCTGTTACAAAAGACCAAGGTAAATCAACAACTCTCCAAAGTGTCTCACAGCTGCACAATAGAAATCCTAGTTACCAAAAGCAAATGAAAGGCAGAAGACCAATAAATAAAACGAACAAGCCAGCATCTAGTGCCCAGATAGAGATACTCATCCCCTAGGGATTTTAGTACAGACGTTAATTATGTCTTCAGCAGAGCACTGATGCCATTTACTAAAGCAGACCTCATTTCACACCGATAACTAAAATCTCACTTAAAGAGTGGTAAGTGATGAGCTAAATTCTGATCTGAATTCCCTGGGTCCCTACTGTCAATCACTGTGCCAGCAAGTATTAGACATGAAGGTCTGATGCTATGCAAGCATGGAAAATTGTGACCAATATCAATTTAGTAGACTATAATTCCATTAATGATATACATAATGACTTAAAATTCTAGAGTTCTGACTATGTTACTAGATCTTGCAACAGAACAGAAAGAAATCTTGAGATATAAAGGGAAAAAAAAAGAGAAAATGAAAGAAATATACAAGATACAGTGGTGATTTGATATTCCAAAAAAGGACAGTCTTGGCTTCAACAGAATCAATATAAAGATCGTAAAAATGTTACAATATGTTTTTCATTTGATATTGGACTGAACTCAGTCATATCCTAACAATTCACTGAAGACATAATCATTCTTTACAGGAATGGATCCACAAAGTTTTCTGTATTGCAGCCCTGAAAAATTTTCTGTATTGCAGCCCTGAGATTATCACTCATATGTGAGTAAATGTTGGATGCAAAAGGCCTAAAAGGAATTCATTAAGTCCCCTCTGGCTCTGTTGAATATCTCTGTATCCAGACTAGGAACTTATCATCTACTTTTGCTTTCAAAATACCATATGCATGGGAAAGAAAACAAAGGAGAGGGCATCAAGATACACACACAAAAAAATATTTTTCTCAGATAAGGTATCCTGATACATGGTGTTAGATAAAGATAGAACATTCACAGGAGTGTAGCCTCAGTCATGGGAACTGAAACTTAAATTTTAGAATTGAAGGGAAACTATGGTATCTGCAATCTGCATGAATTCCTTTACCCTTTTCAATATTCTGCATTTTGTGGACAGGTTTTTTCTGTGTTTGCTTACAGATTACTAAAGCAGTAATCATGAAAAATTGTCACTAGCAAATGAAGTTTCAAAAAGCTAACAAAATCAAAGGTAATTCTGTTTACTATTATCTTTCCAGGACTATATTACAGTTTTGACAGCTATCACAGCAAATGGGAAATGTCATAAGCCTGTTATCACAACAAAGATTTTCACAGCAATTGAAGATAGTATCAACTCTGTACAATCAAGACTATATTTTGAAACAAATTATTCTAGCACCATTCATCATGACTGATAGCCATGAAAGGATGTACACCTGGACCGCAAGATTTGCTTTGGATCATATTTCACCTGTGGCTAACACATAGCCTCTAACCTCCAGCTAAAAAGGTTGACAATGTTGGATTTTAATGAGGGAGAGGAGAAGGGAAAAAGAGCAGAAAGCAGTGAGAGAGAAGGGAATGGTTGTTTTCTGTTAGAGGAACCATGAAAAATTAGCTCAAAACAGATCTGCTCTTTTTGTTTCTTACAGATGTACAAAAAGGCTGTAAATATTTTTGAAGATCTGTACATGACAACAGCAACAGGATTAGGGCAGAATTGCTGAAAACTCCTTGGTGAATTATAAAGACAAATTTGAAGAGCAAAATTTTTGTTCCTTTTCAAGACTCAGTGAAATTTCCATTGTCTCAGGAGATGGGGAAGAGTCAGAAAACTTCATTAGATAAATCAAGGAAACACTCAAATGCCAATGAAATGTAAACTTACTAATTAAATAAAATGCAATAGTATTGCAAAGAGTATATTAAAATTTTGTCTAGTAATTGACTGGCGCTTTTTTATACAGCGTCTAAATAACACACAGCTTCACAAAGATTGTTCTGCCCTTGAAATAAATGAAAGGTTTTGGGAGAAAGAAACATCTATAATAAACAGATCGGAGAAACAGGAGCACAGGTTCTTATCTTCATCTTGACTATAACTAGGACGTTTTAATCAAAATGCAATAATCATCTCCACACTTACACTCTTTATAAATTAGTACTAGAAATGAAAGCTACTGTTCAGACTTGTTCAAGAAGAACAATAAAATTTTTGAGACAAGCAGTCCTTCTCATAATTTCCACAAAGTGACCCTGAATTCAAACTATTTTTTCACTTTTTAACAAGTTTACCTTGCTCTGCTATAACCTCTTTTTATTTGCATAACTCTGCATCACTGTCAAAGACATTGGGAGGTGTGCTAATTCCTGTGTGTTCTATTTTGATTTATGCACTTCCAGTGCAATTTCCATATTGCAGCTCATCAAAATGTTTATGAATAGTACCAACCTATTTCACACATTGGTTGTGTTCTCTGAACACAACCAATCATCAGCTATAAGCTTTGTCCATCAATACAGCAAGACATTGACAAATGATACCTGTACACAGCAACAGATTTGGTTTTATTGTCATTTAGCAACTTCATCCATTTTCAGCCCACAGCATATTAGTTTCAGCTCCTTTAAAAATTCATCAAGTAGCTTTATGTTTACACATGCATGCAGTACACCATTAATAAAGCTATATTATACATTTCCTTGTTCCAAGAAAAACTTATTCATAAACTGATCATAATTTTAGCTTCACTGTAATTACATCTATTACAGGTCAGTGTGACCAATGACGCGTTGATCTATCAGTTCAGATCTTTGATTACTGCTTCTGTAGACATATCTGAGTTATCCTAAGGACTAATGATAGCTTATCTATGATGATATAAGAATTAGTGCAGGCTGAAAATTCAACCTAGGCACTCGAACATTTTGCTTGTATTTAGTTCTGTTTAGAGTTGGCTACACAAATTATCTGCCTGTTTTCTTGTTTAAAATAAATCTCATGGCTAATTATACTCCAATCTACATTTGAATTGCAGGGTGAAAGAATGCTTCAGCCCAAAGAAATGTCTTTGGGAGAAGAAGTTGCAGTCCTACCTGTTTGTTCCTGTGACAAAACCCAGCGCAAATGCCATGCTTTAGCTCAGGCTTCACATACAACTTGTGCTGTGGGCTTTGTACAAACAGCCATCAAAGTTCTATTTAACAGAATTTAGCAGAGATATTTTATCCCAATTGATACAATGCTTCAGATAAACAAACATGCAAACTCACAGAAAACCCCAAAAAAACCCCAAAAGAAATGAAAGAAAAATGTAGATTCGGTATATAAATATGTAATGTCAGTGATTTCACCATCAAGCAGTGAATATTTTAATACTGAAATATTTTATCCAAAGGATAAGACTCTATATAAAGTAAACAATGAAAATATAAATTGCTAAAACAAAATTTTCCATTCAAAACGCATTTACTATATAACTATTCTGCTAGATCCCTGCATCAGTGTAACAGGATTTTTGTATGCTTTTTTAGGATAACAGCAAGAAATAGAAAATAAGTTGCCCTTATGATAAAATCTTCACAGTCAGTACACATCTGAGGTCCTTGCTGGATCAACTAACTCTTTTGATGTGACAAAATATTGGACTCCATCATTTTCATTTGTAGGTTCATCCTTCTAGAGTAATTTGCCTCACTTAACATAGCAAAAAGATGCCAGCTTGATATAGAGTAGTTTAAACTAAAGCATTCAACAAGACATAACCATCTGGTGTTTACTTCTCTTCTCTTTCCCCTATTCAATACCTAATATCTGCTGTACAGAGTTCAGATTTGAACCCTCTTAACATAAGAAAATAGATTACTCTACTTGAGTCCTTAAATTTGAAATCATCTCTTCAGGGAAAATACTTCTTATTTCATTGTACTCCAGGAAAGAGCAAGAAGTGGCATAAACATGGTCATGACTCTCATAGTCATGGTGATTTTATTCCAGTGGAAAATTTCCAAACCCATGAATAACTTTTCACGGTTTGGACAATTAATAGCTGTTTTTTTCTGCCTAAAACAGGAAAAAAAATGCAGGAAATATTAAATCATTTCAGAGAGAAATAGATGTTTTTTGTTTTGCATACATTATATCTAGTAATGACTTTGAATGCAAAAATTTGATTTGCAAAGTAGAAGAAATGAAAGTATTTTACATAAAACTTTATTTGTAAAGAGATTTTATTCCCACTTTTTATTCCCACTGGAATGTGATGGCTGAGGGAATAAAAGGATTAAGTCTACATAATTATCTTTGGAAAACCCAATACAAGATTGATCTCCTACTTTTTTCTTTAAAATACATTTGATATTGACTTTTGTTCACATTGTACTAAAAAGTACAAAACAAGTTCCATTGTTAATTTCAACCTTGTTCACTTCATCAACAAGGAAAAGTGTACAATAGATGTATTCTTTAACTTTTCCAGAAATTTTTTGGTTCATATGCTTGAAATATTTGAATACTACCTTACTACAGAAGCAATTTTGGTCTGAATTGTATGTATATGGCTGAATGAAGAAAACAAGGCAATTAATGGGATTTTTACGGAAAAAAATCCCATATATATATATATATATGTATATATATATATATACTGATGGAATAAGATGTGTGAGATGTGGCCTTTTTCTGTAAACTTCATGTGTAAAACACAAGAACAAAGAGAACAATGGTATTTTTTTGTTCATAGACAATTACATCCTATCTGAAAAATGTTGAAAAGATTAAATATCAGGAATCCACCTAAAATACCTCTGCATTAAAATCTAAATTCCAAATTTTACCAGAAAATTTAAGATTTTTAGCCTCAAAAGTATGTTTGAGTCTGAAGCAAAGCTGAACCAGGACCAAATACAAAAAAGCTGAAACTGAGGCATCTTTGCACCAAAAGGGTTCCCTTACTATATAATTCTCAGTGATGTTATCAGAACACAAGTGCTGTAGAGATAGCTGCTCACATGACTAATTCCAAATTATGTTTTCTTAAGTAGAAGTCTTATATAGGCAACATTATTAGACGATATATTCACACTCTGTGTACAGATATGATGAAACTCAAAACTAATTCTTCTCTTCATAGATTGTGTTAGAAATTTTCCAAAGTTGCTCCACATCTTTTGGAAATGACATCAGCAGAGACTACAGCAATGTGAGCAGTTACCTAATCATATTGATATATTTTGTAAGTTAAAATGTAAATTTGGAGGAAGCAATAACTATGAGGTCAATTGTTACCTTACCCTGGGTTCAACAGCCAGTTTCAGGCAGGAACTGATCAGGAAACTGATCCAGGTAGACAGCACACTCATGATCACTCCAAGGCTTCTCTTTATATACAGTCTCAACAATGACTTTGATATCAAATGAAAGGAAGAATCTGAGGAAGCTGACTAAGATTACATTTAAATAGGGAACACCTACTATTTAAAATGAAATTTATGTACCTAAGCTTCTAAACACTCAAATTAAAAATACAGTACTGCTTATTTTGAGCATAATGGTGAAGTCTATATACAGAGGTCAGTGTTGGTGTGAGTGTATCTAAAATCATGAGAAAAATAAATTTAATCCTAATAAAGACTTTACAAACAAAAAACTGTAAGTGTGTATTAGATGCTGGGAAACTACTCTTCAAGTCTGGGAATTTTTAGACACCAAGAACTTTCGAGCAAAACAAAAATTTACTGCTGTGAGAGCTGTATAAATAAAATCCTATACTCTCTCTACAAAATTCATTTATGTACCAGAATCACACAAAAACTGATGGCTATAGGTCTGTGCATGGATTCTGTGGCTTAAAACCCCATTCAGGCTCTGAGGTAAGAACAATACTCATTCACAATATAAACATTAAGATAGAAACAATATAGATTTTTCAAACCTCTGTGGAAATAAAATGTTATATATAATTGCCTATATAGAGAGAGTAATAATCTTTACCTTCATTATGAAATATGTCAATATTTTCAAAACATATTGCTTGGAATATACATTCTCAGAACAATATCAATTTGACTGATCATTTCAATCCACTGATGGTAAAAGCCTTAGTACCATGATTTCTTTGACATAAATTTAAATAACACAGTCTTCTGAGCTCATTTAGAAAAGAGCAAATGTTATTGTCAAAATAAAAGAAGAGCCAGTTCTATTATTTCTGCTCCACCAGCCTTTACAAAAGTGAGACAGTTTCATATTTCTACTTCATGAATTTCATTTCCCCTTATATAGATCATTATACCAATAATCTTGTTGATTAAGGAAAGTGGATGAAGGTTGATACACACAAAGCTGTATTCCCAGTTCTCTGTTAGTGGGATATATCCAATTCAAGGTCATCTTGCAAAATAACAGGGATAAGAAGAGGTCATATGGGAAGCAGCAAAGGCATTCCGATATGAAGCTTCTCCTGGGGTTCCTCTTTTCTGCAGCAAGAGAATTGGAGCTGAAATAACATCCAATCCAAACAATAAATACCCTGGCACTTTCTCCTCCATACAATATTACTTTGTACTGATGCTCAATTTTTCTACTGATCTTTTTTTCGTGGCACAGCTGGGACTGATGTTTAACTGGGTACAATTGTTATCTATGCCCTGGTTGTCTTAAATGTGTTTATTATTGTTTAATATATATTGGATGTTAAAATTAATATTTTTATTATTATCTATTTTATGTTTTTAGTATGGAACAACAATCTAGAAGTCTACAGATAGAACAGTGAAGGAGAAGATGAGAGCATTGTGAGGATGTGAAACTATAAAGCAAGGCAGAAGGAAGACTGTGGGCAGACAGGATGTCTTAGAGACTGAAAGCATTCCTTTCCTTGGGTTAATCATAACAATGACTCACAAAGCCACAGCAACAGGACCACTTGAAATTCCTAGCCAAGGATTATCAGCTGCCCCAGAATAGTGCCAGGATGTGGAGGTGACAAATTTCAAGTGGAAAAACAGACTGAAAACAGAAATTGAGGTCCTTTAGCAACACAAAAGTTTTTATATTCAAATAACAATATACATATTGATGTTTCAATGCATTCCTTTCCAGATTAAAAAAAATAAATGTGTTAGACCATCTGATTAGTTGTCTTGTCATGGGAATAAAAAAACATATTGGCCAAAGCAAATTAATAAAGATATGACTAAA
>LTAT01000002.1:42085990-42123434 GCA_003286495.1 Chlorodrepanis virens
TTGTAAATTTCTGATGTTTCATACAGTCCAACTCTAGCAATGAATTAATCCAAGTAACAAGGTAAATCGCTTTTCAATTTTTAGACATGGTAGAATATATGGATCTATGGATGATGCAAAAAAAAATGCAGATCCAGCTCAATCTGAAAAAAATGATAGCCTAAATTAACATTATTATTATTATTATTATTATTATTATTATTATTATTATTATTTAAATTAACATTTATTATTATTATTTCTTCCTCCCCAAGAAATCTCTTCTATTTGCATTTGTTGCTTGTTTACTTGGCAAAACTCAAAGGAAAATCAAAGAAAAAAATCTAAGAAAAAGAGAAGCATAAATCAGGACTATGCAGATGCTTAACATGCTAGTATTTTAGGTTCCCTATCTGTTACTTGGATAGAACTACTCCTGTTTCTGAATTTCTTGGTTTTGCTAAGATATTAATGCTCATTATCAGTGCCTCGCTATTGCCTGCTTTAAAATTAAGACATCAGAGTGAAGAGGATGTTGACGTCAAAATTAGTTTTGCAATAAATGCCAAGGAAGGTAGAAATAGAGGGAGACAAGGCTTTGAAAGAAACAACATCTGGTTAAAGAAACATAAGACTGGCCAAGAAAAAATTCAGATGACTGTACAAGCCAGGGAACAAGCCTCAGGAGCATATAACGAAGGAAGAATAACAAGACAAAATGACCAGGAGAAAAAGCAAAGTCTACACACACCCACAGAAACCCACAACCACACACCCCCAAATCACAAGCAAACAAATCAAACACCTCCTTCTATACCAAACAATACCTGACAATACCTGATTACTGGTTTTGGTATTGTCAGGAAAGTTAATTTTAACAAGTAAGAAGAACATCAGCGTCGAAAAGAAAGACTAAAAGGTCAAATGGCAGGAAAATTGACTAATTTTCCACCTTGTCTGATAATGCACTCGTAAGAAATGCATATTACATTCAAATGAAAAAAACGTCAAATAATTTTAAAATCTTCCTTTTAAGAAAATTGTTCTTCCCACATTTTTTGGTATGTTATTAAAGATTTTCTGTAGGACAGGTGCCTGCCTAGAATTCCTTGTCTGTGATTTTCCAGTCAACTTTACAGTCTTAGCACTTTTCAAGAGCTCCACAGTTACTGAGATCTCATTCAGGCCACATTTATTTCATCATATAAACCCTTACCTACCATGGAGAGGAGGAAATGGATACCTCTGACAGATAATAATTCTGCTGCCATATAATTGTCCCCTTGGAAAGTTTATTCAATATAACAAACTCATTCAATCATGAAATCATGGAACCTGAGCTATCAGTGAAATGTGAAATAGTGCTATCAAGGTGAGCTATAAGCAGATATTATTTCCTACTGTGATAGAAGCTACAGCACACATGGACTTTAAATGGACCTCAAATGCTATTTTATGTATAGCTTATTTTCATTGTAAAAGGATAGTGCAAAACAAGGAGTAAATTAGAAGTGGCCATTTTCATTGCTAAGTAAACAAATGAGAGAGAAGTGCTGCAAGTTATTCTAAATCTGTTTGGGAGCTTTTATCAGTAGCAAGATATGTGCAGATTGATTTTGAATTACATTATTTTCAAAGTTTTTTTTCCCCTGAAAAAAAACCCCAGTGAAACAACGTAAAGAGCTTTACCTGACAAGTCTTAATTAAATCCAAGGATCTCTGTTTCCTTGGTAACCACTCATAGCATCACTAGCATTCAAGACAGAGCAGCAGGTGCAAGAAGCCATAAAAATGAAAAATCCTATTTTGCCAATGACTTATTGAAATATTAGATTGAAGTATTTAATACTGGCTTCCTACTGATTTCAGTGACTTCTGAGTACAATCTTCTGTCAATCTTTAAAAAAATTATATACTACTGGCAGTCATTTTTATCCTTTTTTTTCTTTGACAATTCACATTCTTATGTTACAGGATAGTGTACTTCTAGTTATTCTTGTAGTTTGATACAATTGCATGTTTCAGAGTTGAGTGAGTACTCCTAATGTTGTGCTAATCTTTGTGATCTTTTTTGTATTATATTTTTGAGACTTGTAGATTGAAATATGAAAGTATATGGAGCTGTAGAAACTGAGGAGGGAACATTTTCATGGGCTTTACAGAGCAAAACAAACTTTACAGATGAAAGAAAAAATATGTAATTGTAGTGAATTAATAAGTAGAAATCTGTGAGGGCTTTTTATATTTCAATGGTAGCCTTTCAACATGTTTTATCTCATATTTATATCACAACTACTTTTTATAGGAGAAATTTGCTTTACTTAATAACATCCACCAAAACAAAGCCAGTTTACATCAATTTTTAATTTTTATTTTTTTTAATATAGGCTTGCTCATCTAGGTTGACTGGGTGAGTACAAAAGAATTAAGTTCATCTACTCCTTCTGACTCTGTTTGAGGCATGAATTTGCCCCAAACATAAAGAGATGATCTGACTTAGACATGGCATTTAAGCAGGCATGACATCTCTCTGGCTTTGAATTCCTAAATGTCACAGTCATCTTGAAACTTTTACCTCCTATCCTCATTTTTCTCTCAAAAGCTATTTTCAATAAAAATGTCCTTTGCTCAGCATAAGAACAAATTGCAGCGGTAAGATGTTGAAATGTAGGTCTGCTTCTGTAATGTGTCTAAACTCGTATTTTCAGTGCTTAATAGAGCAGAGTCCATTTAGCACATAAAGGATGGTTAGTAACAGTCAGTCATACCAGTTGTAAACTTACTGTAGCTTTTTAAATCATGACTTCTTAATATCCTGTCACCTTTGGTAACCCCAACAAACATGCTAGATAAAAAATGATAAAAGAATAAACAAATGAATTGGAGAAGTAGCAGAAAAGACAAAAAATAAAACCCCTTTAAAATTAATAAAAAAAAAAGAGAGAGAAAAAAGAACATTTGTTCAAGAAAACCAGGTATCAAGGCCATCAAAAGATGTTGGTATATTTTTCCTGTCTGCCTATGTCCTGATTAAATATTTCTTTAGTGCCAATTCAAAACCTCAGCTTTTATCCTTGACTAAATTCTTGACATTACAGTTTCTCTGCAGTCTGCAATTCTCTCTTTGAAAGTCCTTGCAAACATTTACTTCTCAGCATGAGAAGATCCAACCATCCTGTTCAAGCCTGTGCCAATTTAGCATTATTCTTAGCCCTCATAAAGAAAGCCCTCCCTATATCTCAGGGCAGCCACATTCACACAATGGCTCAGGATTTGTGATTATCCAGTTCAGTTCCTCCACTTGACCTGAGAGGACTTAAACCCATATTAAGCACAGTAACTGATGTATCACTGTGTTACACACACTCACTCTGGCTTGCTGAAATCATATCATTAATGAGAAAATAATTATACATTTATTAAGCCAAAATTTGAGAATAGGAACTGGTTTTCATCCACTTGTTGGAACGTTCATACGAGAAGGAAAATCCATTTTCTGTTCCAAAAACTGCTGTAGTATTTTAATTATTCCGTTCTAGTAGAAGCTGGAATTGTAAATGATATGTTCCTCTGTAGATGTTCCAGTCACCAGCTCTGCTCCAACCTGATTTCTTTCACTAGTGGAAGAAATAAAGAGGAACAAAAAAATTCAGGTTAAGCTAATTAAATTCACTAGTTCACTAGCTATATATTATCTAATCAGAATGTAAAGAAGACTAGAAAAATTACAGATTTGGTTTGGTATTTTTTTTTAGTTGAATGAGAGGTAGTTCTGTGGCTTTTTTTCTCCCTGATTTTTAAATTATTTTTCCGGGACTTTGATATATATTTTGTAAGCTTCCAAAAGGGAAAAATTAATTATCACATGAAGAGATAAAGTACAAAGGTGGAGTATCAATAGTGACTGTTAAAATTATATGCCATCATATACATGGCTCACCTACAATTAATAGAGTTCATGACAAAAATAAAACATTTTGTTCATGTATATACATTTACATAAACCACAGTCTATTAATTCCTAAAGTTAGTAACCATTATCTCATTTTTTAATAGAGTGATTTCTTCACAATAATAAATTCAAAACAACTGAGACAGTATCTCATCTTCTACTTTATGACTAAACAAATTATAGACACAATGCAATTTTCAGGACAGACCAAACCTCAAGAGAACAGGTTCTAGCATTACTGGACCTCAACAAAGAGAGCTGCAAGTAACTTTCTGGCAGATAAAGGCAAACAGCAGAGACCTCTACCTAATAATTCATTCTGTCTAAAGGTGAAAAGAAAAAACCCAACAAATGGAGAAACAGTTCAGTATTTAAGAAATAGAATATAAATAACAACCCCTATTTTCCTTTCATGGAACAAATCCACTTCAGATAAACTTATTCCTATACAACTGTTAGGAATAAGTCCTCATGTACAGTTACATATGCTTTTAGCTATGATGTGAATAGCAGTCATTAAAAACAACATCAGGGTCCTAAAGAACCAGATACTTAAGGCAACTTTTACTTATTAAATCCTCTGAAAGGGAAAACCTCATTACTATCTCATTTATTTATTTAAGGGGTTTTTGTTTGATTGATTGTTTTTAGTTTGAGAAGTCTGGGGTTTTGTTGTTTTTTTATTTTTGCATTGCCCTTGATGTTAAGAGCAAAAGTGACAGACTAAGGTGAAAAGTTATAAAATTCAGACATATTGTTTTAGGAACAGCCTTCCTGAGAAGACAGAGAGAGAAAAGTTTCCAGCCTCTTCTTTTTCTCTTTGCTCATAACTTAGCGAAAGCAAATTATGGAGTTTTTATACAGTGAAAAAAATACTTAAACTGTCAGCTGCTGCATATGTAGCCATTTATTTTGATTGTGAATCATAACAAGTAAATTAAGAAGAGTTAAAAGTTTATCCATAATTTAAATGTAAAATTTATTATAAGAATTGATTGATTACTTAATTCCATCTCTTGGGATCAGAGTTTTGGAACTTCTTGGCTGAAGGAAATGCAAAAGACTGTAGAGAAAAGAGAAATGGCTTACCTGTTTGTGAATTCAATTCATTTGTAATTACTGGGACATTATAGTCACATTTAAATGGAAAGAATATTTATAAACTGTTCTGATACAATGAGATATTTGGGATTAATATTCAGGTCTACATCCTGGCCCCATGGTGCTGTGTATGATGAAAATACATGTATGCATGGCTCCTGTCATTTAAGTCCAATAAATGCAAAAGTATGACTGTATGGGTCTTCCTCCCTACAATTTTTGCTTCTTCAAACACAAACTTTCCATGAATTCAACCAACTGATGTGGATGACAATGAGATAGAAGAGTCTATCTGCATCAGTCAGCCTAAAAAGAAGAGCTCAGTCACAGTCTGAAGAAAAATGGCAATTACACAATAAAATCCAGATTACTTTGCAGACTACAAATAGATCCAAGCTTTTCCTTCAATAATATGTCGTGATCTTTGCATGCTCACTCATATTTCATATAGGGTCATTACTCTTGATCTGCTAATTTCCTCCAAGAGCTCCGTGAAATACTGTGAAGTAGAAGTTCTCATTTGTGCTCATTCCTTTAGTATTTCTGAACAATGGATCAATTTATACAAACTGATTTCTTCCTGAATTTAGCTAAATTATGGAATAATAAAATAAGTTTGATAATATTCAAAGGTTTCAAATATATGATTACTGTGTTTTCTATTGTTTTCCCAACTCCTTTTTATCCCTATATTATCTGTTAGCTTTGATTACTTATAGATAATAATTGACAATCTAATCAAATTGGTGCTTTTATTCTTTACATATTAGTTAGAACTGGTTAATATTTGTACTTACCTTAAAAAATTACAAATGCTTTACAAGTAAATCTACTAGTTCTAACCATACCATTCAGATGCTTACTAGCCTTTTGGAAAATGGAACATGAATCTCTAACAAATAAACTTATTAAGATTATTTAGATGCTTAAACAAACAAAAAAACCCAATGAGAATGGATGAAAAACATTTACTTTAGGAGTGAAAAATGTAGGAACCAAATTTGTTCACAGTGTAGAATAAAGGAAAAACACATAAATTAATTAAGTTTATCTGCTGGCTTGGATATGTATCAAAGTGCAGTAATTACTACAATTTGCATTAAAAAAGCTCAACAATCTCTGATATTAGACACCTAAAAGAAAGAATACTTTCATTATGTATGCTTTGCAATATCATAAGGGGGAAAAACCAACCACTTGAAAGAACTAAGCCATTAAGTTGGATATAGAAACTCCCTAATAGTTTCTGGCTCCTGTTACTGACATACTCTCATTAGTTAAAACTGACTGGTTAAAGATCATAGCCTCTTCTTTGATTTTTAATTAACCCAAACATCCCTTTCCAAGAAACCTGTAAGAACCTGGGAGAAGTGGGGGGTTACAGATACTTCAATGGACTGATAAAATAAGAAAATATCCTTAAAAACAAAACCAAAAATGAACAAACAAACAAATAAACAAAACCCCACCATCACCTATCATTAGAGCATCACAGACACAAAGCACTTCTATTACATCTAACAATACATTGTTATAGTTTAAAGATTTCTGCATCATTTGCAAAAAAATGGTAGGCTAGTCTTTTATAACCTTTTAAATGTATTTGTACTAAAAAAACACAAAAGCAAAACAAAAAGCCCCAACCAACAAAACAAAAAAGTCTCAACCAACCAGCTACAGACACCTGATTCTATTTCACATCCATTCATATTTTTGTAATTATCTATGTCATATTATATGATCTATGTCCAGTCTAACAAGGAGTCCTGCAAATCTTCAACACAAAATAGTTCTAAAAAATTATTAATCCAGACATATGCATTTGAATTATTGACATTAAATCTTAATCAGTGTACAGTCATTCCCTGCATATAACTGGTTATTAAACTAATTTTGGACTGACTTACACCCGCTGTTCCATTAGAAGTTAATTCCATCTCCCAGAATAAAAGGCAAAAAGGCACTACCCAGCTGACTTCTTGTGTCTAATGTTCTTGAGATGTCTAAGTGCCTTTAGCTGGGAAGCACATCAGATGTGCTGAATCTAAGATTTTGTACTGAAGTTTCTGGAGCTGCTAAAGTTCTGCTTGAGCTCCAGGTCCACCTTCTCACGTGTAGGCCCTGTGGCTGCATTTCAGTTCATCAGGAAAATAATGAAACTTCATCAGGAAAATGAAAGGGGCCCAGCCACCAATTTACTAAAGAACAGCGTGTCCTGTTCAGTGTTTCCTGCTGCACAAACACTGAATAGTTGGCTGCAGACTTCCAGAGGAGTTTGTATAGCATAAAATGAATCCATTCTCATTGTGCATGCTGTTTTATCTGTTTACAGACACATGTAATGTCCAGAGATTCCCAGGCACCTAAGACATTGCTATTCTGAGCATGCACAGACATTCCTTAGTGTTCACAGTTTTGCACCTGTTTCTTCTATAAATCCAGTTAAAATGAATAGAATAGTTATTCATCAACCAGAGTAGCTTGAGGCAATCTGGTGTGTTCTGAACAGATGTAGAAGATCAGGTTTCCTGTTAAAACAGACCACAAGGGTTTTTAGAGGTAGGAAATGAGGGCTCAATTATTTTATTTGCCTGAAATGATGCAGGCTTCCTGCTCTTCTCTGGTAACTCTCTTAGCACTCCAAAATAACGTGCTCTACAAGAGGCTATTGCTAGGAGCAGGGATTGGCAGTAAAAATTTCTGACTCTTCTTACACAAATAGAGACGAACAGAACCGAAACCATCATGTAAATTACCACAGCTCTCCATCCTAGTGATCAGGATGCTTACCCAGGCTTGCACCTAAGCCAAGTAGTATTTCAGTTTCTATATTAACTAGAAATTGTTCACAAAAACCAAACAGAAATTGAAGAAGAATAGTAGCAGAAGTAATTTTTGTTTTTTTCTCATGGTATATACCTTCTCTCAATAGCTTCTCTCTTATGCTTTCTTTCCCTCTTAAAAACAATTCTGAGAATAAGTATACAAATAAAATATATTCAGCTATCTCTGTGCTGACCTAGTAGTCGTAATCCTTATGGGTAAAAGATGAAGGTTTATATGAGTTTTAAAAAATGTAGTGGGAAAATTGCATGCTGTGTAATTGCAGTATCCCCTGAACTCTGATATTAGAAGAATGTCCATACTCCATCTTTCTGGTTTTCATTCAATAGTGGAAGGCAAAAACTACTTTCTGGGTAATGATGGATATTGGATTTATGAATTCTGAGTAGAAACAAATGCTTTAGTTTAGGAAAAAAATAAGCTGACCCTGCAGGTCCTCTCTGAAAAGAACTGTGCACTTGTATTTTATGCAACAACAGAAGACCCTTGAAAAGTATACTAATTATATTTTCGAAGAATTATTTAAGGTTTTGTTGCACAAAGAGCATTACAAGAGTTAAAGGCTTTAGAGTGTCTGCAGATCACACATTTATTTGGTGCCTTTTTTAATTACTTTGTTTGAAAAGAGGTAAAATTGAGCTGCTAGTTTTTCATAAGGTATGCAGAAGCCTACAAAAACCAGAGCTTGAAATGAGAATATTTGAAATACTTTGTCAGCATGACAATCAGTACAATTATTTGGTGATCATATTAATAATAGGAATCAAATGTTTAGAAAGAGATTCTTTGAATCCTTAACCATTCATGCTAGTTTGTGAAAGCCTAAATGCATAATCTAGTTCTCTATAATTTAAGATAAAAGGTTTAATTTCCTATTCATATAAAAATACATATGAAAGTTAAAGGAAAAACCTTATTTCTTCAATTTTTACGAATTCTACAAAAACTGCTTTCAGTAGTTGCCTCTACATACCAAAAGTGAAGATCCACAGCTCTAAAGTTTGTAGAGGTTTCAGAACCCACAGGAAGTATTTAGTGCACAGAGGATTCAGACATACTAAATTTTTGCTGGTAAACTTGCTGATTTAGACGAGTTGAAATGTGAGTGTGCTGAAGAAAAGTAAACATGGAAAATTCTTTAGACCTTTCAGTGTTGAACAGTGTCTCACACTGTCTGCATTCTTCACTCAGAAATCAATGTTTACCTCTATTAGCCCACAGTCTATGGACATCTGCCACCTCTTGAGGGGCTGTTTTAGCTGGCAATACGTAGAAACACAAAATCACAGAATAGTTAAGGTTGGATGGGAGCACTGGTGGGGTTGTCTGATCCAAACTCCCAGCTGTAGCATGGTCTTCCTAGAGCATGTGGCTCTATGAAGTGCATCCTGATAATTACCACATTATGTTACCTCTCTGTTGTATGTACATACAAAAAATGACAACATTAGCTCTCATATTGGAGTTAGTACAAGGGAAGAGAGCAGGAATTTTTGCAAGTGTGGATTAAGATATCTAGCGACAGGTAATTAAAAATGGCAATACATTTGCTTCCACAGCATTCTATATTTATATAAACTAGGTCTTCTTGCTTATGTTTCCATTTAATAAGTGCAGCTAATTTGGCATGTATCTATAGGTTTCACTTTAATCAGAATTTTCATATACACAGCTTAAAATTTCTGTACCAGTATAGAAGCGTCTCAGCATCAGCTTTGATTTTTTTCTCATTATTATTCTCAAAAGCCAGCTTGCTTTCAAGATCCTGTACTATAAGACCCTTTGAAGTTGTGTACCATGTGATATCTTGTTACCCTGCCCAGTGAGTGATGCTGCATTCATCTTTCCACTGCAGCTTCTCTTTAACGCTTAGTAGAAGAGCTGAAATAGACAGGGGGTCAGGACAGTACAAGTGAAAAATTAAGATACACAGCTTTTCACAGCCATGGGTAGTGAATTTAGATTGTGGGGGTTGGACTTGACATTTTTTATTTCAAATGGGCTGCAATTGATATTTTTTGTTCAGACAGGATCCCTGTTTTCTGTTTCAAATGGGCTGTAATTGATACTTTCTATTCAGACTTGCCTTTTATTCTAAGCATGAGTATACAGATCCCAAATTCGTGATTTGACCCGAACAAAAGGCTGTCCAGAAAAGGTTAACATACAAGTTAGCTTCTACAGTAAAACTGGACTCATAAGGTGAGAAAAACACCAAACTCCAGTCCCAAAACAAAACAAAGAAAAATTGCTTGTAAGATCACCAGCAATCTGTAAACACCTTCTAGATTAATATTGCTCTCTTTGTAGTTTTTTAGGCTTATCAGTGCCTTATAATCTAAATTTCAGCTCAGAGCAGCTGTTGACACAGATCTCACATGCAAATACATAATAAATTTTCTTTTATTAGACTATTGTAGATATTTTATTTTAAAAAAAATCTTGGACTAAATTATTTTTTATAATTTAGGCCTATTTTTCTTAAGATTATAATATTCATCCAGATGTCATTCATTTTTCATCATACTCAGTTCTTTTCCTTTCTTTTTAAATAACTTTGTAAGAACATCTGCTCTTAACAGCAAAAGATATAACACATGATATTTCTCAGTGTGCTGATTTAGTTTGAGATTGGAGAGAAAAATCACTGCTAATTTTGACATACAATTAAAGAGTGATAAGCATTTGGGACTAGCAAGAATCGATGTTATAGTGAAGAGATCTAAAAAACTGACTCTGTAATCTATAGCACCTGAAAGCTTGTAACAACTTTTGTAATTACTGTCACTAATGGATTTTTTTTCTTGTAATTTTTATCTATCAATTAGAGCCTTTGTTTCTTCCTGGAAAAAGTTCCAGTGACACTTGCATGGGAAAGTTTATTTCTAGTGTTCACAGTTTAGATGGATAAGGAAAATGATTCATAGGCTTAAACTCACCTTTCTGGACCACTGCCACACTTTATGTAGAGAATTTCTATATACCAAAACAGCCACTTGCATACGTGCAATTCCTACAACAATGAATTACTTCATAAATTAGTCAAAATGCCATTTTTCATATGTACCCTGTGAAATGAATGATCTCAAGACAATTATAAAAGAATTTTTTTGGCTTAGCTCATAACTTGTTGTGCTCACTGAACTGCAAGCTAGCGTAGCTGTGAAAACTGCCCCAGTCATTCCAGTGGTTTTGGATCACAGATGCTACCCTGCCAATATCTCTTAAGCCAAATTGTCAAAGCACAGTCCAAAACTGGTGTCTTCAATATATGAAGGTGAAGGACTGTTCTGCGTTAGACTCTGTCATGGACAATATAAATATTATCTCTAACCCTTGGCTAGTCAGCATGAACTATAGGCTGGTACACATAAATCTTATAGGAAAAATGTAATCTGTAAAGACAAAGGTTTTTTTTAAAGTCTAAAAGATTTTGATTTATTTTGATCCACCGAAAAAAATAATCACACTATCTAAAAAATTTTGTGTCCATTACAATTGTACGTTCTTACAACAAGAAGAATACTGCAAACAAACTTTTCTGAAATATCTGTATTTTAATCCATGTTACTAAAATATTACTATTCTGTTCAAGTAATTAATTTGGCAGTCAGATGTACTATTTTTTTTTCAGAAATGGGATATATCAATATCCTTAAGGACTTACAAATTAATTTTGATAACAGAAGAACAAAAGTCTAATTACAAGCAGTAAAAATGGTATTTGCAGGAGTTCAGAGCTTATGTTCTTTCATTTGACTTTAAGTTTTTTTCTATAACCTGATTTCTATAGGGACTTCTGTCTCTGATTTTAAATTAAAAAATAATTAAAACACTTATCTAGTATCTGTACATTATTTGGAGTTTAGAGAATACAAAATATGAAAGATAAAACTGAAATTATAGAACTTACAAAGGGCTGCATGCTGCAGCACTGAGGGTAGCCAACAACTGAGTCAGACACGTCTTCAGGAATTCTGTTATTAAAGTAGCTGACACTTTCTCACAGAGCTCTGTGCAACTGCATTTGTTGTTGGGAGCCTTGAAACCTCTAATTTCAGACACTTTGTGTTTAATTAATGCTGAATGTTCTAGCACCAATTTTATTAACAGGCTATTGCTGGATTAATATCTCCCCATCACTAATTTAAATTCATGAAAGCTAGCTCAACCTTGTAATTTCTAAGACCTTCCAAGAGCACATTTTTCTCCTGCAGTTTTTACAGTTTTACAAGAGAGCAATCTCTTTCAGTGATGGTTTAGACCAACACCATGAAGATATTGTCAGTAAATGAATGAAGTCCCCCAGCAGAGGCACAGTTTAAAGTATCAAAAATAAAGATAAAATTTAAAAAAATAAATCTGTCCCTACATGACCGGTAACTCCTCCCATTTTTTTTCCCCACAGTATAAATTATCTGCATGTGAGATGATTTTACCATACACATAATTACAGCTTTCCTGCACTTAGAAATTACAGGCTTTTTCCTACACTGAATCACAGGATCAGTAGATTTGGAAGAGACCCACAGGATCGTTGAGTCCAGCTTTGGGGCGTGCATAGAACACTCCAAGAATAACTCAATATGCCTGAGAATATTGCTCAAACACTTCAGCTCTGTCAGGGTTGGTGCTGTGACCACTTCCCTGGGGCGCCTGTTCCCGTGCCCAACTACCCCCTGGGTGAAGAATCTTTTCCTGATATCCAACCTAAACCTCCCTGACACAAGTTCAGGCCATTGCTTCAGATCCTGTCACTGGTCACCACGGAGAAGAGACCACTGCCAGCCCCTCCTCTTCCCTTACACTCTCACTGTAAACGTGTCTTATAAAACTTGGAGCTAACACAACACAAATGTTTGGCCCTTTCTTATCACTCTAATTCTAGGTAATTTACCAACAAATAAATCAAAAATGAGAGCTTCCTATTTGACAAAGATATCAAAATTCACTATGAAAAGTCCTTCAAAAATAGAGGAAGTTTTAGGAAAAACATTTCATATTATTTAGCCTCTACAATTCTGAGAAGAGGACAAAGAGATAGCCTGGAGACATTGTTTTGAACAATGAGGATACTTTTATTCACTAGAATCTTGTTTCTCTTCTAAATGCCTTTCTGCATCTCTAATTGGAATTCACTGAAACAAAAGGTATCTAATGTCTCTGGAACAAGTCTGTGATGAGACACCAGAAGAAATTAAGGGTTTATTAAATTACCATTATCATTGGTATTTGAAAAAAAAAACACCCCATAGTCTTTTAAATCTTTTATTGCAAAACTATTGCATAAAAGTTTGTTTTCTAATTTTATTACTAATGAGAACCAAACCATTCAAAAAACAATTCAGTCTTCAGCTTATGCTACTCTTAATGTTAACAAGATCCACATAAACAAGATGCTCATCATCATTAAACCATTAGCAGAATGCACAGGGAAGTGTAAAAAAACCCTTTGTATTCATGTAAAATTGACCCACTGAATTGAGATTTATATACCTTCCATGGTTTTCTTCTGCAGTTTGGTCCTTCTGAGAGAGGGGAATCTTTTTTACTCCATCTTTTTTTATATTTTGGTGGTGAGATTAAATGTGAAGGGAAGGTTCTGAAGAGTGATTTTCTCCTCCCTCACTTTTGAACTGCAAACTGTCATTGTCCACATCAATAAAGGGATGATAGCCACTTGGGTACACCCTGAAGGCAGAATTTTTAAAGTACTTCTTAAGAATTCTCTCTGTATAAAGTGGAATTTATGTTCTTATATTGATGCTGCAATAGAGTAGTAAGTATATTAGAGAAATACTATTAAAGCTTTTTCACTGGAAAGGAAGACAAAGAAATCTGGATCCTCTATAATTGCAGTGATGCTTTACACTGTCTTTTCTGCCCTATGGAAATACTATCTTTAGAATGAATTAGTTCTATTTTCCACTCTGCTGGTTACTGAACTTTTTGCTTAATAGATAGAATAGTGTGGAGAGATGTTGTTCCCAACATTATTGCACATGCTTCTTCAGACACAGACTCTTGAAAAAAGAAAACAAATGAAGGGAAATTGTGTTTTGTCCTCTAGTACACCATTAGAGTAGCAGTAAGGAATTATTCTTTTGAATATCCCATGAATTCACACCAAGAAGGAATAATGAGTTTATCTAAATAGGTAAAGAGTTTATAGAAGCACACGAAAGACTGAATTTTAATCTTTTATATCCCAGCTACCTAAACCATAGTAGCTTCTTTTAGCTTTTTTTTTCTTTCTCTCTCACTCCCCTTTTCTTTTTCCATTTTTCTTAACAGTAATAATCTGCATCTATAACTGCAACTGTGAAAAAGGTGATTTTTTCCTCTACCACTGCATAGTAAGACTTTAGATAGAGTATTTATTCTCATAAGTTATCAGAGATAAATTTGCATCTGCATTTGGAGCTCTGAAATTAGCAATTGGGGAAAGGATAATGCAGTTACCCCATAGGGCTCTCAGTCTGCCACATAATGCAAATAATCTTAGGAATGGAAAGTCCTATTTACAGGAATTTCCCTACTCCTGATCAATACATATAGCAGTATAAAATTTCTCACTTTTCAATGAACTTGAAGTATGTTTTTTTTCAAATCCAACTGAATACTGATTTACATGAAGCACTGATAATCCCTGTCTTATAAGTGGTTCACATCTGTTTTAAAGTATTTCAGGAAAAAAAGACATTTCAAAAGTGAATCAACAGCAAAATCTGGGATAAAATATGAAATTCTAGATTTCCAATTAACTCCATCTACATGATTTAGATTTATTTTTATAAAAATAAAATAATTCTGTGTAGTACAGCCAAAATTGCAAAATTAAATATGCTAAAGCATCATGAGAAAAAGTTTACCAATAATGAAACATTTTCCTGAAATGAAGATCTTTGGAAAGGAAGGCTTAGCTAATGAAACTCCAGTAAACACCACAGAACCTGACAAGGTACATGTCCTTGACCCTACCCAAACTGCAATTGCTCCAAGGAGCGGAAATAAGACCCATGGTTCCAACATCTACTACAGAGAGCCCAAGACCCACAAAACAATTTGTAGGTTTGATGGTATGTAGACAAAGGGATGTGCCAACTCACCACCTGCTGTTAGGTTATTGCTGCTATTTACCAAATATATGTATTCAAGGTTAACATTCAATAGTATTTGGTGGAACAATTGTTTATTAAATATGTCATGAATGGAAAACACTTCCCAGGTCTCACTCCTGGTTACTCACCTTTTAAAAAGAAACTCACCTTTTGCAAAATATTTCTCATTAATATTGACTACCAAGAAAATGAAAACAACTGTATATTTTGTCATGAGTTTTGAGCAAATGCATTTATTCTGATTTTCTTAAGGTAATATGTTGAATACCCAAATACTGCACCTAAACTGACAAGAAAGAAGAAAAAAAGGTTAGGAAGAGGTATAACTATTTGTGATATAAAGTGATGTGTGCCATGGGATCTGCAGCACTTTGACTGCCCTGCTCAGTAAATTTGTGACAGATAAAAAAGAATCTCCCTACTCCATCCAGAGTGATAAATTTACCTAATTATGACCCTTTTTTATCTTTCCCCGCTTTATTATAACTTGCTCCCATTATCTCTACATATTTAAGGCACCTGACTAGCATGAGGGGTACAAAAATAGTTCTCATTATTGCCCCATAATAATTGCAGCCTGGACGGAGTCAAAAGTGGTAAACTAATTTTCCATATCACCTACACATCAGGAAACCATGTGATCTTTAGGTATTTTCATTAATTTGGCTCGAGGAAAAGCATGACAGTTTGTGTAGAAGCTCAGTACAGAACAGGGAGCCTTGAATGCTAAGCCAGAAAAGTCATAAGAAAATAACTGTGCAGAAGCCAATTCTCAAACAATGGATAAGACAGCACAGTAAGGATTTTCAGTGGACCCAAACATGGTACTGACAGTATTCTTTGTCAATTTGTGCTCATTACCACAAAATGAAAGCTTTCATTCCTAGTGAGGCAACTGGCACACCACAGTCTATTAATGTTTAAGAGAGGATCTTCAAAAGCGTCCAAAGGAAATTAGGAATCACAAATGTCTATTTTCTTTTAGAAAAATAGCCTTTTTTGAAGTAATGTCCAATTGGAATACCTGTGGTTGAACTTCTGTTTCTTTTACAGTGTTACAGTTCATATCTTTGATCCTCTCTGAAGACTTTAAAAAGACACACAAAAAAGGGGAAATCAGAAATTTATTTTCTGATTATTTTTACCTCCCATTATAAAACTATTATGTATCCTTCACAGCACTGGGGGGTTTTTATGGCACTTGTAATGAGATATCCCATTGCCAAAAGCAATAGATCAGAGGTTTGCAGTGAGAGATCTAATCATATCTTTTCTTCTCATCTTCTTGTTATACTGTATTATAAATTCCAACAGTTTCAGACTCTTCTGCTCTCCTCCAGTCAGCTTCAGGCAATATATTTGAATCGATTTCTTTGTTGCTCCCCCGAGAATATTTTGTGTCACAACTGACAGAAAATGTGATTTAGCCTGCATTCTTTGCAATGTTTTACATTCCCTAGATAAAGTTCTATATGAATATTTTCTTTGGCAGAAAATTTTCAAGCTAAAAACTTGTATTTGATAATCAGAGTTCAGAGTTGAGGCCATAATTAGGTCAATATTTTATCAGTCCCTAACAGAAATACATATTCATCTGAAATTATAGTTATGTAAAAGAATCAAAAATTTCTTGTCTGCTAACAATTGAGTACCATTTAAGATGAAGAAGAGAAGTTTTAGACCAGATGCTCAGATTCTATGAATGTGTGCTCTCTAGCACAATTTTTTTTATTTGTGACAGAGATAGTCAGTCTAAACTCTGGAAAGTCACAGTATTCAAATTGAGATTCTGGTTTTTTTATTATTATTTCAAACAATATATTATTATACTGCTACTAGAAAATGCAGAGTCTATAGAATTATAATGAAAGAATAGCCGAAGAATTCATCCTCACTATTTCCAGCACTCGAACACAAGAAAACAATGTCCCTAACCCCTAATTATACAGTATTTACTGCCAGTCAGGAAAACCTAAGATAACAAAATACCGAGTGAGGTCCAAACTCCCCTTAAAAAAGTATGACCAGAACACTGAAATGACCAAGAAAGTTCCATCTTGATTCTTCCGTTCCTGAAAATTGTCCTTAACGAGAAGCTGTCATTAACTAATTAGCATTTTCAAGTCAATGACAAAGCTGTATGAGAAGAAATCATGAATTTTGTTTTGTGGTACACAGCATAAGCTATACGACATTTGCATAGCACAAGCCTAGCATAGCATTAGGAAAAGATGAATTTTGTATTAAAAAAATCCTTTTTTTCTTCAAAGGAAAACTTCACTATCCTTTCAAATGTTTATACTGGGAACAATTGTATCATGTTTGTAGTAACTCAACCCTTTTGATTCTTCTGGTATTGAAAGAGGCAGGAAGAGTTTCTGTTCAGAGCCTAGAAATCAAAATTGAGAACACAGATATGAGGAAAATCTTTTTTTCCATATGTGCTAGATTACAGTATTCACTAAGAGTCTGAAGTATTAATTTCCTTTGACTATTTTTCATAAATGCTTCTTTAAGATCTTATAATTATGAATTTAAAGATACTCTGCTGAAGCAAAAAATTTCAATCAGGACTACCCACTTATGTAGTATTAAGGGCATTGCACAGATGTCTTTGCTCAAGTACTGTTCATTTAAACTTTTAGCTCTCCAGAGTGAAAACTTCCACTTTGTTTCTTTACAAGACAGTTCTTTTTGAACAATTTCTCTCAGGTGAACACGATGAAGCCAGCAAGACAATACAAGAAGCAGTATATTTAAAATATTGCAATTACTATGAACATTTCACAATTCTTAAATATTCTTCTAGGATGTAATAAAATCAAATGCACATAATTTTAGATAATGGTTGCAGTGTTTCTGTTGATAGCTACTGAAGTCCTTAGGCAGCATCTTTTTCAGATTGCAGTATTGGTCCCCTCACGACCTACTGACATAAGGGACAAGGAAAGTGATGATACAAGCATATTCTGAAAGCTGTAAGAGCATAAAAGCCATATTTGCTTTTGAACCTGCAAATCTATATATTTGGTAAAATCTCTGCTAAATCATCTAAGATGAAGGTGCTCAGTAATATTAAAGTGAAATGCAGGAAAAGCAAAAACAAGATTATACTGTGAAGTATATTTAGCTCCGTAGAGTCAATATTTTATACATTCCAGGATCTTTCAGATCTTTTCCATATTCTTTAATAAGACCCCCATTATAGTATTTTTTCCTGCTGATATGAAAAGTCATTCATACTCTGGCATTATAATAAAACTTTAAAAAACCGCAAAAAACCACAAAAATAAGAACATTTTAAAAACATTTTTACGTAATGTCATCTACCTTTAGAATTTTACCACAAACAAATACAGAAATTTTAATTCTACATATTTTTTTAAACTTTTTAAAGGATAAACTTTTAAATTGAATGTTTTAAATCTAACTGAATATTGTATGAAAACATCTATTCAAGAATAGTGTTTTAAAATTATTTTGTCCAATTCATATTAAAAGTGCTTGTAATTTTGTTGTCTGTTGGGTAAAATTAATGCAATTTCAATGTGAATCTCTAAAAAATTCAGCCTTAATTAAAACATACTTTATAGTGTTATGTTCTCAAAAATATGGTATGCAAGGATGTACTAAAAAATCTACAAAATTACAATCAAAAAAGGAAAACATTAGAAAGTGTACTCTGGATGAGATCAGTTTCCCTATCTAATTCATTTTTGTGGAAGTGACCAGAATGACACTTGGAAATTTGCCACTCAAACAAAGCAAAAGTAAGCCTTCAATTTACAAGAACCCAATTCACAGTGTGAATTGAACAAAAGGAAGTTACACAAGTGGCACAAAATTCTGCTCCATGAGACCTGGAATACCAAACTAAACCAGCAATAGGAAATAATCAAATGAGATACATGAATTAAATACTTCTTCTTGCTTGGGTTTAGGAATATCAGGTTGGGCTCAGCATAGATGTGCATGCATGGATAACTGCTGCCTAACTCCTGTGCAATTCAGAGATACATCTCTAGAAATCAGCCTTTCAGATACTTTAGTATATTTTTGGCCATTTAAGAATTTTGATATGTAATTTTCAAGTTTTAAAGTGTTCTCTTAGGTATGACCCTCGATGATGTTCTTATTGATGCTTACATGAAAGTTTACCACTCTTTGTTCAATCAGATTTGCCTATGAATTACACTAACTCATCAAGACAATTTAGTAAAGCAACATTTCAAACTCTCAAAGCATAATGGTGTTCCAGTTTCCCACCACTAACTGCTGCTTTTTCTAGCTCATATATCAGCTGATCCTCCTTAATAAAGTTTGAAACAATAGACCTACAAAACGAATGCAGACAGACATAATTGTTCTATCTACATGCAGAGAGCTCTCCCATACTGCCAAGATTTCAAAGAACAGGCTCACCACAAGAGCAGTTTTGCTGAAGATGATGATTTGGAAGTTCATGGGAGGCTGGGAGGAGACACAGCTGGGGCAGATGACCTTAACTGACCAAAGAGGTATTCCCAACCATCTGACATCATGCCTGGTATAAAAGTGGGAGGAAGAAGGAGGAATGGGGAGAGGTTTGGAGCGATGGCCTTTGTATTCCCAAGTCACCAGTATGCAAGATGGGGCCCTGTTCTCCTGGAGATGGCTGAACACCTGCCTGCCCTTGGGAAGCAGTGAACTAATTCCCTGTTTTGCCTTGCTTGTGTGCATGGCTTTTGCTTTCCTTACTAAACTGCCTTTACCTCGATCTACAGGTTTTCTAGCCTTTTTCCTTCTGATTCACTGCTCAGTCCTGATGGGGAGAGAAGGGGAAAGGAAGCAGCTATTTGGTGCTTGGGTACTGGCTGGGTTTAAACCACAAGACTTCCATAGCTTTCCTTTATGTAAAGTGATGCTTGTCATTCTGATGTATTTCTAAGTGTCTCATATTGCATATTTCAAGATAGGCTTCTAATAGAAAAAGTATTAATAATTTCTTCCATTACACACCTTTAGCCTAGAAAAATGTGCTCTGCCTCAAGAAAAACAATAACAAACTATGGAAAATGAATGTAAAATACATTAATGTATGCCACATGCTATTCAAGATCATTTGGTAGATAACAGTATGCATTGCTTATATTTCATACATGCACTCACAATAAACACTTCCTTCAGTAACAAAGTTTTGTCCTTGCAAAAGCCACAATTATTATTGGTGCTAGTACTTAGCTCATCATAAAAAGAGGCAGGTTTCTAAGCAATACCGGGCTAATCACTATCTATTATACCATTACATTTTCAATGGAGCCCTGACCTACTGTACCACAGGTTTTTCCCTGAAGTTACATCATTTTGAAAAAACTTGACCACTATTTCTTCACTACAGGTGAAATGAACACTTATTCATAAACTTCATTCCTTTTGATATGGGTGAATGGTGGGAATGAAGTCTGTAGGTTACATATTTTCAAAATATAAGGAGAAATTAGTAGCTATTGTCCTTCTAAGGAAATATTACTCTTGCAAAAAGGAAAACAATTACACAAACAAGTGAGGATTTAGGCTCTTTTGCTTTACTAAATTTTTAACGTTGTACAGTGACTGTGAATCCTCCTTTATTTCTTTCCTACAATATTAAGCACCTTGGTCTCCATATTCATTTTGAAGAAAGGCCAAGGTCTTTAATCCTCGTTTATGTCTACCATAATAAACAAGCAAAATATAATTCTCCCTTTTTAGCATTCTCAAGAGTTGAATTTAGATGTAAGGCTGAGTTCCCAATGAAAATTTTCATAATCAGTCAACAGAGGCAGAAGCTATTAGGACAGATAATGATAAAGATATATATTGTGATAAATGATAAAGATATATATTGTGATAAATAGTTACTTTGCTCTTTCTCCACTTGTAAATATGTGGTTGCAGAGGTGCAGTCACTTGGTTCAGAGTATCTGGTATGAGGGAGATAACATTTGTACTGAACTGTGCGGCATAATGCTGTGACACACCGCTAAATGCAAGATTGATGGCCTATGTTCTTCGCCAAAGAGAATATCAGAGAAAAATACCACTGAACAGAAGAATAAAGTTCATTATTTTAGAATCAAAACAGAGTAAAAAAACTTCAATTTTTTTTTTTAAAAACACATACTGAATTTTAAGTAGTTTTCACTATTTGATCTCCTCAAAACATTCTTTTTTAGGTTGAAAAAGCGACATTGTATAAGATAACAGAGGCACATTGCACATTAGAACTCCCATAATGCTATCAGAAGTTTGGCAATTCTTTTAGCTTCTTGTCACCACTCCATCTTAAAATCACCTTGTAAAGAACAGCTCAAAACCCTGACTATTTAACATCAGAAAAAAAGAGCAGTTCCTTAGCCCTATCTTAACACAAAACCAAGCAAAACACATCACCATTACTAGGAAAAAAAAAAAGCCCAACAACAAAAATGAAACCATTTAAAAACCTAAACAATTTTTTTAAAAATTGGCTTCCTTCCTCATTTCATGTTGTAAATAACTTTTGAATGTCAATGATTTTTGTAGATGTGTTAAACTTTCTAGAAACTTGACCTGGACAGCCACCATCTTATTTTAAAGGAGGGCAAGCAAAATGACACAACTTTATATACATTTTCTGTCCAAGAAACAGTAGTATCTTCTATGTAACCAGCAATTATTATATTTCAAAATCTCCATTTAAGGCTGAATTGAAGGCTGAAGTACAATCTACAATGCAATTTGCCTTTCCTCTTCCTAGCTGCCTAAAGCAGGAATAGCAAACAGAAAAAAAAACCCAAAATCACAGTTTGGTAGGAAAGGTCATCATTCTTTCAATACTCCCAGTACTTGTACACTTATAAGCTTTTATGTCTATGCTTAGTTACTCATGGTACCTGACACTTTACAAGTATTTTTACTTTAAAAACCTGGTTGCAAGTCCCTTCAAAGACCTTTTATGTGCTCGATTATCAATATCTGAACAACTTTTATATTCCATACTCCATGGAGTGAATAATATCTTGTTTCATCTAGAACTATTTGACTAACAAGCATCAAAATTAGGCATATCAGAGAATATTTTTGCTTCACTAAATTTTGCACCAGCTTTCATCAACACTGAGTAAAGAATGTTTTATAGCTGAAGAATGCATCTGGCTTCACAGATAAATTATTTCAGCCAAATTCACTCACCCTAATTTCTGTACCAAGATGGAAAAACAGTGCTAAATAAGATGTGAAAAACTATATTGAATTCATATGCCAAGAGTGCTTTCAGAACTGCACATTTCTAGAAACGAACAATCCACTCTTTTGGATGACTTGAATTAATGAGTCTGGTAGTCTACTATCAGTTTCAGAGAAAGGTTCAAGTTTCAGGGGTTATTATACCCTGCATTGTCCCCAAAATTAGGGAACAGTTCTGGAAAATTATGCATGAAGTTGGAACTATGTAAATGTTATGTAATGAGGCCAAAATAATCAAATATGACAGTTGTCATGTGATGTTGCAATAGGCAACAGAAAGCACCAGAAGGGTAAAAAATCTCAATGCCAGAGAATCAATGGAGTGGTTCAGTGGTGTTCAGAGAAACAAAATCTAAATGTCTACACATGACTAAATAAATTGACTTCTTTCTTTCTTGTTTAGACCACTTTTACTTTCACTATCATTTTATAAAGAATTTAAATGTTTTTCCCTATTTTTTTCTGAATTTAAAACCATCACTGGGGTTATTTATATATTACAAAATCTCTGGGAAGTCAAGAATGGACAGTTAGAAGTGTCAACCCCTGGCATTGTGCATATTCATAATTTCACACAAAGAAATAAAGAGATAAATCCAGCTTTCTACTGTCTTCACCTTATGCTCTTAAGCACAGGAAATGCTCTCCATTTTTGCTAGTTTGGTAGCAGACCTAAAAGTAGATGCAATTCTGTGCAATTTGCTGCAATGCACACATACATGGCTCATATTATTTTTTTTCAGATTTAACCTCTACCATGGTCCATACTCCTGTACTTCCAGAGAAAGTTACTGAAAGGTTTTCTGCAGGGCTGTAATTTTACTCATTATGAAAATGTAAACAGATTCAGGGATATTACCAACCTAAACATCCCTTCAATGTCAAAGCAACTGTTGCTGCTCTGACATCTACTATGAGCACTCTGACCATAAACCTTTTTCCCTAATGTGTTGGGTGCCAAATGACTAGGAATCAGCAAATTAGATACTCACACTTGCCTCATGCAAAGCAAAAATCCTTACCAGGACCAGCATCCTTAGCCTAGCATACTGATTACTCTTTGATTTGAAGAAAAAGATATGGCCACAGAGTAATGCCAAGGAGAAACTATCTGAGTCCAAACGCTACTTCCAAGGACTTTGGTGCAAACACTTTTCAGTCAATTTTCTTGTACAGTCCTATTTTTTAGGTAAACCAGATATATGAGAGGAATAAACAGGAAATCATTTCAAAGAATTTTTTACAAATAGAAATTCTTTTTTAACTGCCAACAAAATGGCATCAGCAAGACATACTTACCAATGATGTACTGGAGCAAGATTAGAAAAAATCCAAAGACTTAAGAAAATTATCTTTGAAGAGGAAGAGTCAGTGTGCCCACAAACTGATTAAACGTTATCATACAGCAGTAACAGAAAAAAATTCTTGTCTCTTTGGATTTGAGAATGTTTCTCAAAGATGTCTCAGTAAACTCCACAGCCCTCAGTCTTGTGCATCTCCCCCACAGGAACACAGCTAAAGAATGTTGACTCGGTTTTCGCCGCTTGGAGTCACTAAAAAGGTGATGACAACCTCTTGAAAAAAGAAGCCATGGATGAAAATAGCTAACAATAACTTTTATTTATTTATTTATTTTATTTATTTGATATGTACTGTAAATAGATTTCACAGACGAAAACTCAGCTTGTTAAAACCATGTATTCAGTAACATTTGTGGACAATCTCTGTAAAATATAGCAGCCTTTTATTTTAAATTAAATTATCAAAGCTGAAATGAACTCAACAAATTAATGTAGTTTTAATCCATTGTGACTTTTTGTTCAGAACATTATGTCTGAGCAGCGCTGGTCATGTTCTGCTGCAGACAGCCAGAACTACAGTGTACACTGAGAAGACAAATTTTCATTCTGCCCTCATCTAGAATGTACTTGACAGCAATTTAGGAAAAGCAGCAGAGCTTTGAACATTATAATGAGAAAGGAAGATCATTTGTGTAGTATGTGCAATGTTGAGCACTACCACTGGGCTCTCACCATTGACATAATTTCTGCACTTTGTAATGAATTGTCACCACCACCGCGCTTTGACCCATATTTAAGGTAAAGTTACTGAGAAAATTTTGCACCTTCAGATCTTCAGATTCTAATTTCTGAGGTTTATATTTGGATAAAATTCCTTCTTATTAGCCCAAAGCTGCAAGCTAATAGACTATAACAAATCAAAATATCACACATACTGAAAATATAGCAAATGGAAAGAGGGCATAAAGCACAGCTAGCTCTAACTTCACAAGTACTGAAAGTTAATCAGCCATCCCTGGATGTACAGAACATGTTATTCTATTCCCTTTTCCACAAATTCTTTCTCAGGACCGAGTAGCCCCAGATTCCTAATAAAATGCTAAATAATCATATCTAGACTAATTTGACAAAATTCACTGGTAGTGATATATATATTTTGCCTCTTCATTTCTACTGTAAATTTGATTTATTTGAAAGTATGATTGCACCAAAAGTTATAAAACTCAACACATTAAAAAACCTACTAAAACAGATCACAAAATGATCTGCAGCTTTTTCAGGATAAGTTAAACTTCTAGTCTAACTTCTTATGCAAAAAAAAAACTAAATTAAGGCTGTCATTGATATTACAGCAGCATAAATATGATGGTTTTATCCTTAAATTTTCATGCACAATGTGTATATATATTTCTCATAAATTCTGATTCTTCTAGAACTTTTTTGGTTATGCTTAATAAACAGTTTTCCTGTTTTGCCTAAATTTTTCAGTTAATACTATTCTCCTAATTCTATTCTAATAGTAATCTAGTTTGGATAAATTTCCTTTACATTATAACAACAATAAATTATCTATTAAAACTCATACATTCTTCCCAATTTTTATAAAGACTCAATAGAATAAAAAACAAACATAAAAACCAGACAGAAAAGAGAAATATTCCATAATATATTCTGTATGAAAATTCTGTATGAAATATTCCATAATATATTCTGTAATAATTTCTGGATCCCCCAGTTATTAATCAGATAAAATTGACAGCCACAGTGTTCTTTTCCAGCTACTCTGATCCACTTCATGTACATAAAACTGCACTTCATGCACTACAATAGTGCATGAAGATGGAAGATTTTTTATTTAAGATGCATTGATGCATCTTAAACAAAAAATTTTGATGTATTTGCAGGAATATTGCAGCATTTAGGTATGCCAGTTGTTTGGAAGCAATCAATACTTAGATGAGATAAGTGCAATATTTTCTGTATTTACTGATATTATCCTAATCAAAATCAAAATGTACACTGCTCCAAAATAGTCCATCAGCTGAAGATTTGAATGCACAGGATTAATGGTTAAATTTCACAGAAATAGTGCTGTTGTCTTGACACTTAAGTTCTTTGACTGATAAATTTGTCTTTTTAAATATAAAGTTGCCTGCTTCAGCTCTATCCTTTGACGGAATAACAGAGTGAAATAATAACACTGCAAGCACTACCTGGATATGAAAGCCTTAGCAAATGTCCTTGGCAACTGTATGCCAAAAAGCATTCTGGAGACAGCTTAATGAACATCAGAAGTATTCAAAGGACTTGTCTGTAACTATATGAAAAGTCACCATGCTTTGTTTACATTACCTAAAGATATATGTTAATCATATATGCTGGCAGAATTTTTAGTAAATCATAGTTAACCTTTTTCTTTGATCATTCTGTGATAGATGCCCAATTAGTTGTGTTGCTTTATTTTCTTTACATAACTTTGAATTTGATCTCAGAAGAAGGGCCTGTGACCAATCATTCATACGAGCATGTGAAAATCCACCTCCCTTGTTTCTTCTTAAAAGATTTTTGAGAATATTTGACAATGTTATTTTAGGTCTTTTCAACAACTAGAAAATAATTACACAGACAAGGAAATGTAGAATTCTTCATAAATATGCTCTATAAAATAACAAGATCTGAAATTGATAAGTAAAATTTGAAAAAAAAGATAAAAAGATAAATATTATTTATCTTTCTGCTAAATAATATAAAGTGTATGTAAACTAAACAATTTCTGGCTAGATTTTTTAATGATGTCTGAGCAAACATACCAACTAAAAATTTTGTCCAAATGAAATCAAAGAGAATTTGCTGTTAACATCAAGGAAGCCAGAATATAACTCTTTATCCTTATATTCTGGTTTTCTATCCAGATGAGGAGGCTAAAACCACTCTATTTCCCATTCCATTTGGCTGTTTGAATTGCTTGTTCTTCAGCATAAAAAGAGTATCTCACTATACACATCAGAAGATACTGATCTTGAACAAAGCTTCTAGTATTACCCTTATGGACACAGTTCAGAGTATAAAAAGACATAGGTAAGTGGAATATATTTTAGTTAACTTCAAAAGACTGTTCTCTGAATTTATTTAGTAGTACACATTCACAGTAACAACAGTATATATTTTTGCCTGAAGAAAATAATCAAATATAATGTGTTGTATACTTCTTCTGCCCTGATCCAAAGGCCCTTTGATATTAATAAATATATTGTTGGCCTTCATATTTAAAGTGATTTCTGAAACAAAAAGAAGACCCTATTTTTTTCATGAACATTCAAGAATATTGATGGATCTAAATTTATAAAATAACAGATTTGACTTTGGGAAATAATTTATTGCAAATCTAAGAGACTAAAATAATAAGAGGTAATAAGAGAACTAAGGAAAAAAAACAAAAAACCACTAAAAAATACCTTCCTTCCACCCCTCCCTTCTTCCAAAGATCAACTTAATTCCCAGCATTTACTACCTTGTCCTAGAGTAGGACAGGAATTGGGGGTTACAGCCAAATCATATTACTTTGTCTCTGTTGCTCCTCCTCTTCATGCTCTTTCCCTGTTCCAACATGAGGCACCCTCCAACAGGAAACAGTCCTTTATTCTAAACTGGATCCTTCCCATGGGTTGCAGCCCTTCACAAACTGCTCCACTGGGTCCTCTCCATGGAGTTCGTGGAAGTAAGCCGCTTCAGCCTGAGACTTGCAGAGGACCGCAAGTCCTGCCAGCAAGCCTGCTCCAGCATGAGATCCTTCCTCTTCACAACCTTCCAGGAGCCTTCTCCTGCAAGGACTGTCCAGGCAGCCATAGCTTCCTCCAGGGCAGATTGACCTGCTCCAGTCTGGAGCTATCCACAGGCTGCAGATGGATCCCAGTTCCCCTGGGATCTCCATGGGCTGCAGGGGCACAGCTGCCCCACCATGGCCTGCACCACGGGCTGCAGGGGAGTCTCTGCTCCGGTGCCTGAAGCACATCCCATCCTTCTTCCACCCCCACCTTGCTGTCAGCAGAGCTTTTTCTCTTACATATTCGCAGTCCTCTGTCTAGCTGTGGCATTCATATGCCCTCTGAACAGAGAGAAACTGTGAGAGAAGCAGAGAAAAGAATGATCAAAACAATTCTTATTTGCTGCTCCTGTGTTCGTCCCCATGTGGAATGTGTTCTGGAGATTGTTTACCCAAGGTTGGATTCTGGTGATGGTGGCTTGGATTCATTGACCAATTGGATCCACGTGTGTGCGTTGGGACTTGGGCAGAGAGTCAAGTTTTTCTAGTTAGTGATCGTTCTTGTTAGTGTCATATTCTGTATACAATATAATATAGTATAATAAAGTAATTAATTAGCCTTCTGCTATCATGCAGTTCTGCACATCATTCTTCCCAGACGTCGGGCATCATAGCACCGATACTCCAGCTGCTGCTGCCCAACAGTTTTTTTCTCCTTAAATCTGTAATCCAGGAGTCACTACTACCCTTATGAATGGGCTCAGCCTTAGCCCACAGAGAGTCTGTCTTGGAGTCTGCTGCAAATTGCTCTATCAGACATGGGGGGAGTTTCTGGAATTTTTTCATCTCTCCAAAGCCACACTTGGAGTCCCCCTGACTGCATAAAAACTTGTCACAATAGATATTAGTCTTAAAAAATTGCATTATTAGCATTTTAGAAAGCCAAGATAACACAATTGAAGAAAAAATTGATGATTTCTCTATTGTAAATAACATTTTATTTTGCTGCTGTTTTAGAGTACCGCCTTTCTTCTTCTAAATTAAAAAATAGATTATGATAGTAATATTTTATGTCTAAAGTCAATGGAGCTGCAGAAAATTTTAAAGTAGTATTAAGAGCAGAAATTTTTGACCAGCAATGACTCATGCATTTTTAGCTTCAACTGAGATAGACAGATATACAGTTATCATTCTGCATTTTTTTCTGTCCTTTTTATATTGTAAATTTTTATTACTTATTTCATACTCATGTTACAGTCTAATTGATGATGTTTATCAAACTAGAAATCTTTTATTCTTTCTCTGTGTCTCACTTTGGCTCTTATTGCCAGATTTTTCCAGAATATGTGTTGTTGCTATATAGATGCCTTTTGAATAATGGATTAGATTAAATGGTCTGTAAAGTCCCTTCCAGTCCAGTGCATTGTAGTTTTAGGTTTAGAAAAAAATCAATCATGGTAACAGCTATATGAGGTTTGTGCCTGTGATAGTTGGTCTATATCAAGCACTCTTGCAGTCTTCAGGCCCAGAGAGTATTAGGAGAGTGAATTGGACATACGTTAAAAATGTCCTAAAAATGCTTTATTGATGCAGCATGAGATTTCTGTTCACCTGATAGACAGATATGCAGGAATACTTTGAAAAAAATCTAGAAACGGAAGTGTATACAAAAGATGAGAAACATGATCACCCTGGTAAAGAGTTTGTCACTTAAAGCAGTCAATTAGCACCTTCCATAACCAGTAAAAAGAAATAGTCACTTCCACACTGTGAATCTCCTGAGTGTAAAGTAGATCTGTGGGAAAAAAGAAAAAAAAAATAAAAAGGAAGAAGTCAAAACCTTTAGCAAAACAGACTTTGATTTAATTAATTGAGATCTAGATGTCCACACTGAAATCACCAAGAAGTAGGTCTAGTGAATCTCATGATAGATAAAGATCAAAGTATGTCACTTCAAGTCTCATAATTTACCATAAAGTCCATGTTGGCTGGAGCATGTGAATTTCAGTGGCTGGAATAAAAGACTAGTGTAATTTGGAAAAACTGTAATATGATTCTCCTTTCTTTTTATATATTGCATATTAAAACTATACATGTGACAAAAGCAACTGTAACTAAGATCATGGCACTTCTTTAACTCATTAATGACTGCTGTCCTGACTGAATACTCAAGTTAGAAAGGAATGTTCTTTGTGAATGACTAAATCCCTTTTCGATTTCTGAGCATTTCAGGGAAAAAGAACAAATGAACCCACAGACAGTATTCTAATCTCTAGTTAATTAAAATAGACCTAGACACTTGGTCCAATGCAGTATTTTACAGCAACATAGTTTCACTTTTCAAATGTCTTCATACATGTACAGAGCCACAAAATAAAGTGATCTCCTCTGAATTACTCAGGCAAGCAAGCAGTTTCAAAACAATACAAATTCTGGCTCATTTTTGCACCTTTGAAAAGGAAATTATTGCAAGAGTGATGTCTGTGGATTTTTAAGCACAATTCAAAATATCCACTTTTGAGAATCTTGCCAATGTATTGAGTGATGAGGTATTCATATGTTTGGCTTAAAATATTTTCTAGATATCTGTTGAAATGCAGTAAAGACTGTGCAATAGAGAGAGTCAGGATGAGAACAAAACTGAATATATCTTCTGCAGACAAATAACCTTCCTTTCACATAGATACTTTCCTATTAGCTGCTACCTCTGACCCTTATCCTTTAAAAATCACCTCCTGTGAGCAATGCATATAACAAGCCTTATGCTGAAATTATCTCAGAATGTGTACTAGCATGCCTGGAAGTATATTACTGACTGTAGCTGCAATATTCATATTTAATAAGCAAACAATAAACATGACATTAAATTTCTAAAATTAAAAAGACTAGAAGCCATCCATGAAATTGTCAATTATCTGACTCTCCCTGCAGTGTTGAAAGGATAAAGCGAAGGTTCAAATCACACTTTGCTCTGCATCAATCTCCAATTTATACTTTCCCTCTAGCTCAGCTTCTTTAACCTCTCAGAACCAGTTCTCCCCATGCTCATTATCTTTTAAAATAAAATTTGATCTATATACTTAACCCAAATGTAAGTTCATCTCAAATATGCATGTTAGACCAGGTTCCCAACATCTATTATTCTCTTTAAGAAATGTTTTCTAGTATTGTCGGAAATAGTAGGATCAAGGCTACCTAAAATATAAGTATTGCTGTTTAGCTTCTCAGACTGATTCTTTCATTCTTATCTGAGTTTATCAATGCTGAAAAGCATGAATATCTGGAGTAAAAATACAAATATCAAGATACTCAACTTTCTTTCTTTCCCTTGAGTAATAATTATCTACATACAACTATTACATATCTGCTTCAGCCTACACAAAAAACTTTGACTAATTAAGGAGCTAGAATTGGACAGATTTTTAGAACTGGTTTTAGAAAACTTCTTATATTTCAGCATTCAACAATTTTTTTTAACTTTTTTTTTTTTCCCAGAGGGGCAGTTGTAGTCAAAATTTGTTAGTTCATCAAGATTATATTTTGCTGTAATAAATATATCAGTCATGAAAGCTGACTTACTGACAAAGAGTCTCTGAAAACAAGCTGGAATTTCTCACCAAAATAGGAGGAAAAAAGATGACATGATACCCATTAATTTTATTTTAACCACATTGTCTCCTTTCTTCTTTATCTCTTAATAAATGACCACATCCCAAAGCAAATTCCACAGGTCCAACAAAATAGCTGCTTTTCCTGAACTTCTGCAAGTATTTCCTACTTCTGTTTGAAGAGTCTTCACAGTTGAAACATGTAAATCATTCCCTGAAAATGCCATAGTGCTGCTAACTGTCTTGCTGGTATCATGCATTTACTACACCAAAGTTAATCATGCTTTTTTTGTTTATAAAGGATTCATTACAGAAGTCTTTTAGAGAGTATCTGCTAGTCTTTAAAAATGAATAGCATAATCTCAGAGGAATGTGTCTACCAAAGGTTAGATGGAAAAAGACTAATTATCATTATTAAAAAGACTAATTATCATCCTGAATCACCATTTAGCCATCTGTTATATAAGAGAAATATGACTCATCAAAAGAAAAAAAAAGAAAGAACCTTGTGAGAAAAGTCTAAACGTGTTTTGATAGAGTACTTAAAAGTTGTACTGTAAACAAATTTAATTTTCAAGTAATGAATGTTTTCAAGTTTCTTCTCTAAATGTTTGCATAAGGAATGTATGGACAGAGATGGATAGATATTAAATGATGTCAGTAACTTTCCATGTTCATTTCCCCTTGCAGAGGAAGACCATAGGAAATCAAAGCATATGTTAAACACAAAAAGCTTCACAAGAGGCTTGAAAGAAATTACATCGGTTTGATACAAATTATTTGATAGTTTATGAGTTCTGCATTAAGTTGCAAGCATGTATAAACACGTGAGGGGGGGTTTCAATGGAGAATGACATATATTATTTGAAATTTGGGTATCTCTGTGTATAAACATACATAATATACACAGCATGACAGCTATTCACAGTTTCTTCAAAATATCCAGCTCATCCAAAACTCTTAAGAGAGGCTAGGAGCTTCAAATAATTTACAATATCATCTACAATATTTCAATCAAGCAAATTGTAAAGTTCACATTTTTATTTCCAGCAAGAATTTCACTGGATTTCAATTTTCTTATTTTTCTGTGATAGCTATTCACTATCCCTTTTAGCATGTTAAATTTTAAATCAAAATGCTGAAATTGGATCAATTTTCTCTTTCTGGCTACTGTCTCTGGGGCTGGTGTGAGGGAGTGATGTCCTGCTCCCTGACAGGAATTAAGCATGGTTGAATAGAATAAGCTCCTGGACTGAGGCTTTGAATGAGAGAAAGCAGTAAGAAGACTGCAGTGATAAAGGAACAGCAAATAGAGTTTCTCAGGACTGCTGAAAGGCTCACTTGTTGGAAACCCCTGTTTCTCATGACAAACACCCCAAGCTGTGCCTCCAGTAGCAGCTAGCATGGCCCAATAAGTGCAGACCTGCAGAGAAAACTGGTGCTAAGGACATGGTGACCTCAGGATATATACTTCATCAGGATTTACTCCAACTTAAATTAAGTCTGGTTCTTGGGCTGAAAGTACCTTAGCAATAGGAGAATATGCTTCTGAAATGCATTTTCCAATTTATTATTAAAAAAAAAATACCACAACTAACTAGTTTGTATGCTTGCTGAGACCACTCTGTGAATAAACCAAAGCATAATAAATAGTGGCACTGGGGAGAGCTGCTCTAAAAGTGCAGTCCTAATCCAAACCAAAATTACAATGTAGAAGAAAAATCTTTGGAGGTAAATGAAAAGCAATTTTTTCTTAGAAGATAAAATGTGCAGGTGGTGAAAGTTGACATGATGCAGACAATTGCTGGAGAGATGGATCCATTCTACAATAAAATGGTAGAACATAGAGAGATTTCAGATTTCTCTATTTCTCTTTTGTTTTCTACAGAAGGTCCCAGTCTTCTCTGTAGGCAGTATGGCTTCATTGTGGATTGCAAATTAAGCCATCTTAACAGGAACTTGAGATAAGAAAAAGATGATACTTTTGTCCAAGTGTTATCTCAGACCTAGGGGGGAGGTTAACAGGCTGAGGGAGAAGAATCTACAACTTAAAATGGTCGCAAAGGATGGAGAATTTATGGATCACAAGGAAAGCCAATTCAGCAGCTGTGCTGAAATCAGCTCAGACTGGGTAAAAGGTAATTTCAGCAAGAGGAGATAGCGACCAACTCACAGTCCACTGACTCAAGAAACCTGCCAACTCAAAAGAAGAGAAAGACTGGGCATGGGACTAATTAGCATTAGAAGTGAGAGAATCATTTACCAGTAGAATAAGAAAACTTTGTAGCCAATGAGTATTAATTCTTTTATTTGCTAAAATGTATAAATAGTGAAAACTTTTCAACAACATCAGGACCCCCACCACCTACAAGCACAGGGTGAAGAAGAACCAACAAGAGGCCACAGAATCCATGGGCGGTGACTATCTTCTGCTTGATCTCTCTCTTCGTCTCTCCCTTTTCACCACTATTCTATTTCTTTCTATTTCTCTGTTAAACACCTGTATTATTTACTTCAGCACATGATGTCCTGTGCACAGCAGAGGCATCTCTCAGGAATCAGATCTTAGCACAAGGCTCCCAAAGGTAAAAGTATAGGATGTTAACAGAGTTCTTCAAAATAAAAGCACAGAAAAATATAGAGGCCACAAGACTTTAATCATCATCACAAATGAGTAATTGCTCGCCATTAAAAGATTACAGCTTTTTGCCTAGGGTGAAACTGGTCTTAGGAATCACATAGAGAAAACATATCAGATATCCAGGATATACAAAATACCATGTGTATAATAAAACTTGAATGTAAAATGAAACTGTGAATTAATGAAGAGCAAGAGGATTGTATCTAAAAAAAGAAAAAGAACAAACTCAAGTAGACCCACAAGTGGGGAAAAAAACTCCTTCCACAAGCATCATACTCCTCCTGATGCTCCTGACAACTGCATAAAAAGAATTTAAAGAATATTTGAAATTACAATGTGGTCTCCACATTTCTGTTGTACTTCAGGTTCATCTGTAGTGAGCTTATCTAGTTCAGCCACAGATTAGGCTGTACCTTAAAATAATAAACTATACTTGATTCCAGGTTAAGAAAAATTATGTCAATCATTCAAACCAGTTTTTTATCAGGATTTAGTATAAAAATTTTTTAAATGAACTTTTTTAAACCAAAGTCTGCAATGAAACTTAGGTTACTGATAGCCAGCACTGATTACTGATAATAGCATTACTGGTAATTCCAGCACTGTGTTTATTGTTTGAAAAATGCAGCAGGTCCTATTATACTGTGTAGACAAAAGGTGCTGATCAAAACAAATCCAGCAATGTACGGATCAGTAGTTTTTTTTTCTGCTCCTCAATTGCTTCAACTTATCCTAGGACTAAAAAATTAAAAATCAAGCTGTTTCTAGTATTGTTTGCATCCTGCTTAAAGTACAGCTGAGAATATGCTGCTAGGATTGCTTGTTCAGCAGAAAAAGAGTTAATCTCCTGAATAAACCCCTGATTTTTTCTCATGTGGGAATCTGACAGAGCAGACAGTGCTTTTCTTAGATGGTTAGGATCTGCACTACTGCTATGCTACTGGGAAAGCTGTGCTAAGATGATGAGAGTGACCACTGGGGTGCTCTGTTCCTAGAGTGTGCCTCCTCCGTTTTGCAAGACTTTAGGACAACTGTTTCACTGAATAAAGTAGAAAAAGAATGTTTTATAAGGTCAGATAAAAGACAATCATGGCTGTTTTTTCCTTGGTTTGTTGGCATATCGGGTTTTACTGTATGTCTTTAAAAAGGAATGGTTGGGCAGCAAAGTCAAAAAGCTGCTTATTTGTCTTTCCTGGCTTCTGTAATTCAATCAGATAGAAACTTCTGTAAAGATGGAATTTTGTTTTTTCTGCAAATATCTGAACTTTTCAGGGTGAGTCTTCTGATGTGCATATAGAAAATGAGCTAAAGGATACCATGGGCAAGCAGTGGCTGGGAAACCACTGAAAAGAGAAGGACAGGTGTGACCAGCCAAGTGCAATAGGCAGAACAGAGATTCAGAATGCATCAGCTGAAGTCTGATGGCACTCAGCTGTTGTCTTGTATTGTTGTAAAAGACAAAAAAAAATGGAGCAAATACTCATCCTGAAAAGACAGAGTAGAAAAAGTAGAGTCTGTGTAAAAATCTCTCTTCTTTCACTCTCTGAGCCAGCAGGCCTGAGATTTTACAATTTAAAAATATCTGTCTCAGTATTCTAAGAAAACCTAGCTTTAAAAGTTTAATGTTCTCCTGGTATTTTGCATTTACTCTCTTAAGAGAAAGCATTCTCAAAATCCTAGTCAATTTCTGATGTAACTTATGAACACTGATGAAAAAAAAAAAATGTTTGAGGAGGAAATGATAGGAAAAAAATTGAATGAAATTTGGAAGTTAGAAAAAAACGTGATGAAAAGGGGAGACAGAACATATGGCAAGAGCAAACCTAAAGTATTCCAGATTGTCTTGTTCACCTCTCGAAAAACTGAGAAACCTAATTTGCTTTGAAAGGCCACATTATGTCCTCACACTCCCCTGCATACATATTAACCATGCAATTTGAGAAAACCACTGTGTCACATCATGCCATCATGTTCATCCCACATTCACTATTAGACTGAGTACCTGGGAAGATGAGTGAGCATGATAAACATTACCTTCATCTGACATTTCAGAGGCTCAGTGCATTAAGACCATGGTTGAAAACTGGACAAACAGCACTTCTTTTTCAGTTCAGGCAACCTCAAAAATGAAAAAGAAATATTTTTATTATTTTTCAGTGCTCAGTTTTTGCTATATAAAATAGAAGCATAAAAATACTTTGCTTACTGTTAAATGTACAGAGACCAAGTTAGATAGTACCATAAAAATTTCCATAGGCAAACAACATCAAAAGTTACTCTCATACACAAGCAATGTTACATGATCTCAATCCTATGATTAGAAACTAATTCACAGCCTGTACAATAAAGCTTCTTTGTTCATTTTCAGCAGACATACAATTTTAATTCCCTTTTCATTACTAAGTCATACTATTTTATTTTCTTTTTTTTCCTCATCCTTCAAAATAAATTCAAATAATGAAAGTAGCCCTAAGACATTTTATCTTGGTTGAGCTACTTGGCTGCATTTGTTTTATGTCCTCTCATTATTTATAGCACTAGGCTACAAGTACTTGAAGCTGGAATGTCATTATCCGAAAGCTAGTCACAAAAACACTGATAATACTTCTTAGTTTGAGTTCTAAGACATAGACTCTTATGTATTATTGTCTGCTGTTTGCAATTGCCTCAAGATAATGGTCATACTTCATAGGGTCCCCATCACAACCTTTCTCTTCCTGTTTATAATAAAGCATAACTAAGGATGATTTTGGAATATTAAAAACTTCAAAAGTAACTAAGCTGTGTTGACTGAGCTATAAGAAGAATGGAAGAATTCAGAATCATCACTTTCTTTTTATTGTTTTAATCTTTTCTGCCCTCTTGACACAATAAAGGGCTTCATAACAACTTCTATCTGAACTGCTCTGGCGCTCCAAGCTATGCATTAATCTTCAAAGCTGAAGCATTTTGAGTTGTATTGCCAAGAATGATAGTGTGGTATTAGTAAATCAATGGTTCCAGTTACATAAACACCCTTATACAATACTTTTTATTTTTGTCCATGACAAAGGAGCATGGAAAAATTTTTGTTTGTAATTTTTGTCTCATGCTTCAAGCTTCACCATCATCTGCAAACTGAGATTAAAAAAGATAAGCATCAGATATTTACAGCCTTTTTAAAGTTCTAAAATTGAAATAGCTATCATTTTATTAAAAAAAATTCATGTCATGGTTCAGTACATTTTAATAACTTATTTATAATAAGAGCAGTATAGTATTAGACTATTCATAATTTAGATTCATGGTTTCCTGACAGGAATAGAATTGAAACTAACAATAAAACAACAAAACCCACTGCAGGCTGACAGGATAATTTATTGGATTTTTTTTTTAAGCAATAAATATTTTCAATTATTACTCAGATTTCATTAGTAATTAAATGTATCATGATTAAATATGGAGAATAAAACCAAAAATGGAAGATCTTGTCTTCCAAGAGGGAAAAAAAATCGATAAAGAAACAAACTAATTATCAAAACCTAAGAAAGAAAAAAGAACTCTATATGAATGTCATTTAAGAAATTATGGCAAAAAAAAGAATAGGTGACAGAAAACTAGAGAATCACAGCAATGATGACAAAAAAATGTAGGAATGAAGAAATAGCTCAATTTATAGGGTATATATTCCTGTGAATAAGACATTGGTGTCTCTAAGAACAGGGTCAGAAACTTTGTATTAACGGTGCAAGAACTCAGGACTTTTTTGTTTTTCAGGATTTCCAGAGAATCACAGATTTCGTATAAGTAGGTGACACCTATTGACCTTATATTAGCTTTTACTTAGCTTTGTGCAATTAGATGTTTGAACATTTATTGTTAGTAGACTATTTATGCATTTTTTGTATCT
>LTAT01000002.1:42129958-42151064 GCA_003286495.1 Chlorodrepanis virens
CCTTTAAAATTAATAAAATAAAAAAACCAAAAGATGCATTGGGAAATTAAGTCACTCTATACATGCTTCTGCAAATTCCATTGATGTAAACCAATGGTATCTGATCATGATTCCATAAAACCACCAAACAAACATGAAACAAGTCAACTTCAGATTTTCATGCATCAATAGACATAAAAACCTTCCTGTCTCTCAACATGAGGGCATACTGTGAGCAGCCCTATGTGAGCAGTAAATGTCAACTGGGGGATCTTTTACTAAACAACTAAAGCTACTTTATCTGTCCAGGAAATTGCAGAGGCTATTTTGTGAGGTAAGACATGCCCTACAAGTTCAGAAAGACAAAAGGCAGGAACTTGTTGTACAGAAATATTTACTTCTGTGTTAATTTGATGTTTTTATTTAAGGAAAGCTATGATGAAGACTGAGAACTAAAGACAAATAAAAACATCATGGAAAAAATTGTTTGATACAGAATTTCAGAGTTGAGTCAGAATTCACTTGTTTGATTCAACATGCCAGATAAATTGAATGTAAAACAAAAATACTTCATTCGCTAAAATAAATACTCATTAAAATGAATATAACTATAGATAGCTACAGTGCTTAGAGAAATAAATAAAGCTCAAACTGAAATAAATGTAGCACATTGAAAAAAGCATGCAACTTTTACAGAACATGAAAAAATGAACACGGCACCATTTAAAACTGATTGACAGGTAATGAACTATAAAATCTATATTGAAATGGAAATGACAGAGGAAGAATAGCACAAGGCATCAAAGCAATAGTCACAGAGCTGAAAGATGGGAAAATTTCTGAGACAACAGCTCACTGAAATTAAGCAAATTAAAGATTGATGAAAAATCTTTGTTTTCTGATTGAATTAACCAGTTGCTGAGAGACAGAACAGCACTGTAATTTAACAGAACTCTTGAATGGTTTCTCCTGCTTCTAGCAAACATCCTCTACAGCTGAAAATGTGACACCAGTAAACCACAAAGCACATTCCTTCATATCCAGGCTTTCCTTGATTGTAGCTGCATATCTTTACCATGTCATCAGTCTACTATCCAAGTATCAATAGGGCAAGTGCTTAATGAAGCAAACATCAGTTTACTCTGGACTTTCAATCCAGGACTAATTTGCTTTGCACCTGTTTTGAATTTGTTTTAAAGCAAATCTTCAATCTATTTGATAAGCAAAATTCAGACAGTAATATTCACTTGTAACATTTTCCGGGAATCCAGAATGGGTTTTTTGGTTTCTTTTTCCCCAAGGGTTCCTATGGTTCCTTTCCTGCACAGAACATCACCTTTCAATATTTGTAGTTTGCATTCAGTGGACTGCAATCCAAAGAAGCAGTCTCTAGCTGTAGTCTCATTAGCAGCCTCTAGCTAATCTGCAGAATGTATCACTTTGAAAATGTTTTCCAATAAACAGGGTGATAAGAACTCATTAAAATCATGATAAATTTTGTTACTTAAAAGTGATCTGTACTCGGCTAAAAGTCTGAAGATTACATTCCAAACCATTCATTTTATAACAACTCTCTGCATTAAATCAAACCGGGAGCCACTTTTTTGTTTGTTTGGTTGTTGATTTTTCTGTCTAAGCAGGAAAATATCAGCTTGAGAAAAGACCTACCTTCAAGAAAATCAAGGAATATATTTCAGAATTGATCATTCTTACGCATGTTGTCAAAACATCCAATCTGCACACAAGTTGATTTTTACATGAACCTTTGTTCATCTTAATATACTGCCTCTAGAGCCAGTCAACAAGCAAGTAGGAATTTTCCTGAAGTCTTAGCAACAAATGAAAGAATACAAAATATGATATTCTGGCTGTTAGATCAGAGGATTTTGATTTCATGATTTTAGTAACTTCAGACACTATTAGCCAGAAAGTTCTGTTCAGTTGGACATTCATAATCTTCATGCTAGTTAGTCATGTACTAACTTGTACTATACAATTTCCAGGATTTCTCTCTGTTCATGAATATACTCAAAGATTTAACCCTTAAATTTATCATAAAATAATAGAAAAATGTAGATGCTCTGTATCTTCTTAGCATAGTCTAAAAGTCTCACCCAAATAGGTTCACTGACAATTTCAACTTATCAATCATCAAGACAGCTTTTTTAATCATAACCCTGGTGAATCTTTGCCTCTTTTATCTCGCTAATTTCTTTTAAGGATTTTTAATGTTCTGTTCTTCAACTTCATGAAGAAGTAAATTTTAAATACCAAAGACCATGATATTCCTTCAAGAGGCACTCCAAATAACATCTGAAGATAACAGATTTGCAGTTTTCATGGCCCTTTTTGCCCTGCATGATATGTGGGTAGCAGGAAGAGGAGCTGACTACCCTCACTATTAAGCTATTCTTCTTTATCTGAAATCCTGAAATTGTGAAACCACCTGGCTATAATTCATCTCTGAATCAGATGTTATGGTATTTTTTTTATTTCCTGTATGATTTAATTTTATATTTATTTGTCATGAAACACTCAGTATGATTGCATTTTATGCCATTCTTTGAGCATTTCCCCATTTCCATTCATCCTGCACACATTTAATGCTTTTAATGTTAAGCTTATGATAATTTTTCCACAAGTTTAAAGTTCAAACCAATCTCTACTGTGTTTAAATTATTTCAGAAAAGTAGCTATTTTGAATAATATATACTTCAAATAAGAAAAAAAATACATTTTCTTCATAATGTCTGCTTCAGTGCTAGACATACTAATTTTTCTTTGAAGAATTTTAATGTATTTCAACTCGGATTATAAAGAGAGTAGTATATTTTCTTGAAGAATAGGACATGACTGCAAAAATGAGAAACAGTAAAATCCATCTTTCTGTCACTATGCAAGGGATTATTTTTAACTACCTATGGTTTTTTCCTAGTCATTAGTAGCCTGAAATGCATATGTCAAATAAACCACTGAATAAGGAAGAATGAAATGGAACAGATCTATTAAAAAGGTATAGTGAAGTGTGTTCACTGCTCTAGTGCACTGAGAAAAATTTAGTTTGAATTAGTTTTACTACACTGTTGTATTGGAATACTAAACACAAGACTAGGCAATTTTAAAAAGTAACTGGATAACACACTGGGAAAAATTGCAGATCTATATGAACAGATCTCCATCTTCAGAACTCTCCTCAGAATAATAAATAACAGCATCTTCAGCTGCTAAAATATCCAGATAGGGACATTCCATCAATTACTGAAGGAAGAAATAAAAATGGTTTGTATCACCATGTGAAATGTAAATCCTTGAAGCTTCTGTGCAACAAAAACTTCACAGGTAGATACAGATCTAAGAATACTACCAAGAAATGTCAAAATTTGGAATAGCTAAAGTGCTCCTTCAGTGATACAATATATTAAGGCAGTCTGTACAATGATTTTGTTCAGGAGTAACTTTGTCCAGGACAAAACACAGTATTTGTCTGGCCAGTACAGGAAATTTATAACACAATACTCATGGCAATGGGAAACATTTAAACTGCTTCTGAAAGAAAAAGAAAGGTATTAAACATGTATACATAGCCACAGAGCTAAACTAAATTTTGATTTTTTACTCTCCAATATGAAAGCTGAAATTCATCCTAAAGGAGTCACTATAAGAACAGTACACTACCTAAACATTAAGTTATATAAATTTCAGAAAAAGAAAAAAAAATCAAATTGGTACAGAGGTGATAGCAAAGATATCTAAGAAAGGCATTTTGCACAGACTAAGTCTGAGCTAGAGTTGTGTGATATGGAACTGAACTGAGATATGCTACATGGAAATTTGGATTTTTTTTTTTTTAAACAAGTTTTTAAAAAAGAAAAGGAACAAAACCAAGTTTTGCTTATTCATCCAACTTTAACAAAGAAACTCAAGATACAATGTTAAGATGGCACCTAAAATGCCAATTATTTAGGCTTTTCAATCAGAAGTTGACAAAGATTTTGTTAAAGGAAGAAAGAAAGAAAGAAGGAAGATGACTTCAGACTTTAATATAGGGGTAATGGAATGGTAAAAAAGAAGCTCTGATTTCCTATTGTTACAGCATCAGTCATTAACTGCTAGAAAATTACCTTAACAGCAGCACATAGGGAGCATGAGATGCAGCAGATTTAGAGAAATAGTGCTTTATATATTCTTAATTTTGCATGATTTATAAATAATGACCTCTGGGATTAATATTTTCTCACAGTTAATGGCTTTGGGGCAAACTCCTCTGGATTGTCATTAATTGTCAAGAAATGCTGACCTCAGAGGTCATTCTTATGAAAGTGCTGCATAATGCATATAATAGCTATGTAAATGCTGAGTATCTCTGCAATAAATATTCAAATGAGGTGCTTACAGAATGGTTATAGGTTATTCTTGAGCAAATGCTTTGGCTGGATGTGGGAGGTGGGCAAAGGGAGGGTGTGTGAACACTTACACTCAATGGCAACCAAGGCTAAATGTTTTTATTCTCTTATAAGATGGATCTGGGAATAAGGTTTGGTACTATCAAAGATAAATGATACTGGGACTGCAGGATAAACTCCAGTTTGGAGCTCTGCCCCTTATGGTATTTGGCTGCAGTCGGACGAATTTTGCATTGCACTGCAGAATAACCAGAATCCACTGCCAAATATTCTCAATGTGTCACAAAGGCACATGTTCAGAATCAGAGCATTCTGTCCCACTCATCCTCCTTAGATGTGGATGGCTAGTTCAGACACCTCCCTTAGGAACATAACCATTATTGTCTCTAGTGAAAGCTATGCATCATCAAAGAGTATCCCTGAATTTTAAGCACTGAGCCTCCTTGAGTTTGCCAGTCAGACATTGATGGAGGAGGAAGTTTTCCCTCATGAATTTAGACAGCAGAGAAAGAGATTGCTATCAAGTCTGTCTGCTCTGGATTCTGTACTGTGGATAGACACACAACTACCACTAGTTGTAGTGGGCAGTTGTCTTTTTGAAATTATGATGTCCGCAGTGTCCACTTCTTGCACAATAATAGCCACTAAATATAGAGAGCAGATGTTGGAAATCAGTGTTCATGGATCATTTCCTTCCTAAATATGAGAGGAATTCAAATTACTTTACCCTCTTCCCAAGTATCCTACCTTCTAGATTATAACATAGACAGGACTACAGTCACTTTCTGCAATTCTTATAGAAGCCAGAACCCTACTACCTGCAGAGGCAAAACCCCCAAGAAACAAGTCCCTAGAATTCAAATACTTAGCCAATTCTTCAAGCTTTTAGGTTGAACATTATTCAGGAGAAGAGATGTTTATTTATCTGATCCACAACCTAAGTTCTGTTTTGGTTTCTGTGTTAGATCAAACACTAAATAAAAAAGAAAATGCTTGGGAAGACCTCCCTGTCTCAAAATCTACATTATTTAGGTGCTACTTCTGTGAAGAAAAACACTGGCCTGCTCTAAGATGTTTGGTGTCTGGTCATAATTTATCTGAAATGCAATGAAGTCTGAGCAAAAACAATACCACTAACCTCTTACAATGATGCACTTCGGTAAAACATTAGACACTACTAAACACCAAACATCATAGGGTTAATTAGAAAACAACTGAATATCCAGTCCTTCAGGATTAGGGTAAAAATATCCAAGTCACTAAATTACTTTGATAGAGGCACCACAAACCTGTTTCATGCCTCAAATAACCCACTTCTAGATGACTTAGGGCCAGCTGTCCCAGCTCTGTGCACCCCCAGGCTCCTCACCAGTGGTGTGGTGTGAGAGGCAGAAAAGGCCTCGACTCTGTGTCAGTACTGCTCAGCAATAGCTAAAACATCCCTGTGACATCAATGCCATATTCACAAAAAATCCAAAACCCAGCCCGGTACTAGCTACTATGAAGATTAACTCTTAATCAGCCAAAATCACCATATTGCCATAGATTTCAAAATTTATCCACAGTACACACTAAGAGGGATCAGCCTTAATTACTAGGTCAATTTGCTTTGCCAAAGTGAAATAACCCAAACTTTAATTGGATCAAACAAGATCTATATTGATTTTGTTTGAATTTCACAAAATAAAATAAGAAAATAAATACATTTTTATTTAAAATATTTTTGAATTAAAATAAGATTGCGTACTCAATCAATCACATACTGTGATGTTCTTAATTGTTATGAATGTAAATCTTTGTAACATTACCAAAAATTAATAAACCTTATTCATTATTTTATAATTATTGTGTATTCTAGTTAAATATATAGACAGCATGAATAAAACATGCAACACATCAATGGGGATAACTCATTACTAAAACCAACCTAGTATTATTTTGTTTGAAAGATAAGGTTGTGTGCAGGAGCATAGGCCATTGATTTATCTCTGGAATTGTAAATCATGTTTCACAGAGGAAGAGTCACTCCATGAAAAAAAGCAGCAACAGCATTCTTCCCTTTCCTTCTGCCAAATAATTTTCTACAGCACCATAATTTTAAAAGCATCATTGGAAATGATGTTTGATTGTCCCTTAAAACTCACCTCTCAAAAAAAAAAAAAATTAGGAGAAAATAAGACTAGTGTTCTGTCTAGCTAAACAATCTTGTAATTTTTGTGAAGATAGATTACTAAATCCACAAGTGAATAAAATATTTCAACTAGAGAAAAAGCCTTGAATTGGCACCAAGAAAGCACTTTTGCTTTTTCTTAATTTGATTTAGAGGATTGACAAGTGACAAGTAGTAGGGCAAGAAACATGGACAAGATTTGAGAGTAGGTCTTGACTAGAAGTTAGTGATATAGTCAGATATTAGAGAAGCTAGCAGACTTAAAGGGTTAGGGATTGTGTAGATTTATTCAGATCAAGGAATCAAGTTACTGATTGAATCAAGGGGCAGGTGGGAAGGAAGGAAGATCTCTACATTCATGTTAATCCTGAAGAAGACTTAAAACTTCAAGCTCTTTGGGACAGAAAAGAACAGAGCAGTTCTGGGCTTATAAATCTATCTTATAAATACAACATTTTAATATAAATCCTTGTCTCTCTTGCAGAAGTCATCCATTTTGGTTTTTTGACATGAGACAGCGCTTTTTTTCTGTTGGATCAGATTTCTTCCAGTTTGGCATTTTGAATCCATTTACAAAAGGATAAAAAAGCACTAATACTAGTACAAGAAAAGGAGAAAGCACTTGCAGATGGAGGTGGAATTGCACTACGGAGTGAAAGTAGGAAGCAGCTCAGACTGATTCAGACGGTGTTACAAGTGATACTGACTAAGCTGGTAAAAATGCTGTCTAATTTAAGACAGAAAAATCTGCCTCTGCTGGCTCCTCAGCCACCTGTCTTAAAAAGTTGCCATCAAGGCTTTCCTAAAACTCCTTGAAATGCTCATGCTCTGGCAGGTTTTCTCTCTGGCTGAAAACAAAACTGAAATGCACATTTGACTGAAAGGAGAATTTTAACATTGACTGGTGATACGGTAGACCTCAGTCAGTACCTGTGAGTGCATGAAAATGAAGGATAGATAGACCAGACAATTCTGGTAAAATCTTGGTGCTGAACACATGCAAGGATGGTGGAACAAGACTGCCATGTAGAGAATGCATCACACTACCCTGTAACTTTTTTTACAGACTGATATCATCAATATATTAGGTATATTTAATAATTCTATATCTTTCAAATTTCAATTTTCTGCCAGAAGTGCTGCAAACAGTAATAAATATTTTACTGCATGACTCATACTGTCTGGAACAAATTTTAATGGATTATATCTTAATGCTGCAATTCGGGCATTAAAGTTGTGATTAATAGAATTGCATTTTAACAAAGGAAAAATCTGTCCATAAGAAAAGAAAATACTGTTTGTAATTACAATGACAGTGGCATGATAATGATATTGTACCATCAAACATTTTCTAATAATAGAAAGATATAGAAAATATGTTTTATGGATGTAGAGCTGAACCACTTACTTTTGAAAAGCCATACTTGATGCACTACACAGTAACAAATGTCTTACTATTGTCACTGCAATAAAAAGGAGGAACAAATATCTGAACTAAGTATATAGAATGTCTACTTGTTAAAGAAAATACAAATTGTTAGGGCATAACTGAACTACACAGTAATTATTTCAGGAAAATCAAATATTTAATATGTTTAAAAGATTTTTTGGTTTTCAGTATGAAAACCCAAACCATTAAACCTGATTGCTTCCACATTTGTTTCATTCAGCCAATGAACCAAAAAAATCAATTAGTTGCACAGCCTTGTTTTGATGGTACTTTTCTTACTTGACAAGTCCCAGGGAGAGTAAACAGCGTAATGATCCAAAGAATATTCTGCTATCATAGCCAAATAAAAGTTCTCAAACGAAATACATTAACATATACAGACAACCCTTACTTCAGACTGATATCTTCTGAAGATAGTTATTTATATGTATATGACTGTGGATCAACTGTAATTAATTTTCTTTTCATCACTTCTAGATACTTTGAAAAGTTCAAACACAAATCAAACTATATTCCATCTCCAGCTTAGAGAATGACGTGGATTATATTACCAGAACTTCAATTAAGTAACCATGCAATTTATTTGTTGTACTGAAGAAAAATAGAGGCATAGAAATGAGATTTGAAGTATTTTATCATTTAGATCTAAAAGACTTTTCTCATATGGGAAAAGTGACTTCAGATTTGTGCAAGCCATCCTTGAGGATTAGTTAGCTGTCACCCGAGTAGAAGTGCTTCTCTAATGTGTCCTGGTTTACTCTTTACTTTGTGATTTGGTATCAATCCTGTTGCTGTGAGGGAGTTTGGAGCAGAGTACACACACAAAGACACAGACAAGGGCACACTCTGAGTCCTTATTTTCTTAGCCGATAAATAATTTAACACTAATTTACTTAATAGCAAAAGGTAGCTCTTTTAATTTTACTAATGAGTCTGCAGTAATAAAATGTGTGATAGCAAATTAAAAGCAAGAAGATTTGGGGTTTTTTTTTGTCTACAGACAGAGATCCTGCTACAAATAAGTAGCAACATTGCTTTTACAATCATTAGAAAAGTTAAGGAGCAAGAACTAGACTTACTACACCAGAGTTTACCAACTATGAGGCAGGTATTTGTATATTGTTAGAATTAATATTCACATGAAATAATTCTGGAACAAATTTTGTATTTTAAAGAACCATAAAGAAGATCACAAAGACTTCTTGTTAAATTTAACCATAAACTGTGTATCCATTTTTTCTCAAGAACAAGACATGAGTAACTGCTTTGGCCTTAACAGAGGGTAACAATAACTGAAGATAATTTTTACTCTCTCCTAGAGTACAATGCTAAATCAAACCATATTAATAAGCACATTTTTTTTTTTTCCATATTAATAAGCACATCTCAGAATCACTGCAAAAATGTGCTGAACATGAAATGCATGTACACAGCTACTCCATTGTGAAGCAGGTCAAAGGCAGAACCATTTTTGTCTGTAGCTGAGCTGTTCAGACACAATCAGTTTGTGATACCTTAAGGTCCTGGCTCAGTTTCTATGCAGTTGAGCTCAGTGTTTGGTGAAGAAATCAAGCTAAGATTTTTCATAGGTATTTAGCACTAATTTTACCCATTTGACAATATTAAAGCAATACATACACCAAACACCATACTCATAGATGGTGTAAATAAGCATCTTTTCTGTGTTGTCCTATAAAATAAAAGAATCAACAATCCTATAAGCCTAAAGTTACATTTACAAACCAACCCCTGTTTTCCTGAGAAAGAAAAAGCTCTTGAAACCACATGTGTACATATATATATATAGATATACACATACATGCAAACAGACATATATTGTTTTAGCAGTACCATACAACTACTAAGGTCTCCAAGAGAGTACCTGTTGGAGTATTTTGTGGGTAAAAATTATCCTCTGCTGTGCTCTGTGAGAAACATCCTGTTCATGGCCTTTTTTGTACACATATTAATTTGTGTTAAAAAAGTATTATTATCTTTTGCAATTCTTACAAATATTTACATCAAATTTTACTCAGAGGATTTTTCATCTTTTTATTATTCTTCTCCTTTTTATTTCTCCTCCAGTCTAAGGCAGAACTCTTGACATAACAATGTAAATTATTTTTTGGTAGCTTGACTAAAAAAATTGATACCATACTCATTGCCTCATTTATTCAGATCCTGCAGAACTTCGAGAGCATACCATCACCAAAATTAGAGACCATTTGCTTACTCAGTCTTGAAATTACACAGTAACTTCAGTAAAGTGAATAAAAGCAACACAGTCGTTAATTTTTTTTCCTTGAAAAATGCACATGGTGGCTGTTAGCTCCATACCATAACTTCTTTTCATAATTAACACACAGATTTTCAGTACTTTGGATTATTTAACAAAATATGTCAAAAAGAAGACTGTTGCCATCTTGCATTTTCAATTATCCTGAAAGCTTGATATAATAAGCATCAGGACACAGGGAGTTTGTTGTCAAAAACAGACTCCAGTTTTTAAAGTATTGCTAAGCTCATATTTTGAGCTTCAACACAGAAAATTCATCAAATAATCATGCCACATTTGACTTTTTCCTGCCAAAATCTTTAACACAATTAAAATTATAAAGCTGATAAAGAAAAAAAAAATCAATTAAATGCACTTTTCTCTTCCAGCTGATATTTTTGCCTTGTGATCTACATTTTGCAAACATAGGTTTGTTAAATTTGCCATGTGATGGATGAATTACTCAACATCTTTAACGCACATATGGCCAAAGAGATGAAAAATGAAGAGGCGAAAGCATTTGATTTTAAAACATGAATATTTACAACAATCACTATTTGAATGTAATGAATTTTAATTTAGAGTTTCCTCCACCTAGCACAATATACTATCCTTTACCTAAGCTTGCCATTCTTTTTTAAAAATTATCTTTTTGAACCAATCAAAAAAGTTGAGAAAAAGCTAAGATTAATGATATCATCACTCACATTTCTTTAATTTCTTTTATTAAAATTTGGTAAATATTCTTGCCATTAGCATTTTTGAAATTTAATTAATGTATACCCAATTACTTATATCAGTTGCAGTGTTTAAAGGATCCTAATTTGTATACATTAAAAAGTTACCATTGAGGATAAAACTGTCAGCTCATAATCACATTGTTGCTATAATAGAAGCATTCTCTATCTTACGTTTCAACAAGTCAATGAAAAATGTTGCCAGACATCCCAAATTAATGCCTTCTTTATTTTGCCTTGTTTTAAACAAAACACAGTCTACATCAAGCAAATAATTCAAATGTTTGAGGAGCTTCCAAACAGATATGGCAGGTGAAGCTCAAGTTACAAAGCTTTTTTCTATCCTGTCACTTGGAGTTACTCACTGGACTTAGTCATCACCACGTTACATTCAAAGTAACTTCAGAAGCAGCCTATATTTTTTCATTGCTAAGCAGAAAGATGGAAAAGGTTTCCAAGTTTGTTGGGTTTTTTAGTGCTGAAGTTCCAGGTGTGCCAGCAGGAGCCACAAGTACTGATTTACAAATGTGCTGTCAAGACTGGCAAAGACATTTGGGCAGCTGTCTGCTTTGTGCTGATAGCCATGTGCAGGCTGGAGGGGGCACTTGTTTCTCCCTTCCTCTCCTTGCCTCAGCCTCCCATCCCTGCAAAGGTGCATTTTCAGTTTTAATCTTCCTTGGCTCTCCTGGCATTGCTTACCCTGCTTTCCTCACCATCACAAAGAGGCCCCTCTCACACCACAGCCATGCTGACCCCTCACAGCACCCATCACACCCTTGTCTTGGCCTTGATCAGATCTATGGGACAGGTACAGCCTGTCTCAATGTCACGGGAGATTCCTCAACATTGGCAAATCAATTGATCTGAAGTTACTTTTGTGTGCAATTATTAATTACTACCAAATATACAACTAGTAGCTGGACGGTAAATTCAGGCCAGTGATTGCATCATTATTGTTGTTATCATTATTCCCATATCCAAGGTAACTGATCATGTGAAGACAGCTAACCATGGCCTCAGACAAATACACAAAGTATTACACAAAGTAGATCAAATACACAAAAGGGGAAGGTGCTGCCATACTGAAACAGTTTGCACTTCAGCATTGTCACTGGTATGTTCTAGAAACCTTCATCTATAGAATTGCAAAAAGATTCATAGCATTGTACAAGTGTGTGATGTAGGAAAAGGAAAATTGAAAAAATCTTTCTGTTCAATGTTTCTCTGTGGTAATTTTTAAAAGGATTTGCAGCAAACTTATGTGGTCTTTGCAAGACAGTTTTGTTTTTTTTTTTTTAAGATTTCTTTTGCCACAGACCTTCAAAAGCCTGAGACTTCTACAAGATTTATTTGTGCAGTCTACCAGAGTCCACATATCCCAAGACAAGGGATCTGTCCTTCACTGTATTCAAAAGTTACCCTGGTGGATTAACCTTGTCTGGCTGTCAAGTGCCCACTAAATTGCTCTTGCATACCTCCTCAATGGGACTAGAGATTAAAAATCCACATGTGGGTCATGATAAAGGAAGTTTAATGGGGAAAGGGGAGGAGGGAGGGAAGAAAAGGCTGAAGCAAAGCAAAACCAAAGGACATTTATTCTCTACTTCCTATCAGGCAGCAATGTCCAGCCAGTAGTAGGCTCCCAGTATGCATAGTGTTTACTTTGGAAGACAGAGAGGATATTTCTTTTGCATAGCCAGTTTAGCACATAGTGATACCAAGAGGAGCTGTGCTTCCGTAGGAAAAACATCTGAAGAGGCTTTAACTCCCTCATAATGTGCCAGTATTTATCTTCTGTTAGGGTAGTGGGCTTCAAAATATTCCTGCCTGATACTGAAGGAATTGAAAATACATCTTGTGTACCTATTCCCTGAAGCCCCTTTTGATTTTCCTATGGCTTCTTCCTTCAATCTCATCACTACCAACTTGGATAACTAATAGAGAGTAATAGTCAGAGGGCCATACCAGATCAGAGAGTTTCCTAATAAAGTCCCATACCCAGGCCTCAGGGAGGCAGAAAGCTTTCCTGTGGATTTGTCCTGTCAGTACGTTGTGTCTCTCTGAAGGGAGTTGCCTATGACTGTTGCCCTTCTTTTTTGCTTTGTAAAGCTAGTTGCAACACATGGGCTTGGCTGACTCACCCTAGGCAACCTCCAAGATGGTTTTTCTCTTACCTTATCATTTTCCTGGCTTCCAGTTTCCAGAGCCTCATATCTTTTCCATAGGGGCAGCCAGTGTGGGAAGGGAGACCAAGAGGGGATTTTTCTGCTACCCCAAGCAGGGATCTGCCTCCACTCTTCCCTGCCTCTTAAGCCTCCTCCTGCCTGTGAGCTAGAGCATAGGGGATTCTCTGTTTCCTGAGGTGCAGTGGGCTGCTACCCTGCCCCAGGGTTGGTACAGAGCAGCTCCAGCAGGCAATCCTTCTCAGATGCCCTGTTACTTCTTAACCTTTCCACTTCCTCTTGAAGTTGTACCACCAGGCTGAGTAGAGCATCAGCCGCTCACACCTCACATCCTGCTTCCTTTTGATACCAATTATACATGTAAAAAATATAATGTGCATAAGAAATAATTGTATACTGAAGAATATACAAGAATGAAAGAGAACCAGCTGTTTGAGCCATATTAGAACATCAGAACTCAAATCTTCCATGGGCTTCTCTGGGAGCAGACAGCACAGTGACCAGTCTTACTGAGAACAGTGTTATGCCACAAGGGGAACTTGACCTTCTGAACTGACCCTCTCAGTCTAGGGGAAGCATCTCTGGGACATGGCATTAGGAATCATGAACAGCAAAAATCACCACCTGGGGCAGGAGCCAGCTGCTCTATTATGGAGTAAAAGCCTGATCCTAGAGAGGCTCAAAAGCACTATTTAAGAACATTTATTTCTTAAAATTTTTATATACTTTGAAACAAGTAAGCCAAACTTCGTCTTCTTTGTATTGCCTATAGATAAGACAGGAAGCATTGGATAAAAATAAGCAGCACAGATCAGGAATCATTTGGTCTGACTGAAGGAAAGAAGCAGGTTATGGATTTTATGAACACATACATTTAACATGTAGTTGCTGACAAATTACTTCATTCAGACTGTTGGATTTATGTTCCACTAATTTCTTTTCCTTGGGGAAATAATCAGTAAATGTAACACATTATTTATGGAAAACAATTAAATTGTTTAGAGTAAAAACCAAAGTATTTCTATTTTGGTTGATTGTTTGGGAACATTCTTGCTTACAAATTCAAATAGCATTAATTCATGGGTGACATTTGTAAACAACAGTCACTGTTAAACATTCATAATAAGCATTAGCACTATTGTGTGGTATCGTATATAAAGAGAATAAAAAGAAAGGTGACTTTTCAGCATTTTGTGGAAGAGTAACATTTTATTTACACTTCCTAAGGACATTTGAAGCTGCATATCACACAATTTAGTCAGAAATCAAAGGACATGATTTGTTTTTATTTCTTAGCAAGACATTTCCTGCTCATTAGCAATACAGCACTGAATTATTCTTAGATCATTCTTTCTGTTTACTGAAAGAGATATAAAGGTTATGTCTAACAAATTCCTCTTTAAAATGAGGACAGTAATTTAGTGGTACATAGGGATAGATGTACAAAAGACAAATAATTAGAGCTAGTGACATTGAAACCTAACTGCATGAGGCCTCTTTACTTCAAAGAAACTGAGTATCACTAGAGAAGGGGAGGGAAAAGAAGATGGCAGACTGCCAAGGCAAGTTTCTGCTGGGCGACAGTGTGAATTCCAAACTAGGAAAATGCTTGTTATTTAAGCAAATTTGACTGTGGTTTTTTTTCCATTTTTGTCAATATGATGTATATTTGACCATATAATCAGGTTAAAAAGGTGTCCCTCAGTAAGGTATGCATGTGGCATTATAGGGGCTGTAGCCAGTTTCACATTATTAAAAAATATTTCCTGGTTCATAAGTTCAAAGGCTAATATTAAATATTGATATATTTTGGAAAGCAACTTGAACTTTGTTTCTTTTGAAAGTATTTTGAAAAGGAAATGTTGTGCTTCAATTTTTTTTTTCCTAACACTGAGGTTTTTTATTTGAATGCTCTCTTTTTGAAAGTATTTTATATCTAAAAACGTAAAAATGTATTGGTGGAGACTGCTACCATCTACACCTCCTTCAGAAGCAGAAAGAAAGAAGTCCCAACTCAGAGAGTTCCTCCTCTCCTTTCTCAGCAGACCATGAAATGCATGGTGCTGAACAGGATCAGAATGCTGAACATCTACAGAAAGTTTTCTTGTAATAAATATTAATATTATTAAACAATTAAATAATATTTATTTTTACTATCAAAAGTTTTTAAGAAATATCAACTTCATTACAGTGTGTTTGACTAGATTAAGTTAACGGAAGGTCCAAAGCCAAAAACCCTTGTGTTAAAAAATTTTCTTCTCAAAGAAATAAATTAAACTGATTGTTTGGCTTTAGATTTCCCTGGAAAATAGGGACAATTGCTACCAATTTTGTTACTTTTTTTCTTTGGTCCACTTCACTTTCGATTTCATTGGACCTTGAAAATCTTGTGTACAGAAATAGAATAAAAAGGAAGAATCTTTTTCTATGAAGAGAAAATTTTTCACTTTTACTGTTTTTTCATAGTTTTTTTCTGGTTTTTACATGGTATTCAAATCAATCTTAAAATGTCCATGACATAACAAAACAATGTATCAAAGCTCTCAAAGTAACAACTTAATGCTCATATTTACTGAAATATCAAGGACAGTTTAAAAATTAGTCAGTTTTTCTTCTTAACTCTGTTGAATATATAGTCATCTAATAATATTATAGGATTCTGCTCAATCTGCTCATTTCACTAATCAGGCAGCACACTTTTGTGCATTGCTTATTTTAGTATTTGAGAACATGAATGTTTTACAATTTCAGTTACAGATTTCATCAATCCAATTGAATGTTGCATGGATCCACCTGCATGTGAAAATCCAGGTAGATGCAGAGCTGATTAGCCTGTAGTAACATTTTAAGGGCTTTCTTTAAGCAGTATTTTAAGGGTGGGGGTTTTTTGGATTTGTTTTTTGTTTTTTTTTTTTTCTTCAAGTATTATTTACATAAAAAATACTCTGGGTATGGACAGTTTTTCTCATCCCAACTGCTGCAGAAGTTATCCCTTCACATCCTAGGGCACTCAAGCTGGCTTGGAAGGGACCTTAAAGATCACATAATTCCAACAATTTCAGTAGACCAGATTGCTCAGAGCCCCATCCAACCTGGCCTTGAACACTTCCAGGCATGGGGCATGCAAAACTTCTTTAGGAAACCTATTTCACAAACCTCACAGCAGAGAACTTCCTAATAACTAATCTAAACCTATGCTCTTCCAGTTTGAAACCATTCTCCCTAACCAATTACATGGTTTTGTAAATAGTCTCCATTTTCCTTTTAGGATCCCCTCAGGTCCTGAAAAGCCACAATCAGGTCACCCTGAAGCTTTCACTTTCCCAGGCTGAGCAAACCAAATTTTCTTAGCCTTTCCTTGTAGGAGTTGCTCTGCTCCTTGGCATAACTCTCTGGCAGTGTGACGCAGTCAGTACTGTGCTGTCAAACCTTTGGTGCATATGATAATTAGTATAAAGGCATCTCAGGGAAACATTTTCTAATTTTTTTATGAAGGCAGTCTAGCCAATCTGAGCCTAAATTACCAAATAGCAGACCACTAACTGAAGAACTGAATAAGTTCTGATGAAGGACTGAATAAGTTCTGATACTTGTAAAGGAAGAAAGGAAGCGGAAAGAGACTGAGATATCTGCACAAATTCACTTAAATAGGACCTCAAACTTTTACTTTTCTTAGGCAGATTATGTACAGGAAACACTTAGAGATTGCTGAAATAAGAAAGGCAGACAGAAAGACAGACGTATTCCCCATCAAACACAATAACAAGAAGGAACTGAAAGGTTTTGAAAAGGCCAACATACTGACACTGCCTGCTGGCTTCTCCTGTGAGGGGACAGGATTTTGAGAGTCATTATGCTTTATTGTATGTAATCCTGTCCCACCAAAGCTGGAAGGAGAGAGGAAAATACAGGCCAGAGAGAAAGATGAGGAGAGAGAAGGAGCCTCTCTCCAATGGAGGATAAAGAGAACTTCTTGCAGGGAAGAGCAAGAAGGGACTGGAGCACAAAAGGCCAAGATGACAGTTTGATATAGATACTGAAACACTGCTAGCAACAAAAAGAAATACCAGTGCTAGGTACGTTTCTAGAAGATAATAGGTGGTAAATATCTGAAGGCTATGAACACAGGCAAACAAGAGCAATGTGTTGGAAAGTTCAGATTGTTTCTTCCCTGTAAATACTTGGGAGTTTGAATTCTAAATATTTCTGGTCATGTGCAGAAAGAAGGGTCAATGAAAACCTTGCAGATTTGTCATTGCTGTACAACACTAATTATGGTCAGTTTTACAGAAATTACATTTTTTTGATGCTGCATTTTAGTACACAGTCCTTGAATTATACATATGCCATCCTGCTTTCCTACAGAGTATCCCACGGGAATATATTTGGAAATATATGAAAATGACTGCATTTTATTTCTACTAGTGCTGAACTGCTAAACTATATTAGTTGTTTCTGAATAGCAAACAGCTATCACACTTTCACTTACACACACAAGTATATATGTATATTTCTGTATATATGTATACATGCAAAAATAAATGCATGGGGACTTTTGGGTTTTGTTCAGCTTATCCCTCATTTCTTGACAGCATTTCTGTGTTTTCATACCACCTCGGTCTGAGTTCAATAATACATTACTAGTGTCCATTACAAAAGGACAAAATATTTCTGTTAGGTTTGTTATTCAGCACAAAAAAAAAAATCCCATGAGTAACAGTAAACTAAAGTATAATCTATTCCTTATAACACTGAAACGAGTGCTGAGCAAGTTACTTAAAACTCTACATGAATAAAGTATTGGAAACAGGCCCTAAGGGAAAGCTAAGGTTTAATGGCTATAGGGATAATAGTGATACATTTCCTGACACACAGCATTCAAAAGAATAGATTCCATGATGACTGTTTCTAAAGTGCTAGATTAGTTGGAGCTAAGCAAAAATTGGTAGATTTTTATGACCCTTGCTATTTCTTATGGGAAGAAATCCTACCTTGGAGCTAAGTATTAATCTATGCTCATAGTAACCATCAAACCTGTAAATGAAAAGCAAAGTGAATGAAGACTTACAAAACCCCACGTCCTTAGTTTCTTTCTACTCTAACTATAATCAAATAGTATCCTGAAATTTTAATTAAAAATATTATGAAATTAATGCTTTACAAATTGTTCTTTGGCGGCAAGGATCACCACAGCACTAGACATAATGGAAACTAAGGAAATATAATTTATTTAACATTTTGCTATTGGGTTTTATAGAAAGAATTCTTTCCTTCAAAAGGATTGACTATTAAGTAACTGACCAAAGGCTCCTATTTAACATAAAGCTTCCATTACTCTGGACTTTGAATTTATGCAGGTCACACATGTAAATTTGTCTCTACCTTTATAATTTAATCTTTAAATCTGGTATATAAAGATATCGCTCTCATACTTTTTTTCCCCTACTGTAAGAAAAAAATAAAAAGCTAAGATTTTTTCATATAAATTGTGATTTCATATAAATTGTGATTTCATTAACAAAAACTTTTTATATATAAGCTTATTCTGTTTCAGCATTTGGCTAGTCAAAGTTGATGGGAAAGTTTTACTGAGTACAGAAGTAGAAAGAAAATCTTCAGAATATGTTTGAATTCCACAAATTCTTTCTAAAAATCTAATCTTGAAGTTTTTTCTAAAAATACAGGTTTAAAATGAATAAATTCAAGAGGTAAAAAATGTTTGCTGCTTTAAGCCCTGGCAGAGCTTATTTAGTAGTCATATTACACTGCTGATAAAATAAAACTCATCATTTCACTTTTTAATTATGTGATAAACTGTATTAACTTGAAGTTTCAAGTCATAGAATATCCTGAGTTGGAAGAGATCCATCGAGTTCAGAGTCCAACTCCTGGTCTGTGCAGGACACCCTGAAAATCACACCCTGTGCCTGAGAGTGTTGCCAAATGTTTCTTGTGCTCTTTCAGGCTTGGTGCTGTGACCACTTCCCTGGGGAGCCTGTTCCAATGCCCAACCATCCTCTGGATAAAAAAAAATTTTAATGATATTTAACATAAACTGCCCCTGACTAAGCTTCATATTATTCTAGGGATTATTATCCTCTCTTAAAAGTTAAATTTTCATTCAGACATGAATGATTTTGTTAGACCCACCACAGGTATAAGTGAAAACTGAGATTACAATATGAGAAACTCAATTAGGGGACAATTTTAAATTACCACTGTACAAGCAAGATATGTTTCCTATTTACTTTTCATTTATGTGCAAAGTAAGTAAGCAAAGGACTGCTATTAAAGATGATTCCAAAAGGTGATATTATCTCTGTCTCAGCAAGAAATGCTAGAATCAAAGAAAACTCACATATTTTTGACATTAAAAAAAGCTACTAAATTAAATGTGTCCCACTGTTTCATCTCTTTTGACTGCATGTAGTATACTCATCCACTTGTGTTTACAGATAAAAATAATTAGTACATATATTAAACCTTCCAACCCCCCAATGTTAGCAGTCTGCTTGTAAATAACCCTTTATTTTCCATGTTTCCATCTGAACCAGCGGGTATGGTTCCAAAAAATTTTTATAGATCAAGGAGACACAGTATTCAGGCATCATCTCAAAAAAAAAAAAAATTCATATTTTTCCTCCTATTACAGATGAGGTATCAGTGAAGGCCTTTTGCAGGTACTGCACAGCAGCATCACAAAGTCCCTTTGATCTTTTCTGAAACTGAGCCAATGATGGAAAGAAGTCCAACATGTGCTGTTGACTTCAGTACCCTGACAATTCCTCTGGACCACTAAGGTAGGGCCATTTTGACCACTTCAAACCATTACAGGTTGAAAAACACACTGTACAAAGAAAGTCCAAGAGAAGCAAGCCAAAGAGTCACAGTGCCTCTCAACTGCTATGGAAAGCAAGCCAACTTCCAGGTTTAGCACGGAATATCAAAATTCTCCTCCAGATTTACCCTTCCTCTCTCTCTCTCTGCAACATGTTTTCTTCAAGATGCTACCAATAATATCCCCGCACACATTATGCAAATATTCTAATATTAGCAACAAAAACACAGTATGAAGAACCATCAGTAAGATTTCTTGAACAGTCACTGAAAGAGAGAATCAGCCTTACCCTGTGATAAGTTATATGGGTCTTCAGTGTCAGCTTCATTCTGTGAGAAACAGCAAATAGATTCTTCCTTCTGACCTGAGCACTTAAGGACTGTTCTGCAGCACAGCTCAGATGAACCCTCTGATGGGGATAACATGATAATTCAGTTGTAAGAGCTGAGTAGGTGATCTCATTTATAAATTCCACCTCACTTATGCATCAAAAAAATTTCATATTCTGGAAATAACTGTTTGGTATTGAGGGACAGGCAAAGAGTGAATTGATAAATATCACCACAGCTGGTGGTTTAAGTTAGTTCCATAATTAATGGAAAATGAACATTGCAAGATGTTTGGAGCTTAAGATTTATCAAAGTGAAAGAAAATGTAATGTAATCCATTCGACTTTATTTTTTTCTTATGATCTAGAGCATGGATTCTAATAAAAATCTGTTTATAAATCTATCTGTCATTGGATCACAAACTGAACTATAAAAAATTCTTTAATTTTCCCCAGATTAAATTCTATTTTATGTCTCAATATGAGAGTTTAACATTTACTGCTGCTTATTCTCCTTCCTTCTTATTTTTCCATTTGCATATTCTTGAGCTTTTTTTCGAAGGTACTCCAGCACTCATCAGTCTTTTTATTGATCTGATCCAACCTGTCTGGATAGGAAGAAAACAGCCATTGTCAAGTTCTTTTTTGATCACTTTAGCAAGCTCTTTCATTGCAGGGTCATAATCCCCCCAGAATAAGAAAAGGAGTCATGATCAGAAAAGACAGAGCAAGAAGAAACTTTC
>LTAT01000002.1:42157537-42174996 GCA_003286495.1 Chlorodrepanis virens
TTGTTTTTTTTTTTTTTTTTTTTTTTGCTTTTGTTTTTGTTTTTGTAATTTATCAGAAAGAAATCTTTGATTGCTGGCAATCTGAATATGGAAAAGACTGGAGAAGGAAATTGAAGTCAACATCAAAACAGATCAATGATACAGTTATATTTTCCTCTCTAAGGGTTCTTTTGCTCCCTCAAGAATCTTGCTCCTTTACTCTGTTCTGTCCCATAATGAGAGAAGCTATCTTCTAGATGTAAAAGATGAAACATCTAAGGTACAACATATTCCCAATACAGAACAGCAAATGAAACCTTTCTCATCAATGAGAGACACATGTTTCAAGGCTACAGAACTGGTTATGCCTTATTTGGAGTTCCAGTTCTGGTCTCCACAGAACAAGAGACATGGACATAATGATAGAATCCAGCAAAGGACCATGAAGGTGATTCAAAGACTAGAGCATCTCTCCATAAGGGGCTTAAGGAGCTGGTACAGCTCAGTATGGAGAAAAGAAGGCTCAGGGAGCTCTTCAATGCTTGCCAGTACCTGGAGAGAGGGTGTACAGAGGACACAGACGGATTCTTTCCAGTGTGCCATTGTCAGGAGAAGATGCAATGGGCATGAAATGACACTGGAGAGTCTCTCTAAAAATCGGGAAAAGTGTTTTTACTCTGGCACAGGTCGCCCAGAGCAGTTCTGGAGCCTCCCTCCATGGAGATATTCAAAAGCAATTTAGACACTCCTCTGGACAATCAGCTCTGGGCGACCTTGCTTTGGGCATCCATTCCTCCACACGTGATTTCCAATCTCAGTCATTCTGTGATTATTTTGAAGCTTTCACCATAAATAATATATTCTGACAAATCTGAAATACAACATATGAGTTAATACAATGGAAATTATCTTGCCATTTTCTGAACACTTTATTAGTTGTGATAAAAAGTATAAACCAAACCCCTGCAATTTTACTATTTTTCTGTTGTGTAGTATTCACATTACTATTTAACAACACCAAAACACTTATAAATGTCCTTTGTCAATTATAGACAAAAGAACTCCTCTCATGCAACATTCCTTTTGACTCTAAATTTCTTTGGACTCTGCTCTTTCACCCTTTTCTTTCCCTTTCTGTTAGTCTTTTATCTTTCACACTTTTTTCACTGCAAAATTGTTTCAAGTTATTTTATTCCTCTATGTACTCAAGTACTTTTCCAAAAGAAAGAAAAATATTAGTTAGGCATTTTCTCATCTAAAATAAAATGTTTTATTCTTAGAAAGTGGAATCCCAGCTCTTTTAGATAGTCCTAAATGCTTTTTAGACATGAACTTTAATTGCTTCTTGGTCCTTTTTCAGCTGAATAATGCACAAAAAATAAATGGAAGAGTATAATTATAATATCCAGTTTACTTCATTTCTTTTTCTATGTGACATAGTGAAACAGTTCACTACATATACATATATTTATAGATAGATATAGATATTTGTATCATCCATAGGATTTTTTGTCTTCATTTCTTTGCTGAATACTTCCATATACACACATTTTACCTAAGAACACCTTGCTATTCAATTTTCTTCCCTCTATTATACATTTGCAAAGCAATCATATGATAGTTTCTCATCCAATGTAATCAAACTGCAAATACAGATGCTCTGCTTAGCATTGTCTGTTCACATACATTCCTCTTGTTTGACTGGTGTTTCCATTCTTCCTACCTATTTTCCACACTATTTCCCCAGGGTTCTGCTCAACTGATTTTTTTCTCACACACATTTTGCTTGGTCTCTGTTTTCTTATCAAGATAGGAGTCAAGCAATCCATTCCTGAGCTGAGCAGAGTATGTAATGCAAAACAGAGTCCACAAAGGAAGGTCCTGATGGGTGAGTTCCTACTGCTGCCTGAACTAATAGAGAAGAAGAATGTGTTCAGACAAGCAGAGAAGATAAAATGCGGCAGACTTGTTCAAGGATGAAGTAGCACCAAATGACTGCGTCAACTGAAACAGAACAGAATTGAAGCTGCTGGGAATGAAACAGTGGATGGCAAAGGAACAGAAGCTGATGAGATTTGAAGACATTATTTCCCAAGACAGAAACAAGAGGGCTTTCTTTTAGGGTCCCTTATAACAGCCACAGTGACCATTTAAAAAGAACTACTAAAACCTCATTTCTTCATTTTCAGTACACAATGCAGAATTGCTTTATCTTTAAAAAGATGAAGTAGACTGTGCAACCTGACCGCTGCACATTTTGCTAAATATTATCACCATCATATTTTGTGAAACATTACCATGATCACTTTCAAATACTTGATAAAATCTGTCTAATTGAAACTAAGAATTAGTATCTTGGCCAGTTTGGGCAACCAATTAAAATCTGCAGTGTCATTAATGTGCTGCACCTTAAAAAGTACTAAAATAGAGATAATGAGATGAAATTTTCAACAACTGAACCTTATAGTGATTTCATCCTCACCTTGTCTCTAAAAGCATGTGAAAGCTCTGTCTCTTGTGTTAGAGGGCTGAATGCCAAACCAAAAGGGTCCTTAGTCATTTCCCTATGGAGCTGTACTGCAGCAGCACCAGTTCACTGCAGCCTTAGCACAGTGGCACAGTTTTCCTTTGGAATTGGCTGAGAACTTGCTCACATCCACAAAAAGGAAAATCTTAATGACAGCACCCATATGGGCTAATGCAAATCAAAACTGGTAGACTCCCTTGTAAAGTAGCTAAAGCATCCATGTACAAGCTGTATTTTTTTTTCCTCCATACAGAGATACCAACTGCAACCATTAAATATATTTGACATAACAAGTCAATATAAATTTTGCCAAGTAATGATAAGGGAAATATGGACAAAGGAAGTGGCACTAGCTAAGACAACTCAGCAGCAAGAAATACAGAAGTACAGTGAAACTGTGGACAAATGACAATAAACATATCCTGGTTGCAGAATAGTTGTACTTGCTAAGATTACTCTATTCTAATTATTATAGACTAATATTAATATGTATCTACGTGGCTCCCTATTAAATCTAAACTTTCAACCTCTAGATATGAAACTCTAAAAAAAAAGTAGCCTTCAAAAGTGAAATAAATTTTCTCCTTAGAAAATTTATTGCCTATTTGTTTCCTTGGAACTTCAAATGTCAGAAAATTCAGGTCTAATTCTTTTCTGCCATTTCCATAGTCATTGTACTGCATACATGACTTGTCTTATGCACCACTGGGATAGTACTATTATCTTTTTCTGCAGTTTCATTCAAGATTTCCAACAAATTTCTGTTAAACTTTACTTTTCTGAAACATGCAGTTATTTCATACTTCCTGAACATCCCTTCAACAATTTATAAAAAAAAAGGCGGGTCAACAGTTTAAAAATTATCCATGCTTCTGTTCAATTTTGATTTGGAGGGAAAACCTAAGTACACATGTGATCTATCTTTAGCTTGAAATTTACTTCAGAGTGGCTGGTAGTTCAGTAAAAACAGAGATTACTGGAGGTTGTGTTGCCCAGCTACAGAATCTTTTTCACTTGACAGAGTGATTAACTCTCAAAATTTTTTCTAGTGTGGTTGAAATTGTTTTACACTTCAGCTGTATCATTTAAATTTTGGGAAAGAGAAAGCAAAAAAACCCCACCACTTCTGAATTTCACCAAATATTATCTGTCCACTTTTAAAAATTATGCATAAATATTTATATTTCATATCAAGTATGGTCACCAGTTTTAAACTATAAGTTACATTCAACTACCTCAGAGTGCCTGTACTAGGTGAAATTCTTCATGTCGTCATAACACGTGACCTCCACAATCTTAGCAAACGAAAAAAAGATGTGTTGTTATATTCACTTACAACCCTGTTGGAAATTGCACAGATGCAATTCTTATTGTTAACTTTTTCTTCTTCATGATAGAAGCATTGGTTATGCCAGTCACCTGATAACGTCAGTTTTCTAGAATACACTATTTTGAAAATGAGGGGAGAGATTGAAGCAGCACATGCTTCAATTCATGCAGCAGCAGCAGAGATGGCCACTGCTCCAAGAAAAAAGGACTGGAATATAAAATTGTCCTCTGAAAAATGAATAGACTCCTCTCAAGAAATTACAAGGAAGAAGTTATTTATAAATTTAAGCTGCTTAAGTTGCCAAATATTTGGAGGAATTAAGTTATTTTATGTGGTCTTCGGCAAAAATGTCAATGAAGTGAGTTTTTATTATGTTCCAGCTAAAAAAGAATGAGTTTTGATGTCTACATATTGCTAGTTCAGTCACAATGTGAGTGCAAATAGGATCACTCTAAAAACCACATTCAGCCCCAGAACAATATAAAACACTTCCTCACAGTCAAAATTTACTTACAAGACCTTTATTTTTCTCACAGTGTGACTTCCTTGGATCAAGGACTAACAGTTTTGAGTGTTTTCAAAATGTCTGGTTTTTAGAAATAATACTATAAATAAAAGCATTTTTCTCTTGCCACGTTGAACAGCAATTGTACAAGAATGGCTTTGGCATGCCAGTCAAAACCTCTCAAGAATGCCATAAGGAACCGCACAATATCCCAAAAATGCTCTATGGAATTCTTTATACTAGAAGTGACAATGTTCATGTTTCAAAAAATTCCAAGGTTTTAATAAATTTTAGAGCAATGAATACAATCTTCCTTTTTACATTAACAATTAACATCCAACTAAAGAACCTAGCTATAAAAATCAAAACAAGACTTAATTTTGTCTTTTCAGCAACTTGATTTATTCATTATTCCATTTTGCTGTATTTTCTGCTGGGATAAAGATTTCACACAAATATGCTTTCAGTATGTGTCAAAGGGTTCAAAAGTAAATTAGATATCAGGCAGATTTCATGAAGATATCCATTTGTGCATTTTGAAAGAGTAACTCACACAAATATTTGGATATCGGCTTTATATTGTTCTGGACTCAGGAAATTCCTTGGATATATCCACAGTCATGGATGTAGAGTCTACTTAAAGGTTTGCATAATTAAAAGCCATGGCTAAGAAATAAAACTTTTAACTGCATTGATTCAAGTGTGCTTTAAATCATCATGTTTTTGTATCTGTGGGCACAGAAAAAGAGGTACTAACACCTCTCCTTTTTTGTTTTTTTTCTGCAGTACCCACAAATTAATTTGATTTTTACCTGGCATTTGCACACAGGCTTAGCGATATAGCATGTTTTTCATTGTTTCTTTGGGGACTCACAGTAGGAAATGTTTCTCTGCTCCTCATATATAATTTGGACTATGTCTCCTTTTTATAGAAAGAGACCTTATCCTAATTTTATTCTTTTGATCTATGCCATACCAAAGTAATACAGTTAGTGTCAGTATTTTTAAGAAGTGGAAAATATAACAGTGCACAACCAAAGTTCATCATTTATAAAACAATATGAACAAAATAGCTTGCCAATATGTTAGTAAATATTTGGATGTTATACTTTAATATCTCTATCATAAATGTGTCAGCTCAAACTAAAAGTGCATTGTATACTGCTTCATTGCAAGGACAATGAAAATGAATCCATCTTAATTTTCATTGTCCAAATGTGCGATTAAACCCTGCTGATGTGGTAAATATAAAGCTGTTTTGTTGCTTCAATGTGAGTTGGTTATTACAAGGAAGCCTCCCAGTTTGAGTTTAAATGAGAAATCAAATTGATTAGCATATAATTAGAGATAAACAGGCTCATATAAAAATCTAACCTCATGCAGGCATTGTCTGTTCAGTTAATTAGGGCTCAAACTGAGCTTTCCATTTATAAACATAAATTGGACTTAGTTGAAAATTGCTCTGTCTCCTGGCTTTCAGTGATATGATTCAACATATTTGATAGTCTGTCATTGTGTAATGACATTTAGAACTCTGAATACCGATATGCACTGCACCAAAGATTGCTGAACTTCACATTTGTGATTCAAGTTTAAGCTTCACATCTGCTGTTTAAGAAGAACCTTGATGGCTTAATGGATAAGATGCTGATTTTACCCAGTTTACCTTCTAAGCAATGAGCACGTGTAAAGTGTTATTTGTGCTTAATCCTACGGAAGCAGGAGGCAGCATCCTGCACAATCAGCAATAACTTTTCAAAGACAGATTGAGTAATGTTTGCACCATGTCCCTCTAAAACTATTTTAATGGATCATAAATTATTTTAACCATATAATCAAATACAACAAGGCTTATAAGTGCACTCTTAAGTATGTCAAGAAAAAAATAGGAAGATTTCAGACTTTAATTGTTGACTTTTTTTCTAAGTGAACATAACCAAAGACGTGTAAATAGATTTAAGAGACATTTCCCCTTCAGGGGAAGCTACAAACAGAGAAATGGATTTAAACTGTTACAAAGACTGATCTTTCTTAATGTTCTTGTGACTTATTTTGGAAAACACTTGTTAAAATAATCTCTGCTAGATCTTATTATAATATATGAACAGAACGAGAAATAACATTTTAAGTCGATATATTTTAAAATAAAATTGCTACTGCTCACATGGGTCCCACTAGATTTGCAGTCCTATATTTAGCAATTATAAAGAGACAGATAAATCATTCAAAATTTTAACTTGACCATTTTAATTTCTTAGACTTAAGACAATTTGTTTTATTATACCAAGAAGTGGGAAGGAAGATTTTTTTACATTCCCTTTTCCTTAAACATGCTTCAATGCTTGGCTTGTCAAACACTACTACTAGCCTGATGCAGATCATCTCATACTTTTTATATTTTTCTTTTTTCCCAAGGAATTAACTGCAGGAAGTATATAAATATAGCTTGATGTCTCAAGCAAGTAGCATAAGTACACTGGATAAATACTCAGGGTGGGGAGTCACTACATGAATGACTACTTAAAAAGATATTGAACATTGCAGACCATTTCCATTACAGGTATTTTACTTGCCAAACTTACCATATGCTATGGTAAGTCATAATCAAAACTTGTTTGGAAATTGATAAACTGAGTTCAAATTAAAATTATTTTAGAGAGAGAAATGTAAAGTATAAGCAATACTCTTAAAACCCCACTGCATTAAAAAAAAAAAAGGATATTACCCTAGAAAGGGTTTGTATGGGGGAAAACAGGCCTTAAATTGATTTAAATGAAAAGATAAGATTTTCTTTGCCAAAAAGATTTTTTATTCAAGACATATTTCACTCAAAACTTTCTTTGTTTTGCAACAGATTTTTCTGCATCTCCATAAAGTATTTTAACTTCAGTGTCTCTACAGACAGCCTAAAGAGCTTATGCTGTCTCCATTTTTATAGATTTTCAATATCTTAAAATTCCTTGCAACCTGAAGGGATGCTTCTTTTATGTGTCTGGACAATTCCCTTCTAATCATAGATTGACCGGAAGAGAATTATAGGATAGACCCTTAGTGGTGGGAAAAAACTACTTTAATTTCTGTTAGCTTTTAAAAAAATTTTAAATGTTTAATGAACGACAAAAACTCTTCTCTTAAACTTTAGGTTTCATTTGATAATTGCTTTTCTGGACAGTGAGGTAATACTGATGTCTCCTTGCTTGACTACTTAGACACTTGTGGCAGTGCTATCACAAAAGAGCAGCCTGAACTTTTTAGCCAGCTAGAAAGGCCAAAAAGCCAGATTCACTGCTACATCCTTTGGAAAACACCAATTCACTGTGAGATCTCATAACTGAGCCTGCCTTTGAACAAAGAAATGCTTGCATTTCCCTACTTTCATACTGTTGAAGAGAAAGACATTCCCTTGTCTTCCAATTATGTTTCCAATGTTTTCATCATCTATTACTTGATCTTCTATTTCAGGATTTAATAAAATTTCTTTCTAAGTTTTATATAAAAAAAAAACAAAACAAAACAAACAAACAAACAAACAAAAAAAGCCCAATGCAAGTAAATGTCCAAAAGAGCAAGGAAACACCAAAAAAAAAAAAATATTGCATTCTTCAGTACAACAGTTAAATTGATGGTCTGGGAATAGAACATAGTGTATGTGCAGCAGGAAATGAAATAAGAAAAGATCTCCTTTTGTGAAACTGTTATTTCCTTCTCAATCACTACAGAAATTTCTGAAAAAGGCTGGTAGTACAGTGAAAAAAAAGCTATCTTATCTGAAAAAGGTGATAATCTTCTTTTCATTGGGAGAATAAATAGCCAGTAAACAACAGGAGACCAATTTCTGAGCTTTTGCCCACTGCCTTCAAAGGCGATTTAGATTCTAAGGGACTGTCTCATAATAGAGAATGCTGTGCAACACAAGGATAACTGAAGAGAAGGTCTGTGCACAAAGCAGTGCAGCACAGTTTTGAATCACAGAGAAAAGAATCTAGCACTGATACTCTTCAGAATCAGCACAGAATCACACTCACACCAATAAACCCTGACAAGATCAGCATAGTCCAAGACCCCTAACGATCAAAGTTCTTGCTAGAAAATTCATGAAAATGAATTCTTATGTAAAGATCCCATGAAGAGATCCTTATGTGACTAAAATGTTATCTGGATTTCTTCTGGACCAAGCTCTGACATTATTTCCTCTTCTTTTGTAGGCAATGCTTTGAAACAAATTTCACTTACAGAACTTGAGTCTTAGGCACCTAAGAATCTTCACATTTAAATAAATTTCCTAGGTATCTGATAAAAAATATTGTGCTTTGCAGCTATATATAAGCTGTCACTCAAAATGGAAGAATGTTTATTTTGTTAGTCCAAGTGCTTATTTCTCCCTTAGTAATTAATACTTCAGTGGAGCACGCAATTGTCCTTTTTCCTTAAATAATTTTCCCTACAGTCTTAACTTTAACCAATACTCATCATTTCAGTTGACATTTTAGAATGTGTAAATTTTCCCCAGGATACATACTGTAAAAATTGTTGACCTCTGCAGGACTCCACACTTGGTGACAAACACAACAAAGCAGCTCACCTATGTATTCTGCAACAATTTATCCATTTAAGTAACCCGAGATACAGGAGTCAAAAAGTAATGGCACAGGTCATTCCAAGTTGTGCAACCCTTCCTGATTAAACTCAAACACCTCTCAGTTTTTGTGTGAGTTGCTGCCATGCCTCAAGAGGGACAGGTTAAAGGAATTCAGACAGAGCTGAGATTTTATTCAGCAGAACTATTATTCCAGTGTAATAATTAAGATTTTGCCAAAGTCAATTAAAAAGTAAAATATAAAGGTTTAAAAGTTATTTCTGAGAGGAGTTTTTTTGGTTTTTTCTCATTTCTATTGCATTTGTTTGTTTTACACTTTCTTGAAAAATATGTTGTGATATCCAAGGAATAAATGACAGTAAAGAAAACAGTTTTATTTCAGCAAAAAGTGATTATTTAAGTTTTATAGGTGATTTTGAGTCCTCTTTCTCTCCTCCCACCTTCAGTTTTCTGTTTTACCAGAATATGTTTTTAAAGAAAGCAGCACTGGAGATGCTTATCGCCTGCATGCTGTTATGTTTCAAATAGCCATTATTGAAGTAAGAAGGAACAAAACAAACCAACTGCTGTCAAGTTTCCACATATCATCAGTCATTCTGAATGCCTAGAATAGAACCAGACATTCTATCACTTTATTCTCCAAGTCCTCTCTGCAATGACAAAATAATATAATTGTAAAATGTTTGTCACTGGAATGAAGTACTCAAGATGTAATAGCTGAATTGAAATTCAGCACTTCTACACTTATGACAGATACTTACAGAATATTCATATTCTAAATAAAATATCTGTTCTTGAAGTACTTCCCTGACATGCATTATTTCCTCTTTTTCCTGAACTTCCTGTGCAGCTTTTGATATCACTACCTTGCAAGAAAGTACAGAGAATAAAGTGAAGAAGTACAAGTCTCCAGGCAAGCCTCCATACCCGCTATCATCATACTGCGGTATCCATGCCAGTTCTCGTATTAATCCATTTGAAAGCATGCAATTCCTGGTCATTTATTTACAGACAGTTATGCTCTAGGTTATTTATCTAAGCCTGTTGTGCAGGCAAAATTCTTCATCACATAAGATTAATGGCAAACTGAATTATATATTTTTTATGAATTTCCAAAGAAAATGACAAGCCAAAACCCCCCCATTTGTTATTTCACAGTACAGATTCATGAAATGCTTACACCTTGAACACTGTGTGCGGTTGTTCTCACTCACCTAAAGAAAGAATGTAGCACAGATAAACATAAATTATTCAAAGAAAGGTGACAAAGATGGTCAAACAGCTTCCACATATTGAAAAGGGTGCTGGTCATGTGTTTCTTAGATTTGAAAAGAGATGACATACAGTATGTGAGAGAAGTTCAGAAATCTCAGAAAGGATGAGGAGAATAAGAATAAGAATAAGAATAAGAATAAGAATAAGAATAAGAATAAGAATAAGAATAAGAATAAGAATAAGAATAAGAATAAGAATAACTCCTCATTCTATATTACTCATATGATCTTTGTGTCTTCCATTTGTTCAGATAGATCATTATGTTACTGCTTGAGAAGTTAAAGAAAATACCTTACAGCACAATATTAATCATCTGCTGTTTTCCTCTGTGTAATCACACAACTTTCTATGCATCCTTCTATATTGAAAATACTGTTCAAGTTTTGTGACACAAACTTTAATTCATAGCCCAGAAAATGAAAGTTTAGGAATTGTCTGTCAGATAAATGAACAGAGAATTACAAGACATAATCAGATATCACAGGGTCAGAGAAATAAAAATAAGAAAAAAACACTAGCAGACATGAAAAAATCCATATTTGCATTTTTAATGTAATTGTTAAAACTTATGCATTGTCCTGGAAAAAGTATCCTGCACATAATATGTTTAACCACACATGTGGAAGGAAGTTGCACTGGACAGAATATAATTTTCTCAAAGAAAATTTGAGGGAAAAGAAAGTCAGACTTTATATACCAGTGTTTCAGAGAGAATTTTACTGAAATATAACTCTCTACTGAGGACATTTAGGAAGAATTTTTTTTTTTTGGTTGTTTAATTTATTTCAAGGGGGTTTTTTACCTAATAGACTCTACTACCAGTCTTTACTAGAGTACTTAGACAGATCTGGAGTCACAGAATAACAGATACATTGAAGTTGGAAAAGACCTCCAGGAGCATTGAGTCCAAACTTTGACCGATCACCAGCTTGTCAACTAGACCATAATAGTAAGTATCCTATCCAGTAATTTCTTGAATAACTCCAGGGATGGTGACTCCACAACCTCCCTGGCAGGTCATTTCAATGTTAACACTTTCTGTGAAGAAATTCCTCCTGAGGGCCAGCCTGAACCTCCCCTGGCACGTCCTGAGGCTGTGTCTTCCTGTCCTGTTCTTGGTTCCTTGAAAGAAGAGGCCAGCTCCCACCTGGCTGCAACCTGCTTGCAGGTAGTTGTAGAGAACAGTGAGGTTCAGATTTATCAGAGAATATCCAGAAGGGTCTCATAAGGATCATTCAGTCCAACTTCTGGCCCTACACAGGAAAACTCCAAGAATCATACCATGTGCCTGAGAGCATTACCCAAATGCTTCTAGAACTCTCGAAAGAGTCCAGAGAGATCCCATCTACATTGGTCTTGGTTGTGGTTTGCAGCCTGGACCTGAGAGACTGACAACCACCCACAACAGCTAGTGATAAAGGAGTAGAGCAGTCAATCCCTTCGTCCAGATCATCAATAAAGATATTAAACACAAATGGGCCCAATACTTTGGGAACACGAGTGATCATCTGCCAGCTGGATGCAGTTCCATTCACAACTGCTCTCTGGGCCTGGCCATCCAGCCTGTTTTTGACCCAGCGAAGACTGCACCTGTCCCACACATGGGCTGCCAGCTTCTCCAGGAGAATGGCACGGGAAACTCCATGAAAGGCTTTGCTGTAGCCCAGGTAGACAACATCCTCAGACTTTTCCTCATCCACTGGGTGGCCTGTAGTTCTGCAAATACTCCTTCCAGCTGTTCTTATGAGTGGACATCACATTGCCTAACCTCCAGTCATCTGAGACCTCCCTAATTAATCAGGGCTGATGATACACCATGGAGACCTGCTTGCTAGTTTGGAGGTGAGCTTTTATAGCAGTTCCCATGGTACTCTTGGATAAATCCCACCCAGTCCCATAGACTTGTGAATGTCTGAGTGGCTCAGCAGGTCACTAACTTCTTCCTCCTGGATGGCAGAAGCAGAAGTTATTCTGCTCTCCATCCCTATATACCAGCTCAGGGGAATGGTTGTCCTGAGTTATGTTCTCCCATATGAGATATTGGATTAAAACTTTTTCTGAAAGGGTTTTAAGAGAGAATAGGTGGACAACACAGAGATAACTGAAAATTTATGGAGTCTTGTTTTCTATTATTATTGTGAAATCACTCTATATATCTCAGTAGAATGCTACATATACCATGTCTCGTGTAAAACTCTTCTATCATATTTTTTTCATTTTATATTTATTAAAATGCTACAGGCATCTGCTACACAATAAAGACTGAAAGTTACCTTTTTATTTCCTCCTCACTGTGCCTTCAGGAAAAGGCTCTGTACAGAGACAGGTACAGAAACCCATAATTTATGACTCCCACTGCAGTTTAGACAGGAGAGAGCTTCCAAACAGATTAGTGTTGTCAGAATTTCAACTATCTGTTCATACCCTGTAGCAGAAAATTAGATATCTATAGGATTTTGCCAGGAGAAATTTACATGCCCAAGGAATTGAGCTTCTTTCATGCCAGACAAGGATTCTGAGGATCTACATTTTAGATGTTATTGTCGAAATCTCCCAGTAAAGCTGAACAGCTATGGTGTTTCTGGGTTTACAAGAAATTCATATCAAGTCAAATTTCCATAATTTTTCAAATTCCAAATTGACTATATAGCTAAATATGAAAGGAGATCTCACTAAAGTTTTGTAAAATAGATCAGTGATAATAATTGGCAGCAGAATATATATTATATTAACTCTTGGCAGATTTTTTCATTTATTTTCATTTTACTACTTAGCCTAAGAGCAGATCCTGGAAAAGGGTTTTTCCCACTTAGCAGTTATGGTAAAAAAATTTTTAGGAGCTGCTGTAAAAATCAGCAGAAAAGCAGAAAAGCAGTAGTTTGTCCCTCAGAAAACACACTGAGTTCCATGTTAAGAAAAAATGTTGATCTTTTTCTACAACTCAGAAATTTATTTTAAAGGACATTGAAGTAACCACAACTTCCTGTAAAGAAGGAAACCAAAACACTTAATGTAAAGAAGATGTTAGATTTTAATAGAGCAAAATACAAGAAAGTTTGACTTACTATGAGGTACAGCTTACATTTGTAACCTACAATTCAATTCCAATTGCTATTCACATATTAAAATACTTTGCAACATCTTTTTTTCTTTTAAATTCTTAAATGTTGGAGGATGAAAAAGTAATATGGATGAGTACCCGGTAAAGCACCAAGTTATTTAACATTCAGGAAGATATGCCTTGGCTAACGTGAAAATGTATGTAACTTTCTTGTATTTTCTAAGATTAAATTGAAACTTATGTGCAATTGCACTCACTCCTAAAAACACCCAAGAATCACAGCTTCTTCTGAGACACTTGTATACAAAAGTATTATTTCATAGTTATGATAATCTACTATAAAATGCTGAGAACCCCAGGTCAATTCCCTTTCACTTCACACCAAAATAACCAAGCCATTTTAGTAATGGCATGATGTTTACATGAAATTTTATCCAATTTTCCCAGTACAGTATATTCAAACTCTTCAATAAAACATGAATTGAAACAGGAGCTTTGGAAAAATAATAATTTTTTACTGTTCTTAGACACAGCACTGAAGAGAACTGGAAATACTCAAAATGAAAACAAAAGTTTTCATACTGTGTCAAAGGTTTGAGATTCTAAATACTGTGACTTGACATCATTCTTGCCAGGACATTTTACTTACTAGATTTTTTCAAGTGAAGGTGTGATATTTCATGTTTCTTTCTGCTTGGGATAGATTATTTCTTAAAGGCTAAAAAAAGATATTGCAAATAGATGGCTCCTTAAATGTGCTTTCTAAAGGCTGCATAAGGCAGAGACACTGTTGCATCAGTTATGAAAATTTGTCTCTACCTTGCAAAGTCTGAACTGCAGAACATCTGTTAGTTCATTAATTTTAAACCTAACTTCTTTCAGCATGTCTGCATGAAAAAGGGAAATTGCTGCAGACAGTGGGTCACTTACCTTAAGTAACTGTCTTCCCATATCCTTAAAATTTTCCCTAATTTTAAAGTGAGGATATCATAGACTTTCTTTCTTATATATTTGTTAAATATTAACACTAGGAAAGCTCAGTATAATTGTTCTATAAAACACTACAAGGAAAATAAACCAATTTAATAAATGCTGTTCTGGCTTAATAAAAAATCTTGACAGTGTTCAATGATTATTAGCATGTGAGAAGGTCTTTTAAAATATTTTCTCAAATAAATTCTTTAACGTTAATAAGAATTAGAATTAAGAAAATAAAATTTTCCATATTGTTCAGTTTCTTTCATAACTTTTAAAAGGCAAATTTATCGGTCAGTAATGTAAAATAGCTGTAGTGCAAAAATAAAATAAAACTCATAGCTGGTGAAATAATTTGAAATGCATTAAAGAAAAAAAAATCAATCCTGTCAACAATGTTTACTGCAGAAGAAAGAGAGAAGAAATCAAAATTTCTGGGGTTTATGTCTGGCCTGCTTTATTCTAAGGGACAAGAGGAAGAATGACAATTCACAGATACTGAGAAAATATTAATGCACTTGTTAAAGTTGATCAGGTCAGGACAACCTAAAGGTACAACCAGTTAACTGAATAATATTTATATTATTATTTGCAGTATATTTTCTATGGAAGTAAGATAGTGACTAAGACCAAATTGGTGTGATTATTAAATGAGAAGGGAAAACCTTGAAAACATTGAGTTTTTCAGCCCAAATAAAGAATTTTTCCCTTGAATGATCATTTTTCAAAACTATCTGACCGCAGAGTGAAATTTCTACATGCAAAACAGTGTCTGCTTTAAAACATATTATTATCTACTTTGTTTGCCATCTCTTTATTAAACTGCTTAAATCAATAACCAGTCTAGAGGGAACAGGGAAGAATTAGAGTATTTAATAAAGATGAAAGTGAATAAAAAGCCACTGAGAACTACCATTTGTATTCCAGTGGTGTATATACACAAGCTCAGATGAATCTTTTCATTTTTCATCCATACTAAGGAATAGGAAGGAATCTGCAGTGTACCATACTTTCTTACATCTGTATCCTGAGATTCAGGGTGAGATTAGTCACAATATTGATGAAGTGCCTGTTGTTTCTACAGCCTAGAATAGTATATGTCCCTGTAATCTGCTCAGTGAAGATGGGCTGATTACAGCTGTGAAAGAGCCTCCAATAAATCTGGGATATACCCATTTGCAATTGTGTCTAACTTTTGACAGCATGATAACACGCGTAGTTATATAAATATTGTCACTACCCCCCCCTTTTAATACACACTTTTAAATACCAATAGAGTATATTTATTCCAGCATTTGCTTTTTTTAGGTATAATATAATATAAATATAATATAAATATAATATAAATATATGGTGGATTAAAATATAATATAAATATAAATATAAGTATAAATATAAATATAAATATAAGGTGGATTAAAAGAAAGTTAAGATGACAAAAACCCCTCAACTAAAGCATAATATAGTATATGAAGGTAATGGAATAAATATAAGATGAACCCAGATCTTCTACACATTAATCAAAACCATAAAGCCACTCTGATATTTTTAGAATTCAGATAGTGTATCACATCATTCTTCTGTCTTTCTTATACTCAAATCTTACAAAATAGAGCTTTCTATAAACTTAGAGAATAAGACATAAAAGGAGACAAAAATTTGTATCTAATTTGTAAACCTATTTGATGGTTCAGAGAAGTTTACTGATTCCAGCATTCTCTATATTCCATTTACTTCAGCTTATGAAATACATAAGCATTTTTGGTAGTGATGTGTCTATTTTCTGATGTTGTCATCAGATATGTACTTCTACATCTTATACCAGCCTTTCCATAACTGGAAGTGGGAAATATTTCAAACTGGTAGAGAAGTTCACCAAAATGAATGCTAATTATTGTTACCCATTGATCTCAGCAATTAAGGTTTAGAATACCTGACAGCTATCCAGTATTCTTAAGCATGCCACCCAACTGGCCTTCAAAATTAAAGCAAGTAACACTGAAAATCTGTGTTCTCAAACACATAGTTTAAATTTCCTAGACACAATATTCCGTTGTTGTGATTTAAACAGCAGTGGGCAACTAATCTCTACACAGCCACTCGCTCACTGCCCCACTTCAGATTGCAGGAGAGAATGGGAATGATAAAATTGAGAAAACATGTGAGTTGAAACTGAGACAGTTTAATAGGCAAGGCAAAATCTCCACACACAAGAAAAAGTATAAGGAATTCACTCACCACTCCCCAACAGCAGGCCAGTGTTCAGCCATCTTCAGGGAAAACAAGACAGCATCATGGGTTTATAGAGACTTGGACTAAGACAATTCAAAGATCCTCCCACTTCCTTCGTCTTTCCCTAGTTTTGTTGCTGGACGAAGCATTGTACGGTCTGGAATATCCCTCTGGTTGGTGGGGTCAGCTATCCTAATTGTGTCCCCTCACAGCTCCTTGTGCACCCTCAGCCTCCTTGCTGCAAGGGCAGAGTGAGGGGCACAAAGGGCCTTGACATTGTGTCAGCACTGCTCAGCAATAGCTACAATATCCCTGTGATATTAACGCTGCTTTCAGCACAATTCCTACCACAAAAAATTATATTAATCAAAGCCAGTACTTCCATTTTAGTCATTAACATGATCTAATCTGTAAAAAAACGGAACAGCTGCAGTTTATAAATTATCCATAGACATCATATTATAAACACCTGACTGACTTTAACGCTTCAACATGTCATTGCAGTCCCACTGATATCATCACAACAACTAATTTATTGAGAAATGAGTGAAACAGATCCTTCTAGAAGCTATGTTAAGGCACATAGAGGACAGGGAGGTAATTTGAGACAGTCAGTATGGCTTCACCAAGGTAAAATCCTCTCTGAATAACCTAGTAGTTTTCTATGATGGAGCAACTACATCGGTTGATAAGAGAAGAGCTACAGATGTAATTTATCTGGGCTTCTGTAAAGCTTCTGACATGGTCCCCCACAACAAATGGGCTTCTGTAAAGCTTCTGACATGGTCTCCCCAAAATGGAGAGCGATGGATTCAACAGAAACACTGTTAGGTGTGGCATTGTGTGTTTTTAGAATTGGTTATTCCTTTTGTAAGTTTACAAAATGCTTTGGTCCTCATTTCCCTCCATGTATTTCCCTCACGATGGTTTCTCCCTCCTATTTCCTCCCTTTTGGAGCTGCCCCCCCCCGTCTGTCAT
>LTAT01000002.1:42175042-42215867 GCA_003286495.1 Chlorodrepanis virens
TCCCTTATTTGATGTACGGTTTGCCCCTGGGGTTTCTCCCCTCCCTTGTGTGATCCTCAGTGGCTTAGCTGTAACCCATGCTCCTCCCTGGGTCTTCGTTTTTTGGTAAGCTTTGTGTCTCCTCTGTGTCTCAGAGACCCACTCCCTTTATCAGGGAACCGCCCCACTCCCCGAGACCTCCTCCCTGTTATCCGTCCATAGCCCCGCCAGGGAAGATTGAAAGATCTTTGGTATCTATACGGGTTTCCACTTCTCCTTCCTTTACCTTGGGACTTTGTAGCCATGATCCCGCCTGCACCACCCAAGCCGCAGACAGTAACCACTACCCAGTTCCAGAGGGGATCCGGGAGTGGCACATTGTGTGTCCAGCTGCGGCCGGGCCGGGGAGCCCCTAGCCAGGCACCCAGCAAGCTCCCACGGCCGCGGAGAGAGGCTACATTTAGGTGGATAAGGAATTGGTTGGATGGTTGCATCCAGAAAGTAGTGTCAACAGTTCACAATTCCAATGGACTTCAGTGACAAGTGGTGTCTCTTGGGGGCCTGGAATGGGACCAGTGTTATTCAATATCTTCATTAAGGACACAAACAAAGGGACCGAGTGCACTCTCAGCAAGTTTGTGATGACTCCAAGATGAGTGATGCCTTTGACACACCTGAAGGATGGGCTGTCATCCAGAGGGACCTGGACAGGCTTGAGAAATGAGCCTGTGGAAAGCTCATGAGGTTTCACAAGACCAAGTGCAAGTGCTGCACCTGGGTCAGGGCAGGCTGAGGGATGGACAGATGGAGAGCAGCCCTGCTGAGAAGCACTTGGGGATGCAGGTGGATGAGAGGCTGGACATGACCCAGCAATGACACTCACAGCCTAGAAAGCCAAAGGTGTCCTGGGCTGCATCCAAAGCAGTGTGGGCAGAAGGGGAGGGAGGGGATTCTGCCCCTCTGCTCTGCTCCTGTGAGACCCCACCTGCAGGGCTGCATCCAGCTCGGGTGTCCTAGCACAGGAAGGACAGGGATCAAGCCTAGAGGAGGAAAACTGCATCAGAGGGAGGGAGAACCTCCCCTGTGAGGAAATGCTCACAGAACTGAGATTTTTCAGCCTGGACAAGAGAAGGCTTTGAGGTGACCTAACAGTGGCCTTCTAGTACTTGAAGGGAAATTACAGGAAAGATGAGGCAAGACAAGATGATACAAGAGCATGTAGGGACAAGACAAAGGGGAATTTGTTCACATTGAGAATAGTTTTAGATTATTATCAGGAAAAAAATTATTTTTGAGGTTGGTGAGGCAATGGAATAAACTAGCCATGGAATTTGTGGATGACACATTCCTGGAAGTGTTCAAGGCCAGATTGGATGGGGCTCTGAGAAAACTGGCCTAGTAGAAGATGTGCCTGCCCACAGCAGGGACACTGGAACTATATGATCTTCGACATATCCTTCCAATCCAAACCATTCCATGATTCTAAGAAGTGCAATTGTTGCTCGCAATCGTAACTGGATATTTTGCAATATCCAGTATAATGCTGGCTTAAATATATAAATACAACCCCAGATAATTCCAGTATCCTGTTTCATAGTAGCATTCCTTCTCTGCTTTATTCTACCACAGTTGTAAAAACATAAGGAAAAGCACCTTGGAAATAGTTGGGCTAGATTCCATGTGTTATGTAATGGGGTTTTTTTCTGTTAACTCCTCATGTTTGGACAAGAAAAATAGATCTTGGCGCAGCTTATCTTCATTTTAATTAGCACTGTCTTCCAACCAAATGGCAAGAAAGTCCTGACCTACATATGGAATGACAGTATGAAATATGAAATCAGATATTATCTTCCTGGAGATAGACAGTTATACAAGCATAAAATAAAATAAAACCTCGTAACAATTTACCTCTACAATTTACTAATTCAAATATTTCTTTCCTCCATGTTTCCTTAGTTTGCTTTTACTGAAAGTTGGATTATTTTTTGAAAGAATAATGTAGGATCACAAACTGGTAAAGTGATGGGTGCTAATATGTAATTCATTTAAACCCATGCAACTGTCATTTTTGTAGGAATAAGAATGAGTGTGGGTTTTTACACAGGACAATTGCCATGATCAAGACGGATTTAGATGCATTTGAAGCCTTCAGAGAAACAAAAGAGCAGAATTTTGTCATTCTAAAGATAAGCCAAACATCCAGTTAAACTTTTACTTTACCAGAATTCAGATAAGTGTAAAAACAGAGCACTTTATTATTTCAATTGAGTTGTCAACAAAGTAGTTATAAAAAAATCTGATTTGTTTAACCATGTTGTTTGGACAGAAGTAACACTGTATGCCCTGCCCATTTGTACACTTTAGTGATGAAGGTAATTGTGTTCTGTCATTATCACCAGGAAAAGTCAATAATTTTTTCCTGATTTTTACTTTTTTATCAGACGTATTCTGGACCTTAAACACTCACACTGATGATATAACATCAGAAATAGTTTTAGAAGTTCACTTTAATATGATACTTTAAAGGACTGCTCTGTTTGAGAAATATCAGTTCTCCAGTGGCTGTTGTATTTTTTGCCACAGAATCAGCAATGTACAGAGCAGGCACTTATAACCATAAAATACATTTAAACCTATAATATTCATTATTGTCTGCATATCAGCACTGAAACATTACTTTGTCGGAAATATTTCAATTGGACTATATGTGCAGCAAAATTTTAATTTTTTAATTTGATTTGACAGTTGGAACAGATTCATTCCTATGACCAGAAAAACAGGTTTGAAAATTAACTGCTCTCTGCAAAATCTGACTTAACTACATTTAGTTTCTAAGAGATATATCAATATTTGCAGCAAATTTTCAAAAATGTAAATGCATCAAGTATAATTTATTGCTTTTAGAAGTATATAATTTTCATTTTCATACTAAAATATATTTTAAAAGTTACTTATTCAATATCACTACATAACAGAATCAGTAAAGCATACTTAAATTTAATAGGTTTGAAAAAAATGTGTTCAAAAATAATTTTGAAAAATAAATAATGTTTCCTTGGCTGTTGGATATTCATACTTGTATTTTGATTAACTGAGATTTTATCTTCCTAATAAAGTACTTAAATAATTACAAAAATTTGAGTCTCACAGAGGTGTATACAAACAGGAATTGTCATAGAAAGACAGTAAGGGTTAGAGATAAATTAACCTGACTAGTAAAGATGGAATACCATTTATAATCCTGAATTTACATGTCTTTAAAACACTCAAAATGTTTTGTTTGCTTCAGAGGTTTATGATGTCCCTTTTTTTAATACAAAAGTATTTTGTCGATGTATAAAATTTAGGAAGATGACAGAGCAAGTTAATACTTGATGGTATTTTGTACACTTTGCAAATTAAAATGTGATATTTTGAAGTATCATGGAAATCATGTAGTCAAGTTCCACTCCTGTCCCAGAGGGTAGTCTAAGATTAAGAAAGCCCACGACTTGTGTTGAGAATACTTTAGGCTTTTAGAATGCCTAAACTTAAGCTATTACCTTGCATCCAAAAAATTATTTTAAAGGTAAAGATTTAAGCAAATGACATAACTCACTTATTATGCAATTTTTTTTAGGTGTGGTACCTTATTTATTACTGAAACATATAATTTTAATTTCCCCACAATGACTTTTTCTATTTTATATTCTTTAAGTACACTGTAAAACAGGGAACTGATGGAAATGTTGGTTGTTATTAAATGTGTTGAACATTATATTTATTAAACCCATAAGCTTTCTCACCTAGTGAGATCAAATTTTAAAATACACAATAAACTGAGAAAGGCTTATAGGTATTCCTGGTTTGTGGACAGAATATATCTTGATTAATACTGCAAACCTGTTGGAAATATAACATGAAAAAATTATTCTTTGGTTTTCTAAATAGAAACTAAAATAGGTAAGACATATTGGAAGCCAAGCTGAATTAGGCATTTTGTAATATTTCAAGCAGATAAAAAATGGTTCCTCACTCATAAAAACTCAAAGAAGAAAGAACAATGGCTTCTATGCAAGGAGGCTAGCCATAAGACAAATAAAAACAGATACATTGTCATTGTGTTGATCAAATTAGATAAATTGCACCAGGTGCAGGATATTTAAAATAAGAAGATATTCCTCTCTGGTTTTGTGCTCCTGGTTCCCCAAACTTTCTTCCTTTTCTGAGCACAACACATTTTTAGGTTAATTTCCTATGCCTTGCAGATCACACGAACACCTTCTACAGAGTCTGACTCACACAATCTGACTTTCTGAATATTGGTCCTTTCAGAATATAACCCATTTACTCTGAAAGCCCATACCAGAGAAAACCTGCAGTGAATTGTCTCAACAAGAGGAAAGTTGGCAGCATTATAAACTTCCTGTTCCACACTTCAAATCAGCAGTCAAGCAGAATGCTTGAGAAGAAATACAATATTGCAGAGAGAATATTGCATGAGTCTGAAAAAGACACTTTTCTGGTGTTTTTCCTTTTCCATGACTTTCAGCCTCAAAGAATACAGATCAGTGCTGGCACTTTTGATACAGCTACAGACTTTGAGTACTTATGGCTGTCTAGTGAGGTATTTCCATTCATTTTTTTTTCTGAATAGGAAAAAGAAAAAGACATAGACTCTACTGCATATACTTGACCATTCCCAGCTGTGAAAACAGCATGATTCTGCTGCATACTACTGCTTTAGTATTTTTCAATCTGTGTGACTCCCAACAATGTTCCCCAGTCAAACCAAAACCACTGTTCAGAAGAATGCAGTCAGTGGAAACCTGTTCTTATTCATTAATGCTGGTGTTTCTCTAGGTGTCTTTGGACACTTTCATCAAACCAAATCAAAAGGACTCTGAGAACTGCTAAAGATGAACTGGAATTATTCAGTATGCAAACAACACACTAAAACTTCTAATTATAGAAAGAACACAAATCAAAACTTTCATTCATGAAGAGCTCATAAATGACTCTTCTTAATGTGTCTAGAACCTGACAGGCAAAGTCCTAAACAAGCACACACACAAAATCACATTTTTAGGCTTAAGAGTAGAATTTGACTGACTTTTAACCTAATGAGAGAGCTGATTTTGAATAAGTTAAGGATGCAAAATGAGTTGGTAATTTGCCTCCCAACACAAAAAAATTCCCTCTATCTCCTGCTTTGAACACCGCTAAAGAAATTGCATTGAAACTAGAAGAAAGCTTTTTAACAAAGGAAGAAAGTTTTTAACAAAATCTTTTCTTTTTGTATGTGTGTATGATTCATTACAAAGGCATTGTATTCATGACTTAGCTTTTCATCTATTTTTGCATTGTGCATACTGCCCATGAATTTTAACGCTTTAAATAACCTTTAGCTCATTGATTTCTCAGCCAGATGATGTTTAAAAGTTTAAAATCTGCAAAATTTATATTAAAAAACTTAATATTCTTTGGTTAGAAACTGGTGAGTCTTGAACATGTTAAGCACCACAATAAATATAGCACAGAAGACCTGAGGCCAATAGCCTCACCATGAATAAAAATTATTTGAGGCATTGCCAATGTAAGATTGTATTTCCAGCTCTGCCAAACCTCCAGGATTTTATGTGAAATTTTTCACAGTGCACACTTTTATTTGTGTCTTTGGCATTTAGTATTATCCTAGGGTGAGGAAAATATTTGTTGTTTTCTCTAAAAGTCCCTGAAAATTTACTCAAAATATCTGAGCTCTGTTTTGAATAAAGGAAGCAGTGGTAAATCATTCAAGAAATTTCACTCTACAGACAGAAGTGTCATTTTGGCACACTGTTAAAAAATCTCTTGATATTTTTTAGGTATTTACCAGATAGTTCAACTAAGCTTGTTTTAACTTCCCAAAGAATGAAGCCGAATGAACAATTTTAATCAATGTTAAAATCTCCCTGTGTCTCCTTGAAAGCAATCAAACTACACCTTCAAAAAATCCAGATGTCATTACTGTTACAAGGTGAAGTAACAGGAACAGTTTACAACACAATATTATATTCATGAGCCAGGAATATAATGATAAACGTCTCTCTGTCTCAGACAAATTTACTATTTGAAAGTGTCCATAAAGACCTCTCTGCCAAACAAAAGGTCAGTTCTTTATAACAGAAGAAAAAAAAATAATTATTAAAACATAAATAAAGAACTAATTAAATTATGCAGAGTAGTAGCCCGAAACTGTGTTTGACAGCACTCAATTCACACTTAAGATCTTAAGATGCAGGTAAGTTATTCACTAACAATAGTTTTTTCACACAAGTCAGTTGTTGTATGGTCATGTTGATTTTGACATACAGGTTTGTTGTAATTTCTGTAGTTTTGCCAATGTTCTGTGTTACGGTTGAAAAAAATATGTAACTGTGTGAATTTAAAAATAGCATTTCATTAGTTAGACTTGAAACTCCAATGCAAATTGACAGACTAATCAGGAAAACTGGTTAAGTTGTTCAAACCTATTTAATGCAAATGAATTCTCCAAACACTACTCTTATTTCTTCTTTTTGATTCACAGTATGCTCTTACTGAAAATTCTCTGAATTCTTTCTATCTACTTCCTAGAAAAAAGCCTCTATTTGTTCTTAAGATACTCGTGATAACACAATAGTTTCTTTTAGCCAAAAGGGAATTTAACTTGTTTGTTAGACGAGTATCCTACTTCCAACCTGAAGAAACTGCAAAAACACCTCTTTGTTTCTACAGTTTCAATCCCATCATAGACTGTAAATCCAGTGCCATTGTGTATATTTTGTTGTTGTAGACTCAAAGAGCCCTTTAGTCATTTGTCAATGATTACAGTTTCAGTCACAACTTTAAATAGTTCACCAGATACTTTGAATTCTACCATTGTATTAGATATTAAGGCACGATATAAAAGATGAAATACCTTTGGCTTGCTTGGCAAATTTATGCAGAGTTTTATCTTAGCAAGCTTTGTCCCATTTACTCTCTGTATACAAATGTATTCTGTACTTCTGGCAGTACCACTGTGTCAGCTGAAGACCTTGGTTACTTTGATTTTTTTACACTGTGAAAAATGTAGGTTGTTCTTATTATCATATGTCTCCAAAAAGAAATCACATCTGCCAAATCCATCTCCAAGCTTGCAGTGACATTATGACAATGCACTGCTATTAGAACATCTTGTCATAAAGCTCTGCTAACTGAATGGTAATTTGTACCAGAATAACCCTGTGTGTCAGGCTTCTGAGTGAGTGAGCAGTGAAAATGGAGCTGCATTTAATGGAGCAAAGTGTTGCATTCTATAATTTCCACTCCTTACTGTTCCTCTTGCTACTCCACTCTTCTTCTAAATATGCATACCTAGATTAAACCAATGGCTCCCAATTAAAAGAGACAGACCTTTCTAGAAATGTTGTTTGAAAGGAATCCTAACAGTATGTAAGTATAACTATTCAGGGCTTCAGAGATTTCTAACCATTATTATCAAAAAAAAAAAAAAAGGAAAAAGAAAAAAAATAAAAGGCTCTTCTGACATACTATATGGGATTTAGGGATACAAGAGAAATTATATGTCTATCTTTCAAATTTTCCCAAATGACCAGGTATATACCCATGGAAGTATTTGTAAAACCCTAGCAAAGAAATGCAGAGATCAGTCTCTTATACACTTTTAGTGACAGGACACATAGGCCAGGAAGATCCTCATTGGACTAACGTTTTCAGGCAGGTCTTTCTTAGGAGCATCCCATTCAACATTTCCTTAGCTCTTGAATCAGATATGTAAAAAAAAAAAAAGAAGCACAGATGATTTCTCCAGGTGAGAATCTTGGTTTTTGACCAACTTCCCAGAAATGTGATCAGTCTCGCTCAATAAAAATTATTTCTTTTAATCTCAAAGTCTACTTTACATAAAATCTGAATGTCAGAGTGCTATTAACTATCCTTATCCTTCAAGCATTTCTTTATTGTTTCTTACATTATTTAATACACGAAAACCATGTTAAGACATAACACTTACATTTTCTGAAACTGAGACTAGAGAACAGATTATTTCTAGCTTGACATCACTCTGCAGTAAAACTGGGAAGGGGAAGGCTCAAAGTATATTTGGGTCCTTTCTACACCAAATCTTGAAATCAAGGCATAAGTCCTATATACCCCTTTAATAAAAACATATTAAAGACATCTGAAAGTATTGTCTCTAGTTTCTAAATGCTTTTGCTTTGATATGTTTACACATGTAACACTATGTTATGTATTGAAAATCCTCCAGTAATTCCTTTCAGCAGAATGAAGAGTTTGGATCAGATTACAGCCTCAGTTTACAGTAAAATTCATTTCAGAAGTATATTTCTTCTTTCTTAATTTCACCCATAGCATAAATTCTTAACATGAAACCATCTCTGATTCTTTGCAAATTTCAAAATTCTATGCAGCAAGAAAAGGTTTAAACTGCCCATTTGAACAAGGCAAACACTGCGACAAACCACTCATTCAGCAGACTTTGTCAAATGTTCCATTTATCCTTTCAACACCCTTTCTTTCACACCTATGGTCTGCAATTCTGGCTGCATATCTTCATTAAAGATTATTTCAAATCAAGATACAGAAAAGCTTAAGAAAGTTTAGCCCACATTGAAGGGCATAAATATTCACACACTACCAGCCAGGCAGATCAACCTGTGCTGCTCAGAAGCACTGTCCCTGAGCTAATTGTACAGTGCTTCTCAGCAGAAGAATGACAGTCATTCTTGTAAGTGGAGAATAAATGAAAAAAGACTTGTTTTGCCTAAAAAAGCAAACACTGAGAGAAAATATGACTGCTATCTCGAAGCACACTTAAGCTGAAGGGCGCAGCTGGCAAAAGAACAAGTGAGTAAAAACTTACCATGAATGTGTTCAAGATGCAAAACAAGATTTCTCTCCAGTAGAACACAGAGGCTTCTATTTGTTTTCCAGCAGTGTTTTCCACTCAGTATTTCTAGTTTTATCATGGCAGTTCATAAGTTTATGAAGGATCCCATAAATTAGATGCCCACTGTAGTAGTGGTTGGACTGGATGGCTCTTCGAGTTCTTTGCTTGGCAGATGTGTAAAAAAATTATCCCAAATTATCTGAATTATCCCATATTCTTACATGCCATCTTGTAACCAGCATATCTACTTATTTTTGTACTGTGGATCTGACTTTGAACACAGACTGCAAGCCAAAGAGGAATTCAAAGAAATATAGTTTAACTGCAGCCTGCATCCTCTTCCCACAGAAATGGCTGTCCAAGCTTTTTAAGTCTTAGTTCATTCAGATTACCCATGCAATTTGAAAAATCCTTTACTTATTTGTAACTGGAAAAAATACCATGCAATCAAGCTATCTGTACTTCTGAAGTATATGTCACTTCCACACCATGATGTGCTGATTGGACATGTTCAATTGCACTCTTATTGAAAGCAAATGCGAGAAAATGATGCGTCATCAAACTTTTGACTTCAAAACCAATGTACCATTTATCAAAAGTAATTACCTCCAAAGAAACACTGTCATTTTGCCAGGAAATACTCCTAAAAAATTTGGTACTAATAGATTTAGTCTATAAATAAATAGTTGCAACTAGAGGATGCAAATAGCTGTTATTATTATCTTCAGATAAAATTATCGAAATTTAATTTTTGTTTCCTAACTAATGGAGTTTTGTTTCCTAACTAAATTGAGGGCTTTTTAATTTTTTATTATGGCCCCCCCAAAAAAAAACCAGAAAGGAAAAGGAAGCTATTTCCAAAGAAAATTTCAGGTCTACCTTAGGTGTCCTGAAATTTCCCTTGAAGATCTATCTGACCTTTGAAACAGTGATGGATCATTAGACCTGAATAAAATAACTTTAATATTCCCTGAATATAAAATCAAAACGATTTCCACAATTTTAGTCCAGCTCTGCTCTTTTGGTTATGTTTTCACTCACCTGCTGCTGTGGCTGGAATAGTCTGATTTTTCATGTAACTCAGGTGCTATTTTTGTAAGAGTATTCCATAGTTCTGCTGTGATTTAACCCCAGATGACAACTAGGCACCACCCAGTCACTCACTCCTTTACCCCCAGTGGGGTGAAGGGGTGAACTGGGAAAGACTTAAAACTCTTGGGTTGAGAGTTTAATAGGTTGACAGTTTAATAGGTAAAGCAGAAGGTATACATACAAACTAAGGGGAAAAAAAAGGGAATTCATTCACTGCTTGTCATTGGCAGGAGTTCAGTCATCTCCAGGAAAGCAGAGCTCTATCACATGTAACAGTGACTGGGGAAAACAAATGCCATCAGTTCTTCTTGACCCCATACCTTGAAGTGGGAGGTTTCCAGCACACAGGACATGAAATCTGGCAAGGACATAGTAAGGACACCAACTCTCTTTGATTTCCTAAATGGTGTGATACCTCTTTGGCTCAGGGAATCACTGAAAATTGCAAAGTGTGTTGTATAAGCATTGCTTATAAATGATATAAATAAAAGGCTGTCTATTATTTACTCCAACTCAAAAATACTCAAAAAACCAGTAAATATTTATTGCTGATATAATTTTCAGTAAATTGCTCATTTACAGCTTTAGAGGGACTTTAGTTAATTTCTTTAGTTTTCTATAAATAACTGATAATATTTTGTGAGAGCCTGGACTACTAATGATTAATAACTCAAAAAATTTTCCTATTTGTGGAGGTGACTGTTCTTTATTGAGGCCAGGTTTGTACCCCTTGACAGAAGTAAGGTTTCGGGTGTGCAAATTTTCTCTCTTTTTTTCTTTCCTCTTATGCATTTTCTTAGTAATATTTTTATGCTTTCATATTGCTGTGGATAATAACAAATGAAATAGCTACACACCTGCTTTCTATTACAAACAATTTTTTTCTAGAATAAACCCTACAATATATATATATATAAATTTATTTATTTATTTATTTATTTATTCCCAAACACCAATCATTCAACATCATTTCACTCTAGTCAGCCTCAAGGGAGCTGGTAACATATGTTAGAAGGAATTTCATTAAATACTGAACAGTTGGGAAAAAAACAGATGTTCCGCTAAGGTTAACAGGAAGCAAGGTGCTTTCCTCTTCAGATGTAAAATGAGTTATGCACAATAGCAGTTCTGAATAAAAGTAGTAGCACTTATAAATTTTAAAATCTTATATTTAGTCTAAACCCAGTCAGACTACCAGATGGTTCCTTGCTTAGAAAACAAGGAACTTTTGCTACAAGTACACACATCTCTGAAGAAAGCTTTAAAATTAATTTCTCTAAAATTTCTACTGTTGTTTTGTATTTAACTTTGCAATTACAGAAAACTTTCTAAAATATTTCTGCAGTATTTTGTAGCACTTTTCTTATCAATTTGAAATTATTTATTTCTGCATATATAAATTTTTTTACTTTCTTCTTTACCTCGTTCTAAATAATTTAATTTAGGGGGAAGAAAATCTATTCAAGAGTTTCAGAATAATGCCTAGCATTCTGCCTTGGCAAATTTGAATAAGAGAGAAAATATCCCGAGCTATGCTCAGAGATCTGAAAAAATGTTTTCAATCACAATTTTGCCTCAAATTTGAATGTACTTCCCTAATTTTACTTTTTCTCATTAGTTCTCATGTGTGATTCAAGCACCTACCTGAAGGATATTCAAGCACGTTAAACAATTTTCCATGGGTAACAGATGGTAAAAGAAGCAGACTACAAAAGGAAAGAGACTACTTTTCAGTGCAATGAGAAAATAAAGATTGTGTGTGTCCATCTGTGACAAGATCTAAATCTTATCTCTGGACCAAATTTATTATTCTTTCTAAAAGAAACAAAAATTCCTCTTTCAGTTCCTATGCTTCATCCTGTTTTCAGAGCAAGCCCTGTCAGCTATGAGGCACAGTCATAGCAACTGACAACTTAGGTTTTTCTTATCCAAAGATGGAATAACCACAGTACAGCTGGAACAGATATTTCCTCTGAGATACATACAGATCCTTTTTATTCATGTTCAAATCACAAAGTACTTTCCAAATGGGGCAAATTGAGGAGATTTTTCGCATTCAGTAGAAAACTTCTATATGGAAAGGTAATGTCTTTTACCTACTTCATGATTCTTACCAAAACAGTGTTGTACTTTCCTCAAGAATATCCTGATAAATCAGACAGCTGAACAAAAAAAAAACAGTCCTCCAGATTATTATTAGTGATATACTTGGAATGCAATATTCTATCTCAAATTGTTAGAGTTAAGCAGATATTTATGACCTTAACCTTGCAATTAAAAGTATACAGCCATATTAATAAAATTGTCACTAGAACATACAGGTAATTTTTAATTTCATAAAGGACTTCATTAGCAAAAAATATTTTTTACATAGGAAGTAGGTAAAACAAGCAAAATTGCTTTGAGGAAGTGCAGGACACATAGATCTGCCTTCTAAATCAGGCTGTATTTTTAAAATTTTGCTAGGCAAAAATGATATTATTTTCTTTTGTGATATTTTCTGAATGTAAATTCCATTTATCTATATGAATAAATGCTTGGTATAGAGAAAAAGTAATTCAGTAGTGATGCAGTATCTAAGAACTTTAAATTAGTTTTCAAGCTATACATCTGTTTATTGCTTCAAGAGTATTTCAAGTATTGAACTTAAACGTTTGGGTTTTTTTTCCAAAATAACACTAAGCTGTCATATAAAGCTGTGGTGCCTGATATAACGTGGTAAAGTTAAATACTACCATCTTGATCTTATATGAAACTTCAGTTGCATTCAAAGTATAAACATGTAAAATATTGACTGCATTCCAACTTCCATTTAGACTTTTTCTCTTTTCTTCAGAGCAGTATACCTGGAAACTGTCTTACTTGGATTAACTTTGAACATTTAAAAACTTAACCTAAACCAGATGGCTGAGAAAATGACTAAAAACCAATAGAAGGATGTGAATTGCAATAGACCGTATCAATCACAATGACATTGCCAATTACTCACTTTAACAGCCTATGTCCATTTGGCATTTTTTCCAAACAGATTTGATTTAGAACATCACTACATTGGAGACAACATACACATATTGAGACAGGAGGTGAGACTGAGCCCATCCGGTCTTCTTCCTTCTCCTGCCAAAAAGCAGTCAGAAAAATCTCCCTTTTACTCTTCTGATTTGGAGCAACATGGCTCTAGTTTTGTTTTCCTTCCCACAATTCTTGTAGACAGATCTCATTCTGCAGATTCAATCTATTTCAACTATTGACTTTTGGGTTTGAGGAAAAATTTAAACTAAAATTGGCTTAGACCAGCATGATAGAGTCTTGGCCAAAAGAATGGTTGCTGGTTTTGGCCTTTGTTGTAGAAGAGCTTCACAGAAATGGAAGTTGATAAATCATCAACATTAGGAGTCTGACAGAAATTGATAGCATTTTAGAAACATTGACAGAGAATGCTGAGACTATTTTTCTGCAAGCCTACAGATTAGTGGTGGAAAGAGAAATTAGACAGTTTAGGTCAATTAAGACAATTTTATATCACCATAATAATGGTATGCATATATTAAATTTATCACCAGTGAACATCTTAACATGTTAACTAGAACAATAGAGACATTTTGCAAATATGTAATCAAATATGTTTAAAATATATGTAATTAAAATGTAAAATATATATTTAAGGGGGTGGTTCTGTCAAATATTTCCAAGGCTGCTGTTTCTAGCCCTCATAACATCATACTCCTGCCAAGACATGCTAAGATGAACAAGGTGAAAAACCAATTTGAGTTCAGCAATCTGGCCTCTACGTGAAAGCTACGTGATTTCTGCTTGCGTGATCTCCTGACACTAACTAAAGATAACATGAGTTAATTGGGCCCTGTGCTGTCTTCTTTAGTTAGACAAACAATACCACAGGCAGCAATTTCAACTTTTAGCTCTCAACCATCACTGATTTTTACAGGCATAAAATTACAATATTTGCTGAATTCTGTGTGGATGCAGCCAATTCTTACATTCCTACATATTCTCTGTGCATAGTTGTGTTTGTCTGTATTATCATCTAAACTCATTGTGTTCTCTTCTCTGAGCTGCTGCTGAAGTCTTCAAAAGAATTTTACTCTTAATCTCTGCCAGTCTCACCTAAATTGCATTGACTGTTCTGAAATGTACTCCACTGTTTCCTGCCAAAAAAAAGGTCTCCTCAACAGTAGTCAAGCTTCTCACCAGCTCACTAAGAAGTGTGAAGTCACTAGTGGCAATACTTTGTGGAGTTGTCTCCACTTGTACGTGAACTGCCAAAAGCATGACATTTCTAGGAAATCTGAAGGAATAAAAATAACTACTGAACTTGGTGTCTGTCCTGTACACTCTAAAGGCTTTGAGTGAAAGAGAAAGCACAGTGCATACTGAACAATATATTGGGTATATTCTTGTCCACAAATATCTAAACTGACTGTCACTGAACCATGTATGTGACAAAAAGATGCACGTTTCTCCACTTTTGTAAGCTACAATCTAGTGGTATGTGTTGAGACAAGACAAGACACATTATTTTCTTATCTTGTCAGAGAAGAGAAACAAATAAATGTCAGGTGCAAAACCAATATAAATAATATGTCACCCACACTTTAAACATCAAGATGTGGAATTACAAAGAGATGCGAGATATGAATGAGTTATGGGGGTGGAATCTCTTTTGGCCAGCATTATATTTGAGGTAATTAACATCTAAAATACTCAGTAAACTGGTGCTTCAAAATTTTAAATGTATTACTTCTTTTGAATAAGCCAAAAAGTGATTTTATTAATATTCAGGAAGAAAGAAAGGAGATCATGGACCTTACAGCTGATGCAAAATTGGGCCTCGGGAAATTTTTTATTATTTTTCTTATTATAAAGTGTCCTGCATAGTCAGGCAACAAAATTAAATTTGAGTCAGGATCAGAGAGTTAGTTGATTTATTGGCTATTCTGACTGACAACATAAGTTTAATTCCATTACTAAGGGATTTTTTTTATTTTAAGGGCAGAATAGCTACCAACGTGACAGAGGGCTTACTAATGAAATGTGTTCTGTCACCAATGCCAGTAACTGCATATTATAACCTCTGAGATGTGTGATCATTTTAACTGTCTTTAAATTAATAACATCCTGTTTGTCAGACTGATGGACTCTCAATTAGCATTAAAAAATTGCTGAATTTTGCTTCTCTTAGGTAAAATTAGGATATTTTAATTAAGAAGAAAACTTGGCATTATTAACATCATGCAAGGGCAAAATCTGGTTTCTCAGATTCTCAGAGTTTCTGTAGTATTTATGTTTCCTTCATGGCAGAAAAAGAATGTTCAAATTGAGTTTCTGCTCATGTAAATCTTGTTGTAGACATATATGAGTAAAAGGGAAAATCTCACATGGAAGTGCGCAGGTATACATAAAACTTGGCTCCTCAATTCAAGAAAATCTTCCATTTGACCTAATTGTATAAAATAGCATCTGCACATGGACTGAAGATGCCTGATTTGGGTTTTTAGGCTAAATTAGGGGAAGTGAAATGTTCATTAAGAAAGTGGCATAAGTGAAACTTTCAAGTAACTTGATCTTCTTTTGGATTATGTTGTCTTTCAAAAATATTTGGCAGATGTGGATGCTATCGCCTAGAATATGGATAACTTCTCACTGCAAGATATTTATGCACGGAATCTTCCACAAAGAAGTTTCTCAATGCCCACCATCACCCTCAAATGGATTCATCAAATGAGCAGCCTAGGTTTGAGTGGGACTTTTGTTGGTGGAAAGGAGGTTGAAAGGTTTCAATCTTTCTAATCTTTCTATTGGGGAATCAGAGGCTTTAGGATTGTGATCCAGCCTGTCTGTAGAGTTTTGCTCAAATAAGGACATGCCTTCACTGATTTGTTTAAAAGTGGAGATGCTTTTACATTGACTAGCAAAAATACTTATAAGTCCAAAAATATGAGACATTCCAATGATGGTATTAACAGGTGTTATGTGCCACTATTGCAATGCAGTATAGCTGAACTCTCCAAGGAGATAAGAAAAGTTTTCTTTGTTATCTTTGTGGGGTCAAAATCACCGTGTTGGGTCAAAATCACCCCAATGACTGCTACCTTCACTATAGGGTTTACTGCTGTTTTTTTTTTCTATTTACCGTTAGACCTCTATGATGAATTAACTGAAGGGTGTACTACAATTTGTGTGCACTTGTCATTTTGACAGACCTTGCTCTTCTTCCTTGTCCAAGCAGAAGAAAAATTGAATACCTGCTCTGCAGAGATAATTGGTTATTGCAGGCAGATACTGCAGAAACAATCTTTATATTATAGAAGAAAAAAAAAGACCTTTTATTGATATGCAAAGTTTAGGAAGAAAAATTATGAGCAGAATGAAGAAAAATAAGCCACTTGTCACACAAGAGAACGTATATACACATAAGACTATATATAAAATAATTTAGATTTTAATAAAGCTCTGTTTCTTAGATATCTTTAAAAAATCCAAACAAATAAACAAAGTGTCCCACACACAATCAAAAATATAATTTGCTGCAATACTTCTTGTGGAAGGACTAGTGAGAAGGAATGTGCCACTCCTGCTGAGACTAGCATCTAAAATTATATATCTAAGTCAAGTGTATTTGGGCTGATTGCATCTTTTTTTTCCAAACATGCACTTACTCTCTCTAAAAACCTAACTTAGAATTATTTTTATTAACTCAAGAAGTTAATTCATACTTAGACGTATTTTTAAGTTTATTACACAATTTTCTATGTTTACTACAGCATTAACATCTTACAAGTCACTGTTTAGGAGATCATTTGCAAATTTAATGAAGATGATTGCTGCATGTTAAGGATGCTGAATAGCAGTAATCTTTTAGAAGAGATTTATATATTTACTTTATAAGGAAAGGCAGCTATAAAACACACCTATCTATTTTAATTTTCATTTTCTTTGAAAATTGCTCCATGTATTCAAAGAAAACCAAGCTGGTTTAGGTGATGGAAAGTGAAGGGAAAAAAATTAGTAACCAAGTAAAAAAGTTCTTTTTCATCATGCATAAGCAATTTGTTGAAGGAAAAAAGTTATAGATAGTCTAAACATATTTTATGGATGTAAATTCTCATGTGTAAAAGCTGCAACATGCAAAATTTTATCTTCAAATACAAACTGCAGTGGAGCCAAGTGCCACATTATCTGCAAACAGAATTACAAGGACCATTGAATCATTAAACCATTAATGTCATGATAAAGCACAGACTACAAAAAAGTTAATAGAAGTTCATTTTCTTCAGGATCATGAGGCAAACCCTCAGGTCCAGTTTCTGGCTTTTTACTTAGAAAGGAGAAGGATTTCCTGTTCAGCCAATGTGCCTACTGCAGTTTACAATGCCCCAGAGGGAGCTTATGGGGACAGGTAACAGGCAGTCATTACAAAGATTAATGGAGCTAGCACCACTTCTTCTGCACTCTGATAGGGAAGGTGCCTTTACTGCCTTTTCCCTCCTCTTCCAAATACTAAAGTTTTGTTCTGCCCTCCATTCAGGTCAGCCATTAAGCCACAGGCTTAGGCACCAAATTTGTAAGGATCTGCAGGACCCCAGAGGAGAGTATTTTTCACAAATGGATATCAGCATATCGGAGGTCATTATGTGCATCTCTGCCTTAGAAAATTCATTTAGGCTTTTTACTAAATCCTTTGGTCTTCCTGTAGTCATCTCTCTCCAGTTTTATTGTGTTTCAGAAAGAAAAAAGTCAAAGAAAAACTCTCTATATAATGTGTTCTCAGATTCTTTCAAAATACTGAAAGTCTTTGCTGTCTAACAATTTGAAGATTAATTGCATATACTTGCTATACTAATACTTTTAAGGAGACCACAGAGACTACTTCTTTTTGGAGAGGCTGTAGATAACAAATTTGAGCATCAAATGCTGATTTTTCAAAGGCCAAGTGCTCCCTCACAGTTCAGAATCCCTTGATCTCACCTATAAACTTGCTACTGCAGCTGTGCTGCAATTTCCCATACATCTGTGAAAACACCAGCAGTATATGTGCAAGAGAGCAATAAGCTTTAGAAAGATTCCCAGTGGGTCCATCAATCTAACTTAGTGGCATTCTACCTCACAAAAGGACATGGAAAAGTAATGTGGAATGGCTATACCTTCATTTTATAACCTGACTGTTTGTGTAATTTAGGACCAACATGCTAGAGCTCCTTCCTTACTTCAGGACAGACAGATAGTTGCATTTTTTTCCTTTTCCTGTCATTATATTTCAGCCGATTTCTCTCTAATAGTCACCAAAGATTTACATTTAGGTGAATAGATCCTCTAGTTTCTGCTCAGCTAAAGCTTATATCCACGTTTACAAGGACATTTGGGAGTCCTGTACTGAAATTCAATAAAAGATAAATACACATGTTCAAACACACATGGTTCAGATATTTCCTTCCAAATTTAGCAAAATAATTCTGTCCACAATTGGTTTCAGTGAGACTACATATGGAATGAAGTACCACTGGCAGCAGATGCAGGTATAGTGTATTTAAGAGCTTCAGTGTCACTCTTCATTAGACTGTCACTATGTAATACCTTCTATCTAGCAGGGTATTTAGTAGAGGCACACTGGTGGGTGTGTGTGTGTGTGTGAAGATGATCTGCAGTACATATTTCCCTCAGGTTGTATCTGAGAACATAGTGCGTTATTCTTATTTTTAATTTCTCAAAATAATGAAAATTATACAAATATTAAAAAAAAACAATTAATTTTTAAGTAAACTCTAGAGCAAAATTCTTATCTCGGTTTTAGAAAAAGACATGAATACTGAAAAAAAAGAGGAATTCGTGGGCTTTCTCAAAATGCTACAAGTGATTGAACTACTTCAGAATTGCACTGTGGTGAGAAACCACTGAGGTACTTCAAGACATTGGTGCCTTTCCATGAATAGACCACTGCACCCCTTGAGATTTTTCTCATTCTTCTCCTATTACTAAAAAAACTGTTCATTCATCTGACAGTTTCTTGACTTACCTTCAGAACAAGTTAACAGATATACTGTTTTTACATAAATTCTTCTGATAGTTGAGATCTTAGAAAATACTAATGCTGAAGTTTAAATTAATGTGATTACCTAGTAATTCAGTAATTGCTCCTTTCTTAACTCTTTTTAGAATTTCATACAGAAAAGTAGTCTGTGGACTCTAACAGTGCTCTACAATTATTATCAATTTTGAAGAAACTGAAGGACACAATAGGGATTAAATTACACTTTCTAGAAAGTCTGATGTGTGGGGGAAAGAGTTTAGAAAATTGAGGCTATATTTTAAATTGTAATACTTTTTTTTTTAATCTATTGTTAAAGTGATTTGGGAAAAGAAAAAACAGAACCAATTTTTAGAATTGAAAGTTTATGTACTTCATAATCCCTTCCACAAGTAATGAACTAAAATCTGATTTTAAACTCAGAAGAAAGTGTGGCTGTCAGGCTTTATCTTGTGATGTTTATGTCAATATCCCCTGCAGAGAGAAAATTTCTAGCAGTCAAATTCCTCCCTGAACTGCTCATATGACTAAACAGAATTTAATTATGATTGTTTCATAAATTTTGTTTGGCAAGAGATGTTTTCTTTTTTTCATGATATGGAAGAAAAGAGCATTGCCAGGTAGTAAAGAAAAAAAAAAAAGTTTTCTGAGACAGACAGCATGGCTAGAAACAGTCAAATTTAGAGCTTGGCAGCTTGTCAAAAACTGTATGTGTGCTGCAAGACTGAATGAAAATATCAGAACTCACTGACATTGCTGCTACTGCTGACTACAAGACCACACAATTTTGTTCACTTTTGTCTTGTTTTCCTGTGTCCATTACCCTCTGTATTAAAACTGCTGGCTTGAGAGCAGTCAGTCATAATTTTCCCAAGGAATTGTCATATAGACAACAGCCAAGTACACTGCTAACAACGCTAAAGTTAATTTTATTTTATTCAATTTAGAAATGCAGCCACAGTAGACTAGACCATTTATTCACTTAATCTGGCAGCAAGCTTCCAGCAATGGGTAATGTCTGTTGTAGAAGAATCTTCTCATGCTGCAAAAAGCCAAGTGGAATAACTACACTCACATCAGAAACAATTCCTTCATTACCAGCCCCATGATTACTCTCAGTCTGAAAGAAGATTTTAATGTCTTTGGCACACACTCTGTGGTTCTTCATCAAGGAGAACTAACTTATAATTAGCGCTTGACCTAACAACCAGCTAACACAAATTTAATTGCTTAGAAGGATGAAATTAAAAACCGGGCTAGGAGGAGAAGCATGAACTGGTATCTACCAGGCTTTTACTAACTTCTAACTCAGAAAAACCAAGTGTGTGAAGTTATACCGATTCTATTTGAAAAGGCTTGCAAGAAAGAATTCCCTGTGATGCATAGGATATATTCCCCTGAGTAAAGAAACTTCATATTTCACTGTTTTGAGAGAAAACTGTGCTCTAGGTTAGGCATAAACTGCAAATCTGACTGCCAGATTTCTTCTTGAAAATAGCTGGAAACCCTAGCCTTTTAAGCAGTGTGGATGCTGCTGCCACTCAAATTCAGGATAAGCAATTACTAACAGAAGCTTTCTGCCACCAGCTGCTGTTTTAACTTCCATCTCTGTCCTTCCCACCACCTGCTTCTGGGATTCCTGCTTTTCCTTCACAGCAGACAGAGTGAAGCAGCTGGATGACAGGGATGTGAAGAGTTGGACAGAGCTGTGGGTGACGACTCCTTTCTATGTAGGGACTGCACTTGCAACATTAAAAGAGACTTTCTTCTGTCTCAGAAAAACTGAAAAATCATTATGCTGTATGACTTTTAATAAGGAACATGGGGTTTAAGCTTGTAACAAAACCTCCCCATATTATATGGTACTGCTGGAAACTCCAGTGGAAGGATAACCCACAGATGATGATGCAAGAGAACTTGAAGAAACTTAGAAATGCTATAGAGTAAGTAAATGTCATAATCTGGATTTTTCTTATAGTTTTGCAGCCCTGTACTCTCTGAACAGAGGAACAATATTGAAAGGAAAAATTGTTTTACAAATCCTATCACTGCATTTATGTTTCTGAGTCAGCATTAAAAACACGTTTAACCTACACAATAAAAATGATACAATGAAAAACATTAAAAATTTTAGCACCTATTTTCTGGACAAAATAAACCTGAACCAAATATCCTAAACTGTGCAAGAAAACCTAAAAATCATTAAAATATGGTATCTTCCTTTATACCGAGGAGGGTAACCCATCTTATTAATATATTTCATGTAATGCCAAAAATACCCTTATAAAAATATTTTCCAAGTTCTAAAATTACTTTCTTTCTGAATTTGCATGCAAGCACTAAACTGTCTGTAGCAGTGGACTTGATATAAAATTTGGGAAGATCACATCAAAACCATTCTTTAACAGTTCCTGTCAACTTTTTTTTATCACAAAGCTTGTTAAAGGATGTGTATGGCTTTCCCAGCAAGTTCATCCTGTCTTTGGATGACTTTTTCATTTAATGAAATGACCTTTCCACTGCATATTTATCAGTATATGCTAAATTCCTCCTTGACTGTCCTCTATTACTTTTTAATGCTCTTTCTCCTTACTAGAGTACTGCCTCATGTTTCTTATGCATTTAGGAAGTTAATCTTTTACTGTTCAAATTTTCCACTGGAGTGCAGTACTTGAACAATTGTATATGATCTCAGTACTCATTCATTTTAAAGAACTTAACTAGTGCAAATGAACTTTTGAATTCAGATGTTGATTATTTGGGAACTTTTTATGGATGTTAATTGCCTTTATAAAAAGCTACTAACAACATTTAAATAGTAAAGAGTTTCTGCAACAGTCTGATCAGATAGTTTTAAGACAAAAAAGTGTATAAAAACTAGGATGTCAGACGCCTAGTTTAAAAAGCAATGCACTGTCTACTATTTTCTTTCTTTTCTGTTCTACTGATACTCTTTAATTGTTTTTGCAATACTTTTCTGACAGGCAGCTTGCTTCTCATTTCTGTGCTGACCCACTCAGAATGACACTTTTGGTAAACTGGCAATTTAAACTCTATTATTATTCTGCATTAGACTGCTACAGAATGCCAGTCAGATATTGCTGCTTTTTCCATCCAGCTGTGCTGAACTACAAGTAGATATGAAGTAATTGACCTTATTGTTCAACGAATTGTACAATGCTTTGCTACCTACTGTTTTGTGCCACTCACTTCACTTCATGTATCTTTTCAAGTCATGACCTTTACAGGGGATATTACTCTCCAACATAGACCAAAAACACTTTTACAAAAGCAAAACATTACCCACGATCAGCACAACATTTAGGCAAGGTAAAGGCCAAGCAGACCTTCATTGTTAAGATTAGAGATTCTAGATATGATTTTTTCCTTATGTGGGAAAAGGAGAAATATAATTGCTTTTATGGAAACAAACACTTGAATAATCTCCAGTGGATGAGTTAATCTTTCCTATTCTCCCAGAAAGACATGTTTGTTTATTTTGCAGTTGGAAAAACTAGGCATAATGAATGTACTACACAGAACAATTTAAAAAAAAAAAAAAGGTGTAAAAGCAGTCCAACTGGCTAAACTCTCTAGATTTCGTTTGACCTCAAAGAATTTTTAATCCATTTCAATAGTATAGACAGCAGTTCTGCAAAAAAGCAGAAATCCACAGATTGTTCTGAGTTGCAAGGGACCCAGAAGGATGATTAAGTATAATTCTTAAGTGAATGGCCCACAGAGGGATTGAACCCATGACCTTGGTGTTACTCTCACCTTATGGGTCCCTTGCAACTCAGAACAATCTGTGATAATATTTTGTTATTAAATGTCATAGATAAAAAAGAATAATAATACTAAAAAGACACTGTCATGAAAAGAGGAGAAAATGTTTCTCTGTTTTATCAGGATAGTTTTATAGAACTTTAGAAAAAAAAAACAGAAATCACATTTTGCATGACAATACAAAGAGAATTATCAATTTTTAAACTTTTCATTTTAAAATCAGTTTAGTTCATCACCTCTATAAAAGATTAAAAAAAAAAAGACTTTTCTGGTTCGATATAGATAATTCTACTGCACTGCAGATTCCAGATAAAGTCATCTTAGTCCTTCATGGTCCATGAAGTGTTGCAAGACCTACCTTATATATGGCATGCTAGGCAAATTTGTCATGCTTCATTTAAAGAAACTTGAGGGAGAGTCAAATCACATAGGTAGCTGATTTTTCTTTATTATTTAAATAGGAAAAGCATCTTAAAAAGCTCTTTAGAGTGATCTTTTAAATCACATACCTTGAGATTTTGGTGTTTAGCATAAAACTGCAATATTGGAAGGAATAATCAGATAGAACAAGCAGAGGTCAAACTGACTTATGTTTGTTTTTTAGCATAGGTAATTGGTGTTTAAGACTAAGCGTGTCACCCTGTCTAGGCTAGATGAGTGTTCATTAAGCTTTTAGATTTAGAAAAACCCTCCAATCCTTTGGTATTATGGCTTGTTACAAGAAAAAGGAAAGAGGATTCCTAAAGTCTCTAAAAAAAATAAAAACCAAAACTGAAATGGAGCAAAAAGAAAAGCAAGGAAAAAAGAATCCCAGTAGAAGTAGGTAAGACAGAAGAACTAGCAAAGAATACCATGCTGGATTTCCTATTCATTACAAGTTTTATACGAGAACCTAAAGTATTCATGTGTACTTTGAGAAGGATTGCCTGAAGCATATTTCCACTAGAAGGAGGCAAAAGAACCTTGTTCTAATATTGTAGGTTATTCTGTCTTCACAGACTATCATATTTCAAAGCTCACAAAGCAAAATCCAATGCACAATGTTCCACATTGCATGGGACTATGAATGAGAAAGAGCAAGGCAGATAATTAAGTAGCTCCTATTCCAATTCTCTCTTGCAGGTGCTCTCCAGGAAAAACCACCTGTTTCTCAGTTCACACTTGCCAAACATTACTGTACAGAAACATTCCATAATGTCTAAGGCTCTGCAATACCTTTTGAAAACAAAAGCTCAAGGTTTCATTTCTTTCTGTGCTCTAGCCTATAATCCAGATTTTGATACTATAATCTAAATTACAGAAGCACAGAATATTCTGAGTTGGAAGGGAGCCACAACGATCTTCAAGTTCCACTCCTAAGGGAATGGGCCATACAGGGGTCAAATCCATAATACTTTTCTTAGAATAAGCTGGTTTTTGTTCTTATTGAACACTTTAAACTCCAGTTTAAACTTCTTTAAGATTTTCTTCTTTTTTTATCGGTCAATTGAAAAATATATTTTCTGTGCAAGCACCAAATTTATGAGACACTTTTACAAGTTCATCTAGATTTGTTCCTTACAACAATATAAAATTTAGTGGCTTCATTTTACTTCTCTCCTTGAGGGTCTTGAAGGCTCTTAAACTCTCATTACTAGTAAGAACTTCAGGGCAAACTACAGAGATACAGCTAGTCACTGATCTTCCAAAGATAATGTCATTCCAAAACTGTCTGGAACACAACATGATTTATGATAGCAGCAAATAGCTTTCTGTTATGAACACAATTCTGCTAGTAAATCTGTACTTTATAAGAGTAGTTTTGTCTGTTTATAAACAGTTTTACATATAACTGTTTATACAACAGTTATCTGCATATGACAGTTATACAGTACTTTTACCTGTACTGTACAACAGGGCAAACTGACACCTGGTCAATCACAAGAATTTAAGAGGTCAAAGAGAGACTCGGTTTTAAGATATTGCAATGAACAGTCCTCTTCCTATTTTTAAACCTCTGCCATAACAAATTCTTAACAGTAAAGACAATTAATTTATGAAAATCACTATCTGCAACATTTAAGTGCCATTAGAAAATTATAGCAAACAATACATTTAACTAAATACGTATTTTCTAAATGAAAGTACATATAAATGCAATGGGATATTATATTTCCTATGCTAATATCTTCAAATAAAACACTACTTTTGAATGGTTCATAATCAGTAGTGGTATAAGTTTAAGAGATAATCAGCCACCAGCCTCACAAGAGTTAATAAAGAATTTTATTCCATATCTTAGAACAGCACTAACATAACAACAAACAAGCAACTGATATAAACTAATACTCCGTAATGTTTTTCTTACTGAAATAAGGCAATACAAACTTAATCTTAAATTTTCTTTGGCTTCTTGGAACGCTATTTCTGTTCAAGGAATGGACTGTGGTCTCACAGAAGGAAGAAGCCTAGGAAAGGCAGATTATGATGGTTCTGAATAACCACCAACTCTTTATGCTCTTATCTTTTTTTCTTAATTTAATGAGAGGATTGCTTACGTCAAAGAATGTGTCATGTGGTGTCATGTGCTGCACTTAATAAATGTTAATAAAATGCTGAGAGTCTCAAAAAATTCTATCTAAATGCCAAACGTTATGATAAATAGCATTTTTCATTTTGTGCAGAACATTATATTCAAAAACTCATTTCTCTATAGCACCCTGACACATCCAATTTCTAGACTAATAGTATTCTATATGGAATTCATAAGTGTTCCACAGAATAAAACAACACATTATTCTTTTCCTTTCAAAATATATCACACATTTTTACAATAATTTTGACAGAACTCAAAGGGTTAGAAACATAACATACTTGACCATCTTCTTCTTATCATTTACCACATGGCAGATTTATCTGCTCTGAATAAACAGATCTGACATTCCCAAAGAATGCAGACATGAAAATAAATTAGCCTGGAGTCAGCTGCTGCATAGAATAATAATGTGGCTACAGAATGATCCCAATCTTTAAAACCAAGGCATCAATTAAATAAAAATTAATGGCATCTTAAGAAAAGCTGCACTCGTTTGAAATGACAGCACTAAAACTGCCTGGTAGTAATATTCACACAATGTCCATCATGTTTATGTATGTGCAGTATATGGCTTCACGGAAGCATCAAGTACTTCCTAACATCATTTGTGCGTCATTCATTTGATTTTCAAGGTTTTAAAATCAGTTACTGCCTTATACTTTAAACATGTCCATAGGAAAATTTTTCAAAACCACCCATAAGATTACCAGGTTACTAGTTTTCCTTTGAAATCTTTGGTAGGATTTTATGCTGTGTTTCTAAATGATGCTCCAGTGGGGAATAAAAAAAAAAGTAATATACTTTTAAAATTTCTTCTCTTGGAGAAAATTTTTATTTCTCGTCTGCCAATCCTGAAAACTTAACTCTACAAAAACCTGGAGATAATCCTGTCCCTCAAAAAGATTCAGTGAGATCTGCTTTCACTATGTTTTACAGTTAATTTTCTAGGAATTATTTCCTGGAGGAAACATGTTTTTTTTGTGTCAGTGTAGGTGTCTATTTATATACACAGACGTTTATTAGGCTTACTGAAATATTCAGACAGGAAGTCATTGGACAGCAGCGTGAGCACCTTATTCAAGAATAGGACTAAAGATGAGGGCTCATTCCTTTCTTAGTTCTTTTGCACCCAAATCATGGTTGGACTCAAAAATTTGTCTGTGCGTGTGCCAGGGTGTACAGGGAACAGGAGATGTACAAACATGCACATCTCATTTATATTCAAAGTAAGACATTTCCTAAGCCTGAGTGTTTAGACTTACACGTGAACTAAAGATTAAAATTCAAAGTTGATTTGAAGAAGGAAATCCACTGCAATGATGAATTTATTAATGGGTGATTATGCTCATTCTCAGAATGTTATCATTGTACTTGCTGAGAATCCTTCCTGAGGAAACCAAAGTCATGGTACAGCAAAACAAAACTATAGGTAAATAAAGAGGATTCCCACAGAGGGGAATATCTAACTGGGAAGGCACTTTTATCCCCTAGACTATAGTCTTGGGGATAACAAAAGGCCAGTAAGTACCTGATAGGATAATTATGATTTCCAAACAAAACTTATAGAATATTCTCCTGAAAACCATTCTTGGTCATATTCATTTTTTAGTTCTAAGGCAACAAGGATTATCTTCTAACACAGTACTCTTCTGCAAAAGATAGAATATAATTAAATTCCTCTATTTAGTGAGGAGTAAGGGAACACTTTTTCACACTGTAAAGCACTCTTTGACAGCATTGCAATTGAACAATGAAAATCATAGCTGTTTCCTAAAAGGAAAAGACATATAAGGCGGACTAAAGTAACTGCTGAATTACTCCTGAAGAACAGGTAGCTAGCAGCCTAGAGATAAAGAATACAAAGAAGTGAAACAGAAGTTGAAGTGCTACTGTAAAAAAAATGTTTCCTCTAAAAGTCATCTCTCTTCTCACAAATGCCCTGAAACCTTTCTCCTACTCATCTCTTCTAGTGCATTTTGGGTCAGAATTTTTTGAACAAGCTAAAGCAGATGGTGCTGTTTTCCCAGCACGTCATTCTTCTTTAGTAAATACTATCTGGCATTCTCAGCCTCTTGCACTGTCCAATGTACTAACCAGAACTTCTGTTGAGTCAGCCTGGATGTTACCCCTATTGAATTTGCCTGCAGAATATGTAGAAAAGCAAGGTTTGCAAAAAGTTTTCTTTCATCAGTATTAATTATATACCTATCATAACCTTGCAGCCCCATCATACACTATTGACACTGTTAATAAAGAGATCGCAAGATTCATACCCTCAGCACTGATGTTTGACAGACTTTTTTCTCTTTAAACTTTAGCTGAACTTCCTGATTTAACAGGTTGGTTTTTTTAACAGATCTTTTTTACCTAAAAATTGGCCAGATGGTTCTGGCTATCTTATCTTTATATGTCAATACCACAAAGGTTTTATGACTGACATAATGCTGCTGTGATGAAAAATATAGTCTTGGTATCAGAGATGATATCTTAGGAAGGGGAGACCCAGGATGTGGCACAGAGGTGCACCTACACAGGATGATGAGTTGAGACAAAGGGTGGCACTGGAGACATGGCTGTAAATGCTCATGCATGGTCAGCTATTGACTTCAAAACACTAAGATGGAAAAAAAACCTGATCTTTAGACTAACTAAAGAAAAAATAAAAAGAAATATTTATTGACAAATGTAGATGTCAATATACATAGTAGGTTCAGATGTAAATTCCTGATGCAGGCCAGGGAATAGAAGAGCAAAGTTAAAACAGCATTCCAGAAAACATAGAAGCAGATCCTAGACTGAAAAATAAGAAGACATCAACATGAACCAAGAGCAGACCTCCAAGTGCTGACAAGCTATCATAACATTCACATCAAAAACATGAAAATATAAGTACAAATGAGCTCTGTAGTACTGCATCATGACAGATTCCTAGGTAGGGATTTACGGAGAAATAGCAATAGGTAGTTAGAAACAAGAATAAAGAAATCAATTCCTTTACTGAAAAACAAAAACAATGAATACACTGAAAACTAAGAATAGAAATTTATACATAGGCTAAACTCAACTTAGCAGACTATTTCCCCAATAAAATAATTCCAAAAATTATAAAAAATCATGTCAAAGTAGAAAAGAGGATTTAACCTCTATTCATAATTAGAAATCTGTGAGAACTCAACAGTCTTGTCCACGTCATGTCCTGCTGTCATGACTATTGAGTCTCTCTCAAATGGCATCTGATACTAAGATTTAGGCAACTAGAGGCTACCTCTACTGACAGGACAGCAAAACAACTTTCTGGATGCTACTGCAAGCTACAACTGCCATGACACAGGATCTTCAAAAAACCTATGGCCTTCTGTAAAGACTGCTGGAAATGGGAGGTATCAGCACTCAAGGACATTTAAAACAGCATTTGGCACTGATGTAAAACAGCTGAATTCTGACCTGTAGTATAAGATGAATAGCTCTCTATTTGGGCCAGTAAATATAGATATTTTATTCTTGAATAGAATTTCTCTAAGGAAAATAATATTTACTTTAAATAAGCCTTTTTTATTTTCTTTTAAGCTAGAACTTCTGTAATTTATGGATTCATTAGTTTCTCTGCTCATTCTTAACTACAGCTATGATCTTACATAGAAAATTGTAACTCATATTAAAATAATTTACAGTTTACATGTGAAGGGACATGAAAATACATGAAGAATAGCTTCAATGAAATAACTTCATTTTCAAATACACTTCCCCAGGTTGTTTTTCAAGCAGTCTAGCACACAGGCTGCAGCTATAGTCCAAACAACCAAACCAAAGGCATTTTCAGCAGAAACATTGAAATAAATCCCCAAAACAAACTCCAAAGAAACTGTAATTCATTGGATTAAAGCTTCCTTCTATACAAAATTCTTCTGCTGAACAAATCTTCACTATAAAATCAAACACTGGAGAAAAACCTATGCTATAGCAATCAGGCTAGGGATGAGTAATAATTACATAGAATGAGTGAGCACATTCTGGAGAACATTTTCTAGTCTTTCAAAGATCCTACAGACGGTTCAGCACAGTTTCAAATATGTAAAATGTGTTTTATGATTGGTTGCATTCTCATCCAGAAGCAGCATTTTCCTGGCTCAAAGAGAAGGAGGATCAGAACTTTCCTAGCAGTGGATCTGAATGATTATCTTGCCTTATGCAATAACTCATTCATCCAAATACTTATTTAGTTATAAAAACTTAATAGACCTATTGCAATAGGAATTACCAAATTTTAAAACCTATGTTACAGGTCATTATGGATACAATTGATGGGTTTATTTGTACTACAGAAATTTGTATGTTTCCAGAAAGATATTTATGTTTCCAGAAAGACGTGAAATAGTTCCTCCAAAAGACTAAAAGTTAAAAAATAAAGTTTCAGCTTCATTTTATTACATCTGAAGAAGTTTCTGAAGGCTAATTCAAGCACAAAGGTAAAAAAAAAAAAAAAAGAGAATTTGAAGATTCTAGTGTGTATGTGAAAAAGGAAAGCAGAAGGGCATATTTCAAGCAAAATGCATTAGCAGAATACAAAGGTAATATTCTCATCTGATTCTGCATGTTAGTGTGATGCAGAATCACATTAACTTTTTTTTTATGTTTCTCTTTCCCTTTCAGGAGAATGATGATGAGCTGAGTTTGTGTTTATAGTCTGGCTCTTAACTCTGGAGGCAAAGGCTGTTGATGACAGACATGCCTAGGGAACTATGAGCAGCTAGCAAGCAGTTTTCTTAGGATTTTGCTTTATATGCATATATGAAAGGTCCAAGTTTTCAACATAATTTAAAGAGCTCAAATTTGTATCTATATTGGATATGTTTGCAAAAGGATCACATAAAAGAAATTCATTTTAAAAAAAGAAGGACAAAGTGCCTGACACAGATCTGCATGCATAGGCAATAGGGAATAACCTCAGTTCTTGCTTCCTCACTTCCTCAGAAGAAATGTTTAAGGGGGTAACTCCCATTTCCATGGTGATTCCTGATTAGGAACTGGACCCAAGATGCCTCCCTCCTTCATTTCAAATGATAACACACCTTTTTCTCTGGAGACTATCTCTCCACTCCACCTGAAAAAAAGACACACTAAATGAGGGGAAAAAAAAAATAATCCCAACTTAATCCTCATTATACTGTGACCATTACTATTACCCAGAAATATGCTTCTTAGAATCCATGCTTTCTGACTGCCAGGGAAGCAGGATGTGTTCCAGGACAGGCACTAACAACTAAATAATATATTAAAAATAGAATCTATTGAAGAAGAGTAGATAACATGACAGATCATATAATTTTTTTACATTAAATATCAAAGCATCCATAGATATCCAGAGACACTGTTAGACACTTTTGCCCTCACTTGTTTGGATACACCTCAGTAACATAACAGTGACATAAAATAACAGAAGCACCATTTCACTTGATAGTTTAAAAATGGTGAAGTGCTTTAACTGAACCTTTTCCTGAAATACTATTTAATTAAGAGGTGGACATTTAATTCAGTTTTCTTGCTCTGTGATTAAATTTTTTAAAATAACTCTGATTGTACTCTGCTTTTCCTGCATTGTTGTTACAAAGGCTCAAAATAGAGTATTTTAAAAGGTTTAAGAGTAGGATTCTACACTGGAGAGAGTTAAGACATAATCCAGCATCAAATCTCTCATATTCATCAGCAAAAACATTTCAGAATTTCAGATAAGAAAAACCAAAAAAAAAAAAAAAAAAAAACCTCACAACAAAAAACCAAGCAAACAATAAATCCCCAGAAAATAGAAGACAAATGCACGACAGTCCTACCATTTTCTTTTTCCAGGAAAAAAAACAGCAGACAACAATACTGTTTGATTAAAGCTTAAAAATCCACATTCTGTTGTAAACCCATAACGGCAGTAATCCAGCATGGTCCTCCTAGGATAATAATCATAATTTTTAGTTAACATGCTGTACATCAATGAGGAGTTTCACACAATTCCTTAAGTTCTATCTTCTAATGCAAGTTACTATTTTATTCAAAGTTTTGATACTGCAGATAGTTTCTTCACAAATGAAAAGATAAACAAGAGGACTCTCCCTTCTCTAAAATCATAATTCTAACTAGAACAGTCAGATTACATGAGCTGCTAGGATGACAGACCTCTGGCAGTGAGACAAGATGACTGTTAAAAGTATCTTTAGCTGAAATGTGTCCCTGCCCATGGCAGTGGGGTTGGAGCTGAATGATCTTTAAGGTCCCATCCAATCCAAACCATTTTTTGGTTCAATCATTGTCAAACTTCTAATTATCTCCACTAGTCTAAGATTTTAAAAAACCAGATAAACTGGATTTTCTGCCTTCAAGATTGTTTGCTGCGCTTAGACACCAGTGTTCCCCTTTTTTCAAGACAATGTTGACATAATTACTTAAAAACAAAGTTTGAAATACAATTTTACTTGGATATGTCTATCTTTCTCATTTAAATGGTTTTTTTTATAGTTAAAGATAAATATTTATATGTACTCAACCTGTTTTATTCCATATTTACAGCAATTTTTGTTAGAAACTACAGTTTAGAAAAGTTGTAGTCTATCTGTTCCTTTCCAAATTTTTATCATTTTTTTTCTCCAGGTGAGAACCCATTTTGTGATTTTTTTTCTCCAGATGAGAGCCCATTTTATTTTTAGGCGTCTCTTCTGGTGAATTAGAAAGACAATAAACAACACCTCTCATTAGGGAAATATTTTGTTTCAGTGGATAGAATATTGATTAAAAATTAGAACCTCAAAATACTAGAAATAATTATTAATTACATATTAAATATTAGTCCAGTAATAATTAGCTCATTATGGTTTACCTCTGCTTTTAAGCACTTATATGTAATAATTGGCAAACTGAAATAATTTGTCTAAATATGAGTCCAGTAGTTTCTTCCCTGTATCATTTCATTTAAACATTGCCAGATATCACACATCTGATTTCTCATTTTAGTATCTTTGTCTAAAATGCAAAAGTCTTTTTTTTACTGAGTATATTAAAAAAAATGAAGATACCAATTTTTTAGAAAATTTCTACATTTCAAGATTTTCGGTATTTCCTGAAGAGTACATTAAAAAAAGCATTCTGTTAATGAATGAAATTAAAGTGATTTCCAATGGAAATTAGAATCCACGTGTTCATTGTTACTGCCAAAATCATAGACTGTAAAAATAAATAAAAATATGTAACAAGCTCTTTTTATTCAGCATATTTCTTCCACTTTTCTCAGTGAACTCACTAAAATCAATTTTGTTTCTGGCCAAGAATCTGACTACAGCAAAATATTTCAGGAGAACCTTTCTGACCAGCTCTAACACAGTACGTCCCTGAAAGCAAACTACTGTGCACTAGATAGATGATCTGTATTTAAAATGACTGATTTTCCATTTCACTTCAATTTACCTTTGAGATTTTCTGGCAAAATATAGGAAATAGGCTCCCAGTTGGAAAGCAAGCAGAGATTAAATCCTTCACTGCCTGGCATAAAGGAGACCTGAACCTCCCAGGATCCAGTGTAGCTGAAGTCCTTCAGCCTCCAGGCACCACCTACCACCAGATCCTTGGCCGTATGTGTCTCAGAAAGTTTGTGGGTTATGGCTACAAAGATGCTATTATTTCTTGATACCAATAAAGTTTATTCCTGTGGTGATGAAATTCAGATTAAATTGTTCCTAAGTTTACCAACTTTTTACTTATGCATAATTATAAGCCAAGTTCAACTTACTTTTAAAACAGGCATTAATAAAATTATGTGCTGCCAAAGTAGCCTTGTTTAATCAGTGAATAAAATGGCATCAACTACTGTGAAAAATATTTTTAAAAGGACAAATCAAAATGACTTAGGGGGTTATTTTAGAAAAAGTGTAGCTTATTATGAATCTTTCATTATGTGATGCATAAATCATTGCAGAAAAGCCTGTACTGTAAGCTAGCTCAGGGGATGTTGGAAAGGTTAAAGCCTAGATAAGTAATGAATGAGTGAAAGGGAAAAAGAAAACCTTTTCCTTGGTGAGGTAAGCTACTGCATCATGACAGATTTTGCATAGAATAGATTTATTAATATCTTCAAGCAAAATTTTTCTAAGGATCTTAGTCATTAAAGGGGAAAAGTGGACTCATGCTGTCATCACCTGCTGTTTCTACAATAATTGATATTTCTTAGTCCAAGGTTTCTCTAGATGTCTACAAGTGAAAAGTAACTCTATAACTTTATTTCCTCTCTTCTTCCAAGTATTCTTTCCTCTTGGTTCCCCTGCCTCCACAGGAAAAAAAAAAAAAAAAAGACATAGCTCAAGATTTTAGCAGAGTTTTAAAAAGAAGTATAGAATCATTCTGCACTATTCTTACCTTCCAAGTTCAAGTCATTGAAAAAAGTTGGGTTTTTAAGAGATGAAAGAATGGCTGAAAAAGAGCCCTTAACTTACTTTTGCAGGTTATTTATTAGACATGTCATGCTTATTGTTAAAGCAAACAAGTAACATTCCCATAGACTACAAAAATCTATGCAGATACAACAAAATGCTTTCTGATGCTTAGAATGTGATCCTCTTCTCAACAGTTGTAGTAGAGACACTCATTTTTGATAGAATGAAAAAAAATATAACTGCTTACCTCCGACACAACTAAAGTAAGAATATTTATATACGTCAGAAAAATATATTGATATACATTTTTACAAAATTACACCATTTTAATACCTCTTGTTTCACCTGAAGTATTTTGAATTCATCCACCTTGGAAAGAAATTTACATGCAGCCAAACCAAAATTTGATCACAGAAACAATAAGATTAGGAATGGATTTTTAAATTAAAAATAAAAGGAAAATGGATGAAAATACTGTATATTTTCAAATATGGTGAGAAAAATATCCTAATTATAAAAATGATTAAAAGAAAAACACAGCATCCTTCTAGGACATGCAGTGGTCTATACTGGACATCTCTCTACTGCAGAATTCAGTGCCATATTGTTGGATGTGATATATTTTACTTGCTGGGTCTGCTTGAAGGTTTCAGATTGATCTTGTGGCCACACTCATGATTTTATCCCATCAGGTACATGACACAATCCAAGCAGCTAAAATCCATGAAAAGCTTCGTTCAACTGCAGACATACTCCAGGAACTCTGTGTGTGATTTTGTTTTCTAGTCTGGCTGGCCTAAGGTTACCTCACTCCAGCCTCCTATATATTTGTCAGCACCCCCAAATTTGCCTTAGTCTTTCCCTTTGTTCCCCTTTCCCTGTATTGTAATACAGATAATGATTCTAAGCCTGTCTGTGGGCTAGGCTCTTAATCTAGCCTTTTAGCTCAACCTTTTACCTCATTTCTTGTCTAGCAATTCTGCTTAGTATCCTCATGTTTTCCCAGCTTTTGCTTGCCTTACCTTAAGCAGTATTGTCTTCTGTAATCAGCCACCCCTAGCTCTGATCACTCGCTCTCTCACCTACCTTGTAGAGATCCCTCTGTTTGTATATTCCATCATTTCGAAGAGCATAGAAACCCCGGACCTCTATTTTTTTTTTTGGTTTTGTTTTGTTGTACTAGAAATTCCATAAATGCACAGGAATCCATAATCCATAGAAGAAATAACTTCAGATGTGTAATGCAATGTATCCAGCCATCATGATCTCTAGTTATTTTGAAAACAGAGATGAATATAGGAAAGAAAAACTATTTAATGTGTTATATTGCAGAGATTCTGTAGAGGTACCCCAAGCAGATGAGCACTGAGTCCTAGAGTGTGTGTATGGTGGGACTGCCCTATTGAACAGAACAAAGGCTTCATTAATTTACAATGCTTTGCAAATGGGGCAAAACACCAGGTCACTGCATTGTACATGTCAGTGCTGGGAATGCTTTAGGGAGAAAATAAAAGAGCTGCATTATCACTGAGTGTAGATTGGTTTTGGAGCATAAGACAATATATAGTAAAATATTAAGGTTTCAAAGCTTGATTTTTGAGTTCATATAGTTGTCATACATGACATAAATCAGTTGCTTACCTTTGGCTCAGATATTAATTCTATAACCTGCTATGTAGACCATTCACTTCAGATGGTGAAGAACTTTGTTCATAATCCAGCTTTGAATCAAGTGCACAAACCCTTGTGCATAAAATAGCTTTCCATCACACATTTCCAACTTTTAGTGGCTGCCCCATCCAACAGGCTATAGCTTACCCTCATCTGGATCTGTAATACCACCTTAGGGACACTTCTGTGGGAAGCAGATATGTGAAGAGTGAAATTCTTCCTCCATTTTGAATTCAGTCAGTTCTAGAGACAGTTTTCTCATCCCATGAAAAATAACATTTTACTCAAATAGTAAGTGAAGACAGAAAATATTCTTTCATTTGGTTGAATTCTAGCTTTCACATTTATTTTCCAGCAAACCATGGTTGTTTTGTTACAAAGGCGTGCAAATGAATGTATGAAGGAGCTCTCAGAGGTTTAGCAATTCATTTGTTAAGAATCCTTCCCACAAACACTTACTGGAGGAATATTTTATGTCCATCTAATGATCTAGGTTGTAAAAATGTGCACATTAGAATTCATCTTAGGTAATCAGAAATATTAAGAAGTTATGTCCTGTTCACAATGCAGGTTGAAGCCCTTGCAAATTCAGCCTTTTCCCACAAGATGTTTATATTCATCAGTGCAAACATGCCAAACCGTCAGGCTAGCATAAATATTTGCTAATCCATTTTGATAATGCCAGCATTATTTAGGTTACTCAAATCATTAGCTAGACAAAACAGGAACTGCAAACATGTGGGGTCTTTTTGCACCCTGATTAATTTTCTTAGTATTTAATCTCTGAGGTTTAAGAAATCCTAATTCTTTTCCTTTTCAGGGATTAAAAATACTTCATTTAATATTTCTTTACTTCAGCATATTTCATGCAATATGATGACTTGTATTTATTATATATTGTAACTCCCTTTTTATAATGCAAACTGTCAACTTAGAGCTCTGTTATGTCAGCATCTCCTGACAGAAATGCAATCTTATGAGTGTGATGAAGCTGGTCACTGTGGGTAGTAAAACTCCTACTCACAAAATTATTGTGGGCACACCTAAAATTTTAAAATGCTTGAGGAAAAACAAAAAGAGGGGAAGATCTGCCACGTCTTAATAAGCAATGATAAAAAAATAAAAAAGCAGTAAGAAACATTAAAAAATGGTGAAAATGTGAATAAACTACGAAAATAAAAAAGTGGATGAGAATTGTTAAGCAACTTTATGATGGGACAATTCTCTGAAAGATGAAGTGCTAGCACTCAGAAGTGCCATGTAGCAATTTAGCACATTCTCAGAATGTGAAGTCTCTGTAATGTGATTCTCCAGGAAGTCTCCTAGCAAGATTTTGAAATCAAGGAAACTCCTATGAAATCATCCAGTGAAAGCTTCAGAAAATGACAAATATGATGAGCACCCTTTCTTATCTAACCTTTGAAGAAGTTTTTGGGGTTTTTTTGTTCGTAGTTTTCTAGATCTGAACAGTTTCATAAACCTAGGTGGGATCCAAAACTAGGTGGAGAGATGCTTAAAAGAGCTGGAAGAATCCAACATTGTAGAGACATCCAAGTGTATTTATTACCAAGCCACAGGACTTGTTTACTGAAAAGAAACAGATGCAGTCACTCTAGGGAAACAAAGCTGATGGTGGTTGCTGGTAGTGTATCCTAAACATTTTTTAATACTTGAAAATAGCGTCCTGGGTTTTCAACAATGTGCAAGTTTAATCCAAATGTAAGATTCAAAGTTTCAATACAGATTACAATAAAAGATATGCTCTTTTGCTAAGATTGCACCAGAAAAATGCTGAGTTCTTAGAGTCAGCACACAAAAAAAACTATATCACATCTGGAAATGTGAATAGGCTCATATAAAATATGTATTTTTTTTATTAGCAGAAAAAACAATGATTAGTCACCATTCCAGAAGATATCACATGCATGGGAAAAAAAAATATTATATTATCTTATTGCTTCTTAGAGGAGAAAATAAGATTGGTCTTTGGGCAGCTCACAAAGACTAAGAATGTAAAATTACTTAGATCAAAGATCCATTCTTCTTGTAAATCAGGAGCATAAGGGATAAATCATATATTAAGTCTTTTTCTTTGCAGTATTGAGTAAATTAAGGAAAAAAGTTTCTGAAATGGGATCTCTCTATATTTTTCCTGCTTTGGTTCCTCTCAGTATTTAGGCTTTTAAGTCAGTTGTTTTGTGGGGGGGTTTTATGTTTTTGGGGTTTTTTTGTTCACCTCTGATATCTGGAGAGATACTTCATCCTTGCCTTGGGTGACTCCAAAAAATAGATGTTCACAGTGAATAGGAAATTCTGATCACTTGCTACATGATGTCATGTTTCAGCAGTAACCTCAGTTATCTGCGAGGTAGGACTGTGTCCCAGACAGACACAGAGAAGGTCCAGCTTGCTTTCAAAGTGTGGAGTTTGACCCTTGCCCACTGTAACTGTCACTAAATGCTCCATCATCTCCTTTCTGAGCCACTGACACACAAAATTGCCACAAGGCAGGAGGGTAAAAACTGTTTTCAGCTTATCTACTCTTTTTCTCCGTGAAATGCATTGAGACACCAAGCTGTCAGACAGGCTGCGGGTGACTGCACTCACCAGAAGCCAGGTGGCAAAGAGAGTGCTGCAAAATCTCTGAAAATGGAACAGGTAAAGATGAAATACGGATGTAAAATAACATATAAAGACTGACAATGCAAGAAATGGGGAGAAAAATTACACTAGCAAACCTCCCATAAGATGCAAGAGATCCACAATGATCACGACTCTATTATCTACTTAAATGTCTCCACAGATATTTCCTTCCAGTATTTGAAGCTTATACAGAATAAAACACAAATGAAATTGATATTAGGTATTTACAACGAAAAACAGGATTATGTGGGTAACAACTGGTTCAATTTAGCAGCAAAACACAAACCCACAGACCTTCAGAACTGCAGATGCTACTGAAAATTCAAGCAAAATAATTCCATCTATAATCAAAGTACTTAGCAGAAAGACACACTAGGATTTCCAGCTGAGATGCATTAATATTTTAATCAAGTCTTCCATGGCATTTAGTATAGCATGTATTATGCAGCATTTGAAAACTTGCCTGACTCTCTCAGGACTGTAATTATTTCTGTAATTTTGAAACTTGGTAGGATATGGGTAACGGCAGAAATTAAAGGCCAATTTTCTTAATTAATTCAGTCTGCAAAATACTCACACAAGCAATAGCAAAAATTATTAGAATAGATTCATACCAAAATTAATTCATAAAAAGAGATATTCAACAATAACATAAGACTCTCCCTTGACCTCATTAATGAAATTTACAATAAAATTAATGAAATTATAGGTATAGTACCACCTAGAGCAGTGGGACCAAATTCAAAATTTAATAGTGTAATATTTAATAGTATTTTTGCCAGACTACAACCAGACAATGCAAAGGAAAAAAGAGAACTGATTTTCTGGTAACATATTTTCCTAATTAGCTGGAGCTACTACTGAGATCAAAGATATTTATCAGCAGAACAGAATTCTTTGGCTTTTTTTCTTTTTCTTTTTGACAAATAAAATCAGGTAATCAGAAATTTCCATTATCCTTGCTAGTTTTAATTCATCATGGGTACAAAAGTTTTAAAAAAGACTGAATTAAAAAAAAATAAATCAAACAGAATTAAAAGTTGGGAATAACAGTTATAGTCTTTCCCACTTCCTACAGCCCTACTGAAATTAGCAAATAACTGAGATCATTAGGCCTGAACAAAATTCCACTAAACCCAAGAGGATTAAAAAAAAAAAAAAAAAAGCTGAGGATTTTTGATCAGTATTAAAACTGATATGTCCTGATTTATTTGTGTACCACTGTGAACATGGCTATCAACATTTGTTATGGAGATTTATAATATCAGAAGTAGCTGATATCTAGTGTTATTAAAGAAAAAGATTGATTTATAAAAGATATGAAAGAAAATGGAAAGTAACAATATCTGAAAAATATCTAACAAAATAAAGCATTCTAGATATTTGTTGACCTTCTTTCAGTCTCATTTGCTAAGAAACAGCAATTCATCTGATTCTGCATTAACAGATATTCTATTGCATTAGAAATAAAAAGTTCCTGAAGGAAAATAAAAGTTCAGATGGCTTCAAAGTTTGTTTCCAATTGAGCAACAAAGCCACTAGGAAAATGAACAATTTTCTGAAATTTAAAAAGTGGTTCCATTTTTTATTACAAAGAAACTTTTTCTATTGGCAGGTACCTCTCTCTTACTTCAGAGTCCTATGAAAGCAAGAGCAACAGATTATGAAATTTGATATAAACTATTACACTGGTAAATAAAAATATAATACGTTATTGATGCAATCCTAGAACAAGCATTAAAACACAGATGCACATCTAGAGATCTGCTATTAGCTAGGACAGATTGGTTCCACTTTGTTGCATTTTGCACAGTTATGCTGGCATGAAGTGAATTTAAAATGAGTTCAGAACATAGCATGCAATTCTCCAGACCTAGTAGCATACAAAGTCCTAATCCTACCTTACCAAGCACAATATCTTACCACTGTGACAGCAAAGCTTAAAGACATTTAGAGATGAGAATTTTGTCTTTAATTGTAACTTAGGTTCTTGGAAAAACACTTTCTTACATATGCAGACCTCTCTTTGTCTGAACAGTTCAGGGAAAACTTCAGGGGAAGACAGAACCTGTGACAAAGCCATCCTCAGAGCAGCTGTATTGCAGCTGCAATGCTGAGATCAGCTCATTTCAGCTCATGTCCTGCCAACAATATAGGTTAAATACATCCCTGCACTTTTTTACTTGCCAGAACCTAAATGGGTACACAATATGGCTTCACTTGAAACTGCACCAGGGGGTGCTCAGATTTCACACTAACAAGAAGTTCTTCACTGACAGGGCGGTCCATCACTACAACAGGCCTCCCAGGAAAGCGATCACAGCACTCATGATGTTATAGCTCAAGGAGCACCTGGACAATGCTTTTAGTCATATGATTCAATTTTAGGAAGCTGTGTGAGCAGCAGAAGTTAGACTCATGGTGAATCTTATGGGTCCCTTCCAACCTGAGGTATGCTGTGGCTCTACATAATGCCCACCAAGATCCACTGCTGAAACAACATCAGCCTAATCGTGTCTGCCTGTTGTAGCCATATTGAGACATCTGGAACAAATGTCCTCTGAGGAACAGCTAAAGAAGCTGAGGATGTTTAGCCCAGAAGAAAGAAGGCTCAGTAATGACCCTATCACTCTCTGCAACTCCCTGAAAGGAGGCTGTAGCCAGGTGAGGACTGGTCTCTTCTCTTAGGCAGCCAGAAATAGGACAAGAGGACA
>LTAT01000002.1:42224198-42243432 GCA_003286495.1 Chlorodrepanis virens
AAATCCTTTCCTTAGGATTTTTCCCTCCTGAGAAGCTGAGAGGCCTCAAGAACAAAATGCAAATAATTCTTATCTGCTGCTGTGGAATGCAACAGGGGGAATCTGTGATTTGTCTCATCTGGTTGTTTCTAATTAATGGCCAATCACAGTCCATGTGTCCAGACTGTCTCGGTCAGAGACAAACCTTTGTTATTCATTCTTCTTCTATTCTTAGCTAGCCTTCTGATGAAATCCTTTCCTCTGTTTTTTTAGTATAGTTTTAACATAATATATATCATAAAATAATAAACCAAGCCTTCTAAAACATGGAGGCAACTTTCTCGTCTCTTCCCTCGTCCTGGGATCCCTGTGAACAATGTCACATTAAAATCTCTATTTTCTTTATTTTTAGAGGAAAAGGAGAAAATACGTCCCTTAGGATCATTTGTGAGATTTCAGAAACAAGTCATCTCGAAATAAACTTGGTCAAAAAAACCAAACCAACCAGTCTCTTACTGAAGAGGAGAACTGTCTTCATTACACATTGAGCATCATCTGAGAAAAAAAGGAAAAAAAAAAAAAATCCTCCGATATATAGAAATCACTTTAGAGGTTTTTTGGAAGATATTCAAAAGAAGAGGTCACACTTGATTAGAAAAACAAAAAAAAAAAAAATTACAAAAATCATACTGGATTAAAAATGCAGCCAAATTAAAAGCTTACATTGAATGGCAGAAATTATAATTTTAATGAATGCAAATCAGGAACTACAAATTCAAGAAAAAGAAAGTATAAGGGCACAAGAGAAAAACAGCACAAATCACATATGAATCTGAGGAGGGTGTTTTGAATGTACACACTGAAAAACAGTAATCCTTATGACTGCCTTAATATACTCCACAGCAGAAAGAGTGGATATGATGGGACAATCATTTCAGTTTTCCTTCTTCTCCATCCAAACACCATCTTTCATAATATTTTAGTAAGGACATAATATTTTAGTAAGGAATGTTTCCCTATTATGCTAGTTCACACCATCTGTAATACTTTCACAGCTGTAGCTCTCAGCAATAGTTAACCTTGTTATGGATATTTCCAATTATAATATCCTTAGGACACAATCTGCAGTATTGATTCTGGAGCTTAAGGGAAGTGAGCAAGATTGACAGAAGGATTATAATCCTGGGCTTTAGAAAAATCAATTTTCAGCCTCTTCAGGTACCTGCTTTTCAGCATGGCACTGTAAACTCCCTCAGGAGGCAAAGGTGTGCAGGAGACCTGAGTGTTTTTCAGTCTCAGAGCAGAGGAATGGTCCCTTCCAGTGTGCAGGAAGGCAAGCAAGCACTTGCAGAAGGCCAGCATGGGTGCACGCAGAGCGAGTGCCTGCAGTCAGACAGAGATCACATGTGACTTAGGGTGAAAGCAGCAGCACAGAGGCATTGTCTGCACACGTAGGAACAGAGCCAGCAAAGCCAAAGGTCAGCTGAAACTGAAATTAACAAGAGAAAAGGAGAAAAGCAGAAGGAAAGGTGTGTGCATCAGCAGCAGAAGGAAAGGGAGGCAGAATGTAGTTGAAGAATAGGTGGGTATCACTTAATCCACCTGGATATGCAGAAGTCTCAGGTATCACACAGGTGCCAGGAATTAATGTTTTACGTTGGTCATGAATCACTGAGAAAGGTACCTCTCCTAAATAAGAGCAGTAATCCTAAATATTATAATTTCTGTATCATATAAATTAATTTATGAGAGCTGAAATTTTTAATGTTATATTAAATTAAGTTTCTTATTGAGAAGCATTAGGAGATTGTAAACAGGAAGAATTTCAGATCTGGAGCAGAAAGCCCCCTTTTTCAAGCTGGTCCTAATTTGAAGTCAAAACACCTAAAGAATATTAAAAGACAGAAAAAAATCATGATGATTCTTATAGTAAAAGTATAAGGTGCTTCCAGCTGGTTCTGTTATGCTTTGCTAATTTGGTGTATTCCCAGGGAGATTGGAAGATTAAAAATGTGTAGGAACACTAACATAATAAATGCTACTCTTGCTTCCAACATTGTATTTTTTGTTTTAGTGAGAACGTCACCTGTATTCTCTTCCCTGATCAATGAAATAAATTTCCAAAGGTGATATTTACATAATTACACATGCAGAGCAACAAAGATTAATTACTGCATATCTAGCAGAAGTGTTCTCTGCTCCCACTGTTGCTCTAAACTGTTTGGCAGAACTAAATAGGAATGCAGTAGCCCAGATGTTGTAGCAACGACAAGGTTCTCTAAATTCATTTTAAATTTAATAGGCAACAGTTACAGGAGTTCTTCTGTACTTATGCTTGCATAGCTGGCAGCTGTATGAGATGACATTTCTAAAGGAATGGCAGGTTTTAAAGAACAAGAAAGGTGAGAAAAAAGGGGAGGGTATATAGGTTCTAGGTAGCGTAAGGGTTCAAAAAACAAGTAATTTAAAGGAAGCCCTAAAAGAATGGAATGTTATAAAACAATTCTCTTGAGAATTCTGAAGTTTACAAAGAAATTCTGTCAGACACCTGACAGAAGTTAAGCATGTAATCTTTTAGGATGTTGTTTCATTTCAAAGTCAATTCAGAGGATTAGAGTTCTCAGGGTTACTTGTTGTAAGTCATCAAGATGAAAAGCTGAGAGCAAACATTTCCTCACAGACACTGCACCTTGTTGTTACAGACTCTTCTAGAAGTATATCCTATGTTTTCTTTTTTTTGCATGATTTGTTCCAGTTCCTTTCCAATAATCTGTGAAATAACTTGTCAGTATTTCTGGACACTTTGGAAGGTGATGGAAGAAGATGAGACTGAAGTAATTTAGCTTGTGTTATCACCAGCAAGACCGAGTTACCCATGTGTGTAAAACACTTAAACTACATCCTTACATCTCTGCTGGAACTCCATTCTATACCACAGCCTTACTCGTGCACTTAATTTAAAATGCAAATATACTGTTGGCTAAACAGTTCACACTTTCACTTCAGAGCAGTGGCATTATTGCCTAAAGCACTGAAACAAAAACGAGGTCAGAGCAGTTCAATACATATTTGCAACGTATACAGGTCCACATGTGAATGTGCACAGCAAATGAAATATTTCACAAGAATGGAGCTCTTCTAAACCAAACATTTTTTGCCAAAATGGTACTCATAAGAATATGCATGTGGTTAAATATAGCCATACCTGTTGGGAACCCTGCTGCCCTAAGCCAGCTCCTAGCCAGAGAGCTCAAGCTGTAGCTAACACAATACTGCTGTCTCCAAGATAATGAGCCCATGGAGTGCTTGAAGGTAGGAGCAAGCTGCTTTACACATGGCCAGTCTGAGCTCATTTTATATCCTGAAAATAAATTTTCAGGCACTTTTTAAAAGTGAAAGTTCTATGCTCAAAACTAGTGCCACAGATTGTCACACAATTGACTCAAATCTCCCCAAAACACTAAATAACACCCACAGATTAAGCTGCTGCAAACAGCCCCACTTTACTGAACTCAAGAAACTAGGACAATAAAAGAGATTCTTCATTAAAAGTGCCATCAGTTGAAAACAATAAAAGATGGAAACTAACACATTTTCACAAATGCAAATATAATGAAGTAAATAACATTCAGAGACTAATTTTGTTAGAAAAATGAACTAAAAAATGCATACAAATGATAGGTGCCATAGCATCAAAATATTCTGTTTACATGCAAAGACTTCACAAAGTTACAATTTTCTAGTGTATCTGTTACAGACAGAGTTCACTAGAAGATCATAGGGTCCATTTCAATTCCCAGACTCATATTTAAAGAGATAATTTGAAGACCCTGACTCCTTTTCATAGAAAAATTTTGCTATAATGAACAGCAAGCTGGTAAAATTATTTACAAACAATGATTTTCATATTTAAGGTTTTTCTGCCGCAAATTTTTCTCTCCTTCTCTTGTGATCAGTTTAAGAAGAGCTGCATTTGAAGCCATTTAAAATTTGAGGTGAATGCCAAGTTTCATCTCAAGCAATTCCTGAATCTGTAGGTTCTCATTTCATATGTGATTCTCTCCAGCCAGCAACTGCTATACATATGAAGATAAGAAAAAAATATATCATTGGATGACTTTAAAATTTGTTTTTCCTACACTGAAAAGCTGATGTGTATCCTTAAATGCTTCCTTTTTCATCCTTGAAGAAAGATTTTTTTTTTCCCTTTTCCAATAATTTTTAAATTGACATTTTGTATTCCTGTCATTGTAGCTCCCTCAGCCTCTAACTGTTAAGATGCATTGCTAGAAAGAAGAAAATCACAAAACTCTAAAAATTGAGCTGATTTGTATTAATTCTTCTATCTAATTCATGGGGAAAATTGTTCTTTATTAACAACTTCTCTGAGGAGAGAAATGCCTCATTAATTTTAAACACATCAATCTGAAAATGCTATCCATGTCAGGTAGAATAATGAGTGACATTACAGAAAGCACAATAAACTGCACAGAAAATACAATCACTCATTACTCACTGTCATGTGAATTTATACTCAAGTGTGTAAATACACATGGGTTTTTGTACTACGAAAGCCTTGAAAAGTAGAAACTGTAAGAGTAACTGGAAAGCAGGGGAGAAGAGAGATAAACAACATGGATTTTGAAATTTATATTGAGACTGATGAAATACTGACTTTTACATATCTTTGAAATAATTGATGCTCTCTTGCATGCCCTGGTCACCCTAGGTCCATAGACCAAGAAGTCCCTTCAGAGCACACAATCAAATTGGTCAGGTTTGATTTATTCCTGGTAAATCTATGCTGGCCTGTTCCCACTTTCTTGTTTTTCTCATTGCTGGAAATGACTTCTATGCAGCTGCAATGTTATGTTATATTACTGGTACCAGTCTGTTAAGCCTATCTAGCTGTCCTATTTAATTTCTGAAATCTGACAACTTCAGAAATGCCTTCTTTCTTGAGATTGCTATGGCAGAAGTTGCCCTTTTGCTTTTTCCTGCTTGTTACATACGGCATGGAAATGCACAAACAGCCTGACTGATTAAACATCTGATTGAACGGAGTGAAGGTGGGGAAACAAACAAACAGTAGTTTCATAATATATGCAAATGTCAGCTAGCTAAACTTTTTTGAACATAGCAGCTATCTGAACGGATATGAAAGAAACAATCTGTCAACATTTCTGTTCAATCACACCCCCACACCACCTTTTTGTAGTCCCTATGGAAGCTTGCTCATCTCATCCAACATTAATAGCCACATTGTGTTACTTGATTTATTGCGACTAATTTAAGTTGAAGGTAAAAACATCAAAGGGGGTTAAAAAAAAAAGATCTAATCTTATCACCTAGAGTATGTGAAAAACAGAAAAGAACAAAAGAACAAGGTAAAATATGGTTTATGAGAGGAAAAAAATGCAGTACTGTTATGAGGTATAATACCCAAGTTACATTTGCTGTTCTGCAAGCACGAGTCATTCTTCTAGTCTTGCCTCAATATCTACTCATTTATTAATTCATACTTCACAAAAAGAGGGTTAGCCAACCAGTCAATTGATATGGAGGAAGATTACAGAGGAAAAGACTTGACTTACTAAAGACTTAAAAATTGCTATCAGTTTTGTATTAGCTATTACAGCTCTATTTTTCTGTTAACAGTGGTTATCACTTCTCAGCAAATATAATCTCTAATGCCTGACAACTAAGGTCTATTCAAAAGAACTTCTAATGCAGATTTCTCAAATAGAACCTGTTATCAGGCTAAATTACTGTACATGACTTTTCTGTCAAAGTATATCTGTCCCTATAAGTGGGAGACTAGATCCAGGAGGAGTCTAAAAGAGCTTTCAATTCAAAGTGTTCATTCATCCTCCTCATACTGAGATGGATCTTTCCTTTTCTTAGTTGATCAGTATTTGTCCATGTTCTAAGCTCTAAACTCCTGGCAAGATACAACATTGGTTAAAACATTTATGTGTGGAATACACAAAGGCCACTCTAAATGGATATAATACACTGCATTCCACAATTACTGTGATATTTGACCCTATTTCACAATAATGTGAGTGACTCTGAAGTCATGACAAAATTAACGGGTTCCACAAATTCTACTAAATTATCTTCTCTATTCACTGGCAAAAATGAAATCAATTTTTGTTCAACTTTCTTCTCCCATATTATTTTTTCCACACAAAAAAGAGAAAATAGTGATGTGGCATATGCTACAAATAGGCTGACATTCAGTTTGCAGCCTGACATCACAACTGTGATGAGGCAAGTGTGGAAAACTCCGTGCAGACACAACTTTTTAAAGCAAATGATTGCATCAAAGCTACTTTTATCAGAAAACCACTGTTCTTAAATATTTCAACATAGAGTGTTAAAATAAAAGGCATCAAGACTTATTTAAAGATGCAAAGAAACTGCACAAACATTGTGCCAACAGAAAACTCACATATAGATATAACCCTTTTTCTTACAAAGAACACTTCTCTTAAATAATTTCCAAGACCCTTTCCTGGATACAAAAAGCAAAGCAGATTAGGTAGTAGTTCCCTCTATCATTATTTTCATTCTTGGAAAATGAGTCCAACATTTGAATTTTTGCATTCATTAGGGATTCTGTCAATCTACACATCATTCTAAAAGTACCAGGAATCTCTGGCTTGATCAGCTTCCACTGATTGTTGTCCTCTGTGTGAATTCTCTGTCTAGGCATAAAAATTTTTGGAACCTTATAGTGATTATGTAGGCAAAGGCACTGATGTCTCTGCCTTTAACTGCACCCTCTGCATCACTGAGTGACTGACCCATTCCATCACAAACCCACATGCTCATTTACTCTCTTACTGCTCATGAAGCAGTAGAAGATCTTTTAATTGTCTGCAACTTCCCTTGTTACTTCAGTTCTCAATAAGCTTTGGCTTTTCTGACACCACCCGTGCGGGCCCAAGCAATGTTTCCAAGTTCCTGCTGTGCAGCCTGTCCTCATTTGAATCTCCGGTCTATGCCCTTTATGGACTGGAGCCTGCTCAGCCAAGATACTCTCCTGATATATATCTGCACATTTTTCTAAGTGTTAGGATGACCCACTCTTATACTTGAAGATGTCTTAATTATGTATGGGAAGTCTCAAAGAGGGGGAAAAAAAAAAGAAGTCTAAACATTACCCAAATTTAGCATTTTACAGCTCCTTTCTAGTATGCATGTTTCACCACCTCAGGGCTGGGATAAACTTTACCCAAAATGTATTCTTCTTTTATTTATTTCTCAAACTTACTGCAAACTTAAAACTAGATTTCAGATTTCACTAAATATAATCTTGTAGGTCCTATAATGTTTGTAGATCTGAATCCAGTATTTATGAAATTGTCTTCAGAGAATGTCGGATGGGAAACACAAGTGATGAATAAATAATAAAAATATTTAAAGCAGGTAAAATATTAGAAATTAAATTATAGGAAAGACATTGCAAGACATTTAGGCTTATTTTAGTTCAAATAATTAGAAGTTATTATTTTCATTTACAATAAAAAGCTTTTACTGGTTATATAATTCCCAAAGAAAACCTAAACCATAAAATTTTTAACAGTGGTAATATATTCACAAATTCTGTTTAGGGTGCTATAGAGAAATAAGAATAAATAATAATTTCTTTTTTTAAATCCCAGAATTTTGTATATTCAGTTCATCTAACACTTGGTTTAAAAGAAAATAATTTGTAACAGGTCTCTCCAGTAAAAATTGAGCATGATCAATCCTTCTATGCTATGATATTCCTAGGATCATCTTCATCAAGAAAATCCTTGATATTTTTCTTTTTTTTTTTTTTGCTATCAGTTTTCCTTAATTATTTGCTTCCTACATGTTTCAAATCCTTTGGATCTCACTTCAGTCAATCAAGTGAACATGTCTTCTCCAGTGCTTCAATTATTAAGCCTGTATTTTATGTTAGCATCTTAGCAACAAGCAGTTAGACATTCAACTTTGCCTAGTATAATATATTAAAAATCAAGACTAAAGTTCAATATCACAGCACCTGATCTTGTTCAGTTTTCCCTTAATAGACCTCAGTTAATGGACCATAGCTGAGGTCTTACTCATTGATTTGCTTTCTGAAACTCCAGAACTGATACAAAACTGCTTTCAACTAGATTAATCTATTCTGTCCCTTTTCCAAGTAATTTGCTAGTGCTTTTTGATATTGCCTAGTTGATAAAATGATGATTTGCCTTAGTGAAACAGTCACAGGAATCAGTTTTATGAAAATTTTAAATAAATTTTATTTTCCCCCTTTGGCTCTTTGATTTAAACAGAATTTACAGATAAGCATCAGCAACACATCTGGTTATTTTCTTTAAAAATACCTGATCTTCTATTTTGCCTACTACTTGCTCCTCGAAGACATTTTTGAATAGTCAAGCAAAAAAAAAAAAAAAAAGTTAGCTGTTGAGTTTATCCTCCACTGCAGAACTCTTTGAATTTCATTTCAAATAAAATAATGGGTATATAACTATCTGATCTTTGTATGTTCATATAGAAAGATTATTATCCAGAATTCACATTTCATAGCTCTTTCAGTTAAGAAACACTCTAATGTAATTCATGACATATTGATTTTAAATAACAATGCTAATATTCAGAAGTATTGTTCACCAAATCAAACACACCATTAAAGAAAAGGAAAAAGAACCTGTATTCCTGATTATGGGCTTATGCCAGACAAGACAGTAAAAGTTAAACAAAACAAAACCAAAATACCCCACATACACTTTATTCTAAAGACTTTTTATTAGCTCTCTTACAATAACAGTATCTCTATAATGAAGATGGTCTTTCCTCAGGAGATCAAAATGAGACTTGAATTTAGCCTTTTCACCTCACTGTTCTGCTCCTTACAGGGATAATAGATTCCCCTGCTATGTTAGTGAAAACAAGAGCCAGGAGCTACTGTCCAAGATTTCTACCCAGCTGAGGGAAGGATCAAATTATGACAAGCCTTTTCTTAATGGTTCAGTGGGGCAACCTCTGGGCAGCTGATAATGAACCTCTGCCAGCACTGCCTGTCAGAAACTGAACAAATCTCAGTATAGGATGTGAAAAAAGGAAAGATTTGAAAAGAAATACCATTTTTAAAGACAGACACATGATGATAAGGAATATTTGTTGGAGATGCTGTGTCCCCAGAAAATATTTCCATACAGAAGTGGAAAACTGAAGAAAATTCTAAAGCATCTTTTTTCTCTCACAGAACTGAAAATTGTTTTTATGTCATTTATATACTTGCTCATCTAAAGTGCTCCTTTTGCAAAACAAATGCATGCAAGAACTTAACCTTAGCAAATTATCTGGTAGGTAATAATTAAACTGAAATCTCCATCAGTCTGGTGCTCTAATGGAATATTTAAAAACCAGCTTTGGGACCATTATTTGAAGTTAAATACCACATGGAAACACTGAAACTGCATTCAGGCAGTTTTTTCCTCACTCTTCTCTCTCTATCCAGTGGTTTTGCCCTTTCTTAAATGAGTTTGCCCAGGGGCAAATCATCTCAGCTGAGGGTCTCAGCTGAGCCCTCAGGAGTCCTGTACACCAGATCTTGCTTCTGTAGGTGTATAGTGAAATTTGGTCCAAAGACAATGGCATGAGCCAAATATATAAAACTATCTGAAATACACCCACCTCAAACTTACTGGTTTTGAAAGCCTTTGTACAGTTCAGCACTTTGACAAACCTTCTTATGAGCAGTAATGACTTTCTATTACAAAATATTATTAAGCAGAATTTTAATAATCTTTTTCTGGAAAGATTAAATGCATAAATAGAGAGACACTAAAGTATGTTTTGTTCAATACTTAAAATTCACAACACTAATTGAAAAAAAATTATTGACTACACAAGCTTTGTAACCCCAAGGATAGTTGAAGTATCCTATAAAGGGTCAACAGAATGAATAATTAGCTTTAACTATGGGTGATGACTATAATTAGTCCTCTTCTAAATAATAAAAGTAGTCTATAGAAAAGCCAACTGAAGCCTTGCTACTGGATGCAGATTTTTTTTTTTTTAAGGTGTCACATCCCACAGCTTTCTATGAATCCACATTAATTTTCTGTTCTTCTCCAATGCTCTCCTATTTGGTCCGTACCTTGGGTATATAAATGGAAAGTCAGTTATGTGTACTTATTTCATATCATTCATCTTTTCTCTCCTAGCTACTATTAAAGATCAATAATTTTCAGGCAAGGCAAGCAGAATGCCAAAGAAGAGACAAATCATCAAGAGCATGACTTGTCCTTAAGAACCAAGATCACTTCAGAACTTCTCACAAGCGTTAATCCTGCTCACTGAGGATAGACAACAATTTCAGCCTACTGGACAGCCAAGAACACCATGTAATTGTCAAATGGTTTCAAAATGTCCCCACGAATTTTCTAATCACAGCCCAAAGTAATCCCTTTGAAAATACAAATGTGTCCTCTAACTTGCCCATTCCTTCCTCATTCCTTCAAGGCTGACTCTTAAGGGCACTTGAGAGCTCTATTTTCCAGTCAAACTGGCTCCACTGACAAGTTGATTTCATAAACCAGAGAAAGATTTTGCTTGGAAGGAACTTTGAAGACCACCTGTGTTCCTCCCTTCCTGTCACAGGCACCTTCCACTTGACCATGTTGCTCAGGGCGTAAACACCTCCAGGGACACCACAAGCTCCCTGGGCAATCTGTTCCAGTACCTCACCACCCTCACAGTAAAGAATTTCTTCTAATATCCAATCCAAGCTGAAGGCCATTTCCCTTTATCTTGTCACTACATGCTCCTGTGAAAAATTCCTCTCCAGCTTTCTTGTAGCCCTATTTAAGTACTAGAAGGGGCTATAAGGTCTTCCTCAAGCCTTCCCTACTCCAGGATGAACAAAGCCAACTCTCTCAACTTGTGCTCATAAGAGAGGTGCTTCAGTCCTGTATCACCTTAGTGAGCCTTCTTGGACTCATTCAGGCAGGTCCACATCTTCCTTGTGTTGAGGCTCTCAGAGCTGGATGCAGCACTCCAGGTTGGATCTCACAATAGCAGAGTAGAGGAGCAGAATTCCCTCTATTGCCCTGAGGGCCACACTGCTTTCCATGCAGCCCAGGATGGAGCTGGCCTCCAGCAAGAAATTTTCCAGCTTACAAATGATTAATCTAACTGAACATTAAGCACTGGAACAAGTAAGAATTAAACAAATAAATCTAATTTGAAATTTCCCACAGAAAATGAAGACAACTTCCAATAGTCTGAAGGACACTGTCAAGAATTTTTATAAACCTACATGAAGAAAATAAGAAGTGGCACTTCCTTAATAAACATTTCTTTCATGGAACATTTTTGTACAGGGAGGATATTCCACGAGACACACATACTAAGACTTTGTTGTGTATTTCTTTTCCATACCTTTTCCTTAGCTTCCTTAAAAAATCCATATGGATACATCTTTAAGCACTGTGTCTATGACAGCTTTATAATTTGCCAAAACCCCAGATTTTTGTGTTGAAGATCTTGTTATATTGCAACACATTTACTTACAAAATGAAGAAAAATGGAAAGATAAAACAGCACAGCAGATATAGTAAAGAAAGAGAGATGTTAAAAAAAAAAGGCAGTGAATAGTTACAAAAAATGATCAAATATGTGATAGGAAGGTGAATGCAATATGTCACATACAGGACTCAGCACATCTATGCATGTGCTCAACTTCTGTGCCTCTGATATTTAGCTGAGTTTTCAGCTGTAACCACGTAGACAACTTGACTGTCTCTGACTTGTAAGGTTCTGGAACTTAATTGGGAAGTCACAGAAAAAGATACCATCAGCTATCACTGGTCCAGAAATACCCTCATCTACCACAGACATGAATAGTTAACTTCAACACAAGCATTTTAAAATAAAATTAAGCTGGAAGTTCCATAGAGTATTTATTAAACAGACAAAAAACTTAAAGTTGGTAACTTGGAAAAGAAAAAAGGATGTTTATTTGGAAGAGTAAAGTGAGTTTACAAGATGAAGCACAGACCTGCACATTCTCATCAAGCGAAATATCAGAAGCTGCAAAAAACCTATCAGGAGACAGAGACAAGTGAGTACTTCACCACTGCAGTTTAGAAGCCACAAAACCTGACATGCTCCAGTCAGAGCCTAGCCATTACTTAAGCAGAAAGTCACAGGGACTGTTTAGTACTTCCAACCTAAATCTCTGCTCTGGGAAAAGGATTTTCTAGTAAAGTATAATACTGGCATGACATGACATGTCGTGTTTGCAAACAACCAGCCTTTCCTTGAGACCCTACATAGTGCAGAAGAGCATGCGTGTCTTTTGGGTTAGGGAAAGGGCTTGGTGAGGACTAAACTGCAGAGGCAAAGAGGTTTTAGGGCTGTGAAGGGCAACTAGCTGCCCAGACTGCAACTCTATTGAATTAAAGTTCTAAGACTTCCGCTGACCTGGCTCAGCATTATCAGCAGTCAGGTTTTCTCCCATAACATGGCAATATCACTCCCCAGGTTTTCAGGTTCCTCAGCCATTAGATTTGTTATATCTATTTTGTTTTTCCTAGACTTCAACTCTGCTCCAAAGTCTGGATATTTTCCAAAGATCTGGTCTCCCGCACGTTCAATAGGAAAACAAGTTTCACCTAAGGTTTCCCTCTACAAACCATTTTTTATATTTCACCTTTCTTGAAGGAACATTGTAGCCAAAAACTTTGAGACTTAATTTGATGACACAAAGTGAAGAATAGTTCATTTCCTCTGAAGCCTTATTCAGATGACAAACAAGTGCCCAAATTTCAGTGCTTTAGCTCAGATTAGGAGTGAGCTTTTGAAGATCTCTCAGTCATCACTACTCAGAATACATTGGCTTACATTTCAGAAAGGCCTTGAAGGGGATACACTGTTGTCTCCTCTCTGAAGCCATATCAGAAAATGCAGCCTATTAGTGGATCTTCAAGACCTGAAACCTTTAGTTTCATCTTTGGTCTTGCCTTTGCACATGAGGTCTACCATTTGAGAAAGTTCAGAAAAATACATAGGAAGGGGTTTTTTAATCATTATTTTCCTCTGGCATTTAAAGATACTGCTACAGGTAAATTTCTATGTGCAGAAAAATTAATAGCTAGATACAGTATTTGAATAAGTCTTTTCATTATCGTGAGACAGACTCAAGAACATACAAAAACCATAATGCACTATGAAGTGGAATGTGATAATTAATCAGAGGTGCCTTAGCTTCTTATAAATGCATTTTTCAAGATACATATAATGACTTCTTGATTAAAACCAATCCTGGACAAAAATGAAGTAATTCACAGGAGAATAATAAAAAAAAAACAGGTAGTTTCCTATAAATATGCCATTTACAATGTTTCTATATATCATTCAATGAATTAAATTATTTAAACTACTTATTTTCCTAAATCCACCAGGATACTGTAACTGTATGAATACCAAGAGATATACTGGTTACTGAAGCAATGTGCCTCTCATACACTAAGGAAAAAAAAAACAAAAAAAATCTATATTAGTTTTTTGCATTTCCTATTTCTTATGAACCTTAACAAACATAACAGACACTAGCCACTTTTCAGACTGAGATGTTTCTGTTTAGATATGAAAGCTAGATTTTTACGTTGCAAGTCCACAGAAACCATAGTTCTTGGTTTATCTTCACTTAATGCATGATCCAATACAATAGCCTGCACCTGAAATTCAAATCAGGCTGGCAGGAACACCCAGAAATCAGAAAAAGGTAGTAAGAGAAACTGACTGAGCAAAGTCTAAATTGAAATAAGAATGGAGATAATCAAGAACTGAAATAAAAAATAATTATTTCTTCTCCCCCCCTCACAGGGCAAATTATGCCCAGAGAAGGACACTAAATGCTTATTTCACCACTGCATAGTTTCAGCACTGTTGCTGTAGGTGCTCTTTGTGAGGAGGACTATGGGTCAGTCATCTCCAAGGCAGAGCTGGGAGACGTGTCTGTTTATAAAGTCCTGGAAGGGCTGGCACTGGTCCTCTGGGCTCTGCTGAGTTGCAGGTTCTGAATCAGCTGAAAGACCTACAAAAAAAAGTCACCTGCTTCTCTACCCCTCCCTTTCTAATCTGAAACATGCAAGATCCTGCAGTACCACAGTCCAGTGACAGTCTAATGAGGGCAGAGAAAATTCACTTTTTACAGATGTTGCTGTTTTGTGCAATCAGCAGACCTTCTACAAGCGACATTGATTTAGGTCCTCAGGTCTAAATTACAGGATGTTGGGCAAAAAGGAACAGCTCACAGGAGACTGCAGCCAGGCTCTCAACATATATTCTCTCTAGTGATATTTAGCACAACACAATCTGATGGACTCTGACTCCTCTTTGCTCCACCTATTTTCTCTGCTGATTAAGGGTATTGGTCAGACCCATTACAAAATTGTACTCATGACTTCCCCATGATGTTTCAAGGAAATCAAAACAAGAAATACTTAGTAAAAGGTATTTTATTTCACTGTAGCATTAGATGGAAAATTTATCTCACCTGTGTTCCCAAGGTAAGATGCAGCTTACTTTAGAAGTCCTAACATGCAAGTCAGCAGTGACTCAAAGAACAAAGCCTAAAAAACTGAAGTGAAGAAATCAAAGGGAATAAGGAAAAGGCTTTCAGTGCTAAAATATTCAGCATTTTAGTTATATTCAGGGAGATAAGTAACTGAACTAAGGACCAAAATACAATAGAAAGTCTTCAGGGGAGGACAATTTTGTCCAGAAAGAGCTCTTGAAGGATGAGGACTTGAAATTTTTCTCTTTTGCCATCATGTATATGATTTAGAGAAATTGAATGGATTTTATATAAATAACCATTGTTACGACTAACAAAACACTGATTTTATTCTGCTTAAAATATACTGATATTTGCACAGTGCAAAACACTATGACATATAACATCTACCCATATTGATATTGTCAAATGGCAGGTCCACATGCATCAAGATATTCTTGTTTATTTTTAGTACCCCAGGAAAAGTGGCCAATAAACCTTCCAGGGCAAATACAGAATGTTTTACTAGAAAAGCAACATTAAGCTACAGAGCAGATCACCCGTTCTTCATTTTTGTGTTTAATCCATGTTTATTTCCCCTGCTATTGATCTGAAAATTATCATTGCAATATACCCTTAAAGATAGGACTCCTTTATTAAATTCCCAGTGAAAACATTTTAAAAAAATATGTTTCATTCTTTTAGTGATTCCCAGTTCAAAAAATTCATTGTAGGAAAGAGAAACAAATACAGATGCAGGATCCATGCCTTTCTTCATACTGAACTAGCTGTGGGAGATAAGGGGAATAAGGAACAAGGAATAGCTGCATTTTCAAAGATGCTGAGGTTAGGTATTCTTGCCCTACAACACCTCTCACTCATCAGTCCAAAGGGGGCAATTTTAGACACCACAGCAAATGAACAAGCCGTCTCCAGCCTTGAGGTACAAACTAATTTCATTGCATTTGACTGTAATTGCACTATAGCTGGATGAAATATTTTATACCATTTCTGAACACACTCAGTCCATTTCTAAGCAGCATGAGAAATTGAACTGGTAACACTTAGTTCATTAATTCTTTATAAATACATAACAAATGTGATGTTAGGATAAGAATGAAAAATTTCACAGAGGCGTCCCCATCTTATCAATCTTCTCATCACAGAACCTTCCATAACCCTCACAGCAAGAAAATAAGTCACAAAAGAAAACCACAACTATAGTTGCATTGCAAGAACTATTACACATAAAATTCAAACTATAATGACACAGCAGATGATCGTCTATATCAGCTATCCAGCTGTCTTTCTTTGCTCTCAGATCTGCTAATATCAGTTAATTTACATACTTTTTTCAAACATGGGTAATTATTTGCGGTGCTCACTGTTATGTTGTAAACTAGCCAGATGTTAAACGTTTCACTAGCAGAATCCCACATCATTAGAATGGAAATACAACAGCAAGAGTATCTACCTTCTACCTTTTTACACCACTAATATGAAGTTAAATATGGAAATGACAAGGCAGATTTTGCCTTTCCCTTGGTATTTTAACTTTTTTTCATTATGGGTTGAAGGACAGGATTTATGAAATACTTGTAACAAGATAATCTGTGTTGCATATAGGTAAAGTCTTATAAAAGAAAGGCCTTGTAAAATCAGGCTTTATTGCTATTTCAGCTGAATTAACAGCTAGCCTGTTAAGTTCCCATGAGAAAGAATCATGAGAATCAGTTTGCATAACAATCTATTCTTGTAAGAAGGCAGTTTGCATCTGTTAAAAATAAGAAGCCTATCCCATGAGAATCCACAAAGGAAAAATCTGAACACCTGTGTAAAGAGAGAGCCTTAGCACCCACACACACAAGCACCTTCTAACCAATGCATTGAGCGGCAAAAAAGTTACTAATCAATTAGAATTAAACATGATTACTTGGAAAACTGGATAAAAATTAAACATTAAACATGAAAGTGGGGCTTTTGCCACTGAAACTTTGAAGTGTTATGCCTGTTGTTATTCGCTGCTATTGTTATAAATCTGTATCTCTGAAACACCTGAAAGAGGAATAATTTTCTCTGTGGTAATCTTTAATCTTTCTGACTGTCAAAGTACTAACACAAAAGAAGCTTCTTTCCCCCCTACCTCCCCCTCATTAAATGAATATAACACCTCTAAAGAATGCACAAACAGATTTGGGAAAATTATATTAGTTTTAACTTTTATTAACTTTAAATTTATATTCTGGACAACAATTTTTCAACCAAATAACTATAATTTCAAATCTTATTTTTTAAAGGTTTCTTACAATTTTCCAGAGCTTGCAAAAAGAGAAGCAACATTGGATGGTCAGGAGAAACTCTACAGAAATGTTTCTTGAAGGAGGAAAAGAGCACCCAATGTCATAGAATTGCAGAATGGACTGAGCTGGAAGAAACCTTGAAGATCATCTTGTTCCAAACCCCCTGCCATGAGCAGGGTCACCTTCCACTAGACCATGTTGTTCATAGCTCCATCCACCCAGCCTTAAACACTTCCCAGGGTAGGGCATTCACAATTTCTGTCCTTGGAACTAAGTTAATAATTTCAATTTTCTACTAAAAAAAAAAAAAAATCCCAAAGTAGAAGTCATGGAAGACTTGAACAGCAAACTGAACTGAGAGGCTTCAACAGAATTGTATCATGTGATACAACTGCTCCACCTCAGGGGGGGCAAACAGACATGGTTACAGCAGGATCTTGAGATGATGGAAGGAGGGAGCTGCTTCGTGTGCTTAGTGAGATGGCAGACAAGGAGAATGAAAGATCAAAGTACAATTTTGAGAGTGTCAAGAGCCATGGCATTCTGGAAAGAAATACACTAATAATACAAGAAAGTATTACAGATGTATTATTCCAGGTGCCCTGACATCAAATTAACTCCCTAGCTGGCACAGGATGCTTGTATAGAGCACCAAGTGAGAGCTTTTTTTTAAACTACCATGAAGTGAAAATCTAAGGTATACAAGTCAAAGTGCAGCAACCATTCACATTTTCAAACACAAAGAATAGTTAAGTAGCTGCTTTCTTAAGCAGTGCTCTTGATTGATGAGGTACCTGGAATAACAGTCTATTCTCTGTCTCTGGAAATAGAAATGTTTATTTTGCAGTTACTATGATTTCTAGCCTTCACAGCTGAAGCCTACAAGTGATGCTTGCCCAAAATCAAATGTTTCTATCCTGCTCCTGAAATCTCTCATCTCATGGTCTTGTGAAGTTTTATTATTCCCTCCTGTATTAAGAAAATACAACGGCAAAATATTGATTTTTTTATATATGTTTATATGTATATATCCAGCTAATAAGAGGCATGACAAAGTATAAACACAGAGACAAATCCAAATAATTTTTCCTCATCTAAATCCTTTTTCTGATGCACTATACCATAGTCCACTGCTCAAAAAAATATAAAATGTAATGAGGATTTCTACTGAGTCAACATGAAATTTTATTTAGCAATCTAACCCCCCAGTCGGTAGTGACTTGAACCCTTCCAAGCTGCCACAAGTCCAGCATACTACACAGTCCTGGTCTTTAGCTATCCTGTCCCAGCCAAAAACTTACACATATGACCTTGAATAAATAATCAGTTAGAAATTTCCATTTTAGAATAATAATTATTTTTGTTAATGATCTCATGCAAATCTGTGGCTGACATACAAAATTATTTGCAAACCATTTACACACACTACTCCATTTTTGTTTGGAAAAAAAATAGAAATATGGTGATAATGGACTATTTCAAGATGTAGAATTGGTGTGGGGAAGGAACACTTAGCTCAACTGCATTTAAAAAATATTTTAAAGCTATATGACATGTAAAACCCAACCATTTTATAACATGATCAGATCTTTGATATAGGTTATAGCATAAATAATACTTTTCAGAGAATTTGAACAGCCTACACTTTCTTCAAAACATTTTATTGTATCAGTTTTGTACAACTAACATTCCTATGGTTGTGGGGGCACCTAGTGGCAAATTAAGCATGTTTATATATAAAGTAGCTGATCCTCAATTATCAGAAACCTGATTTATTTTCAGAGAACACTTCTCTTGCTTGAATAAGAAACACTTTTTGTGTAAGATTAAATTCAACACGAAGTCACATTAAGAAATAACAGCTAGACAGAACACACTGGCAATTTCCCTGCCTCCCCCTCTCTTCCCTGCTCCTGTCTGATATGTGTCTATAGGTGCTGAAAAATAGACTTTGAAAATAAAATCCCTTTTTATCCTGTATTCCCTGTCAGAATTCATTACTCTCTGAGCAGCTTCTCTTAGACATTTCACATGAGAAGGGTTTAATGTTTAATGCTAAACTTACTTATTTGAAGATATTTCATGCTACACTGGATTTTGATTTAGCAGAGGGATATGACAGAGCAGTGAAATCACAATACAAGCAGAACCATAGCAAGTAGGATCACAATGCAAATATGATTCCTATTACTGGTCCTTATATGATGGCACTGGGTATCCCCGGTCACCAGGAGGGAATATTTATATTGAATCCAGCTCAATCCTGTTTCTATCTAAGTCCATTTTGTTGCCTGTCTTTTTATACTCTATTGAGCAACTTGCGACCCTCCTCCATGATAGTCAGGATAGCTTGGGAAAACACATTCCTCATTAACTTGAGAAATAAATAAAATAATCAATTGCA
>LTAT01000002.1:42243442-42264945 GCA_003286495.1 Chlorodrepanis virens
TTAGCAGAGGGATATGACAGAGCAGTGAAATCACAATACAAGCAGAACCATAGCAAGTAGGATCACAATGCAAATATGATTCCTATTACTGGTCCTTATATGATGGCACTGGGTATCCCCGGCCACCAGGAGGGAATATTTATATTGAATCCAGCTCAATCCTGTTTCTATCTAAGTCCTGTCTTTTTATACTCTATTGAGCAACTTACGCCCCTCCTCCATGCTAGTCAGGATAGCTTGGGAAAACACATTCCTCATTAACTTGAGAAATAAATAAAATAATCAATTGCAAAACCAGCTGATCCTCTCAACAGGTACAGCCAGCTGATCTAAAACAAAGTCCACCCTCCAGTCCTCCTCGTGCTGACCTAGAATCAGCTTTCTTTGAAATAGTTGTTGTCACTCCCCTCTTCCCTGAGCTACATGAACCAATTGCCTGCACCCACCTCATCTGAGCAGTCTTCCACAGCAGCATGAGTGTTGTTCATTCACACCACCATCTCTTTTCCCTTGCCTCCATCTGGAGGGAACCATGGAGATTTCCAATTATGTCAAAGCTGTGCTCAGATACCATAAGGAGATCGGGAGATCACCTGAAAAAAACAATTTTCTCACTTTCATCCCAAGACATGCAACATAATATATGCAATAGGTACAAAGGTAGGGAGAAATTTTTTGTTTAGATAAGTTTCCTAAAAAAAAAAATATTAAAAAAAATATTTCCAAATTTCAGAAATCAAGAATTTTATATGAACAGTGAATGCCTCTCTGGAGGTTTTATGGTTTGTTTCATCTATTTAAATTTCACATGCAGCTTTCCAACAAGCTTCCTCAGTTGTCTTCCTTAAGGCTTTCTTCCTGATCAATTGAGCAGATTCATCTGTGAAATTGTTTTTCCTTTTTCTCATCTCTGTCCAAGGCCTGTATGAAGAAAAAAAGGCAAGCAGTCTGGCTTAGCCTTCATTCTACAGAGCAAAATCCCAGTGTTCCCAGAGATGCACCATACAAGGAAGTTTGACTTGCTCCTCACAGAATCCTTGGCACTAAGTTTTGCCCTATGCTTTATTTGATGGCACATTCTGGCTGCCAAAGACACTGACGTTTTGATTATTAATATTTTAAGACTCAAAAGCTTCATGATCTAGCCATGTAATTTCAGGACTTATTCACAAATTCCAGCTTTAGCAAGGTTTGTTGGGTTGGTTTGGTTTTGTTGTTTCGTTTTGTTTGGTTTTTCTTTTTTTTCTTGTTGTTTGACTTTGGGTTTGTTTTTGGTTTTTTTTGCCTAGATATATCCAGCAGCAAGCAATATCTCCACGCTATCTCCACTGGGCTGTGCAGATCCTGAACAAAGTCTTCAAGGCTGGTAAGAGGCAGGGCTGCTCCTCTCTAGAGAATTGGAAAAGAAAAAAAAGAAAGCAGATTTTTCTATGGGACTACAACACAGTTTTATCACGCTTAGTAACAGAAAAAGCAAGGTAAATTTACAGTCTAAATCCAAACACATATCTGTCTTTTGATCCTGTGCTGGTGCCTCATGGGGTGCACCTCCAGAAGCCAGATCCTTCCCCAGGAGTCAGTAACACCTCCCAGCAGCCACAGAGTTCTGACTGTTCAGCCTGCTCCTCACAAGAGAGTAAGACCACTGATCCTGCTATCCTCGATGACCTCACCTAGCTCAGTCACCAACATCATTTTGACTAACAGCTCTTATCAGCTAGATCTCATTATCAGCTGCAGAGAAAGTTCACTGAACTCATTATAGATAGCAGATAGGAATCTCTTGTTCATCTTTTTGTCAGGATGCAGAAATGCTGCGCAACTCCATTGCTGCATTATAAGTTTCTCTCTCTGTAAAACTGCACATTTTGACATGTCTCACTTAAACTAACAAAATTTTTTTATGTACAGAAATGGATTCTTTTGTTCAAATTATTCTATCAAAACTATCTCTCACCATTACACTGAAGCATTACAAAGTAGGATTAAAATAGCAGAGAGTGAACTGGCCTCTGAATCTCTGGCACATTCTGGTCTTGCAACTTTATCTAGGACTTTTCTAGAAAAACTACCTACATTTAAGACTGCTTAAAATCACCAAGTCAGTCTTTTCCAGCCCACATTAGGAGAGCATTAGTGAGTAAACCTATTAATATAACCAAACATAGGAAGAGGTCAGTCAATTAGTCAGCCTGATTTTCAGTGTTTATACAGCTGTAAGGCAGTAATTTTCATGCATGGATGAAATAACTAAGATATGCTCAGCCAGAGAGGGATGGCCATAAGTGCACAAAATACAAATATTTGTGTGAAGATTTTTCTATAGTTTATATATATGAAGACACTGCATTGCCTCATCTGTGACAATTAAGCTGTTTTTATTGTATCATTATTATAGTGCTGAAAAGATAGCATTACTCTCAAAGTGACCTGAAAAATACTTGCTGTACAGTTAAAGCATTAGAATTAACTCTTTCCCAGATTATTTGAATCAGAGAGATATCCTTTCACAATGACAACAGAAAAGGGAAGTATTATTTTTACCTATTATGATGTGCAAGTTTGAAAAATCACAGGAAATGAAAGCCATAAAACAGATGAACAAACTTAGAAAATTTACTAACATAGCACAGAAATTTCAAATGTATTTACAGGGTCTCTATCCAGTATCACTAAAATGTGTTTTGTCATTGTCATCTTTTCGACTTTATTTGCCCATATGATAGTTATCTTTTCTCTGTTTAAGTGATGTATCTCCTCTACACCCTCTTTATTGTCCTCATGCTACAGTCTTATCATTTCAATACTGAAAGCATACAAGATAAAGTTGAATTTCATCACCCAATACTAGGATACCATGAATTCTGTAGACCACAGATAAAGAAGGCATTCTGGTAAGAATTATTTTCAGCACTGAGGAGTTATTCTGGAGCATTCATTCACACATGAACCAGGTTATGTTCTAAAATGCCTTCAAACAGATGATGGAACTTTACTTTTCTCTCATGAATAGTCCTCTGTCTTTATTGTTATTCCAGAAAGTCCAGTTAAATTCACCCATAACATCGTAAGTACTCTCCAGGTTAGGGAATTTGTCCACCTAGCATAGTATTCTGTCTCAGACAATGAAAACAGGAGAAGGAAAGGAGAATTCAGGGAAGGAGACAAGCCTAAAAACTTTCTTATGTCTGCTTCCCCTCTACTTTCGCAGAACCTTTAGCGACTATATTTATGATACTAGTGGGTGAAGCCTTACCTATTCTCTTATTTTTCCATTTGAATAACTCTTTTCTATAAATCTGCTTTTTTTTAAACTGATGATACTCTCTGCTTCTATGGCCTTCAGTAGTAGCAACTTTCAGAAAATCACTGCCTCATGTGTAAAGAATTGCTTTCTTCTACCTATTCAAATCAACCTTTTCTAGTTTAAATGCCCTCTAGTTCTTTTACTGTGGGTCTTAGAGAATAACACCTCCAAGTTCAATTTCTTTCTTAGCCTTCTCTGAACTTCCTCTCTAAACTGAGGTCCCTGTCTTTCTTAGTTGCCTTTTTCTAACTGTTCTTTTCCCCTTATGGAACTTCAATTTTGTCTCAATCTTCAAATATTCCTTGATGACACTCGATATCTTGCTGACTATTCTGATTGCTGCTGCATTTTAAGACAATGATTTCAGATACCTATCCAAAATGACCATAAGATATTTTCCTTAATTGTAAGCATCAATTCAAAATTTGATACTGTGTCAATCTGGATGTGTTCCTTACATTACTTACCTTAAAGCAGTTCAAAGTGAACATCAGCTGCCACATTTTGTCAAATCTCTCCGTTTTGTAACATCTTACTTGAAGCCCTTGCCACTGACATGGCATTTGGCTGTCCTGCAAAGTATCTACTGCACTTTGTATAATAAATCTAGCAGCCTTCATTCTGCTGGGGGACTTTTAACTGCTTATGAGCTAAAAAATTTATTAGGTTTTGGAATTTCTTATTCATCTAATTTCTCTTTTGAAGTTATGCTTAGGATTACTACGCTCTTACCCAGCTCTACACGGATTAAGTTAGCTACTTATACACAGGACATATCTGATCACATCAAGACAACAGGAAAAGGCTGATCTGAGTAATTCTGGACCTTCACTAACACGTGTTCCCAGTGCAAACTGCCCCTTTTCTGGATCTTTGTTCTCACCTGGGCATAGGAAGGGTTCATCCCTTTACAAAGGTCTTTCTAAGCCTGCTCACACATTTTTTGCATAGCCTTGAGAGGCAGCAAAGGCACACAGCAAGCCTTCAGATATTTGCCTCTAGCAAATTTGCCAGCTGCTCTTCCAAAGTGTAGGACTGCTACCAAAGAATCATCCTGTGCTCCCAGGAGGTATATACTCCCTGAGTTCTCCTGTGCTTCAAGGAATTCTTCCTTCTGTCTCTGCTGTGCAGACTGCCTGGCTAGCTACGGTTTCATCATCACTCAGCTACTGCTTTTTATCATTGTCTGAGCAAGCTTAACATTTCCCCTTAGAGGGTTCATTAACTCAGAGACAGGGGAGCCTGGTTCCAGCTATCACTCCTTACCTGAACATCTGCCAAAAATTGATCTCAGCTTTGCCATTTAAACTAATTATCATTAAGCAGTTAAGATAATTAACAGAGATATAGGCAATCTACAGCCTGAAGCTGAGCTGACATTTCAGTTTCTATACCTTCCTTTCTGGGCTGAGTTACGCAGTGCCTACAGTCAGCCTAGCCCACTTTGAAATGTCTTTCAGACTGACATGATTCACTCAGCAAGGTTTGTCTATGTGATCCTAAAATAAGTGTTGAAAGTTTCCTCAGGATTTATGTCAGCCAGGGGCCAACCATCAGTTTCTGGCTTCCCTTCTCCCACCAACACAGACTTTTTCTAATCAGTAATTACCTGAAATCTGTCAGGTATGGATTCAATCCAACCTGCAAGTCTGTATGCTTGTGTGACACGTTGTCTTCTTATAGCATCTTTGCCTTCTGGCACTGTATATGTATGGAAAAGGCCAGGATGAAAGATGCAGAAAGTGAATGTGCAAAGAGAGAGGAGTATTATTTCAGGGAAGAAGTAGTAAATGTGCACTAAGACCCCTTTGATTTAAACACATTGTAAGAGAATAGGTTGGGTCACAGAAAACTGCTCTCAACAGTGCCACCTGGGAGTAGAAAATGAAAACTCCTAACAAAAGATGCTATCTCAAGGAAGTTTTTGTGAATGCAGACCAATGAAAGATTACAAAACTGACACAGACATGTTTTAGAAGAGGATTAGAAATATCAGGTTGGCCAAAGAACATATTTACCTCCAGAGGTGATAATTCTGCAGTCAACCATTAAAAATATGTTCTTGTGTCAGACAGAGGAAGAACATGCTTCCAATTTCTTGCTTATCATCTGTTTTTGTCAAAAACTTAAACACCCAGATGGATAGTAAAGGGAAGTAATCTGCTATGAGAAAGTAAAGGCAAAATATGGTCCCAAGGTCCTTCAGTGCTGACACTGAACCCCAGCCCTACATGCTTTCCTAACTTCAGTACTGAGAAGGACTGAAAATGATACAGTTAAACTTGCACATGTGCATGTAGTATCCGAGTTATGCCTTTGTTTGAAACATTTAAAGTCTAATTGAAATTATATTATTCATAGATGTTAAAAGAGAAACACATAATCTTAATGTGAAAGCTCCTTAGGGAAAACACGCGTAATCTTAAGAATATATTTTTCACTAATTTAGGTGAAGAGAGAAGCATAAAGTGAGGAAAAATAAGTGGTTATTTTTCCCAGTAAGCATTACATTTATGAGGAAAAAATAAACCCATTGGGTTTAAGTTTTTCTTTTTTTAATAGTAAAAAACAGTTTACTTCATTTTGTTTTCAACTGATTTTGAAATTGATTGATTATCAAAGTCATATGGTTTATTTTATGGTTCAAATATATAATTTCATCATGAAACAAAACTTGTTAACAAAGCCTTGGATCCTGCAAAGATTTATGTACATGCATACAGTTACAGTGTTTGGCCATTCTCATTGATTTTGATAAATCTTTCCAATATCCAGGGTTTTCTGTGTCTACTCACAATATGTATTTCTGTGTGTGAATGTAAACCTCCTCTTCTTGCATCTTTAAATTTTCTGCCTCTCTCCAATGTTAATCTTTCCAATTCTGAAGCTGGATAAGTCTGTGCATCAATTTTTTCCTGCCCTCTGAAACATTTCCAGAAGAACTAATGTAAATCAGACAAGTAGCAGACAAACAAAAGATCATTTCTCTAACACTGACAATGGTCCAAGAATGCTGCTACCAATACCTGTAGGATTAAACCATGCTTTGTGAGCAAATTCAGCAGCCTAATCATTCTGTCTCAGACCTAAAGCTGCAGCCTCCTTAGTTATTTATAAAACAACTACAAAACCAAACACAAAGATTTTTGTCCTGACTTTTGCAGTAAGATATGGACCCATGGTAGTTAAATATATGTATCATGTATACCTTGTAAAATCATTAGATTTTAGTTTAATTTAATTCAAAACAATTTAGACCAGATTACAAGAGGACTGGATTTCAAGAAGTGTTTGAACAATGCTCTCGGGCCCATGGTGTGATTCTTGGGGAGTCCTGTGCAAGGCCAGGGGCTGGACATGATGATACTGATGGGTTCCTTCCAACTCAGGACATTCAAGGTCTCTATAGTTCCTTTTTTTTTCTAACTCTTGGTCTGACATGCAAATTCCTTCTTTTTTATGCATAGTACACAGAATATCTCATACAGAGCAGATAAGATGGAAAAAATTTCTCTCTTTAAATATACAAGACCAAAATTAAAAAGGTTTAACAGCAAGAACATGGATTCTTTTTAAAGATTTCCTTAATGAAATTCCATTTAAAGACTTTTTACCACTTCTATATTGAGAAGCCTGCTTTTGTCAAGTTCTTAAGTGGCAAGTACAAAAATACAAGCAGTTGAAAATAAAACCAGATTTTATAATACAGTACCTATTGAATTCTTTGCTATTCAAGGTATAATTCTGTATCTTACCTTCTCATAATTCAAACATCTTCTACATAACAATAATAAAACCACCTTAAAGATCCACACAAATAGTTGGATTTATCTTCTATCTAGATAAAGACAATTTCTTCATTTTTATTTTCATACTACATTTTATTTCATTCACAATGAGAGATTTTGGGCACACATTATCTTCTTTGAGAAAGAAGGGATACCATGACTGAGTCATTTCTGCAGTGAAAACTTTCTAAGACAAGGTCTGTTCACTAGCCACTTGTCTTATCAACATCCTTTGTGGGTTACTTACAGATGAGGCAAGTCAGGCAGAACCATGGATGTTACTGCAACTACCCTCAGCCACTGCAAAGCATCTCATGGCAGTATCACTTACTTAAACTAATTTTTAGGAATTCACACAGCTGCAGTGAGTTTTAGTCGAGTTCAGGCTACAAAACAAGGATAACTAGATGTTAATTTCAATCACTAGCCCCACATACACACTGTGGGATCAGATAATAAACTGCAGCTGAGTAAGAACAGCAAAATTCACTCCAACAAGATGAGCAGAGTCACAGTAGCAGTAGTCACAGTCATATCTGTTCTCCAGAGCTTTTATTTATATATGTCTAATTATTTTCAGTAGATATTCAGGCTGAAATATAGCAAATTGAAATGAACTGATAGTTGTCTTGCTCTGTAAGTTGCCCTTTATATGCTTTGAACATGGTCTCTGATGCCAGTTAGGAAGCACTACTAATGCCTAAGCAGGAAGACATCTAAAACAGTCAGTGTTACTTTGTCAGAGTCATAGTTTGGGCACCTTGGACATAATCAAGAGGCTTAACCTCTAAGAAGTTATGATTACCATTAGCATCTGCAGGAAAGAGACAAGAGTCATAGTTCTTCATTTGCTGTATGAAAAATTGAAATGGTGTAAATACTTCAAGAATAGAAAATTATTGCATCTCTCTTTTTTTGTTCTTCAAATTGCATTGCAGTGACTTAGTGATATAAGAAATCATTCTGCTTCAGTAGGCTGGTTTATAACTGTCTATTTTATCTGGAGTATTGTATCTGCAAAATAATTTTAAGAGAATAAAGAAAGAATAAAGGGCCAGAGGGGGTTTCTTTTTATTTACTTCAGTAGCATTTGACAATTCACTGGGCTGCTTTTTTATGTACTAAACCTTGCAGACCACATCAAGGCAGCTTGCAAACATCTCATTTTTTATTTAGGCAATGTACACTCAATGACTTTAGTATCTGAAGCTTCATCTGAATTAAATTTTTTGTAATGCCAGCCTAGGTTTCTTTTCATTTGGAATCTGGCAGAAAAGAAGTCGCAGAGGGGAAAACAACAAAACCCCACATTCTTGGTTTATGTCCTTTCTCCCAGCCACATTAGAAGCAGACTATGAATTAATTATGAGTCCATATGAAGCCAATAACTTGGTGACTGAGGATTTTTACGTGTTCTGATGTTTTATTACAATATTATACTCTGTGATTGTATTTCCCTTGGTTTTGCTTCATTCAGACTTGCAAAGATCTACGTGTATGCGTTTCTCAGGGTTTTTTTTAAACAGATGAGTTATCTGAATGTAGTTAATTTTAGTGCTAAATATGTTCATTTGGTACACATTCAAGCAGTTGCTCTGAAAAAAACAAAATTAGTAATACCAAAGGGGAATGCTGAATAGCTTATTTAGACCAAAAAAATTACTAGTCCCCTGGAGGTCCAAATGAGCTATGGAAATTAATATTTTTTTATCTCTGGAAATGAATAGAGACCTGTGACATTAATTATGGATATGTCTCTATGGAAAGTATGGATCAAAAGGGAGTATAAACAAATAATTATACAGCAAATGTATTCAATACCATCTCAGAAACAAATGTTAATCATTCTGTAACTTCACAAGACAGCAGTAAATAGTTAGAAAGTTATTGTTAAAAAAGAACATGAATCACTGAATAAATGATCACAGGGCTACAATGTTTGTTACAACACAGAGAAATACTGAGACCTGTGTCCAATAACTCAGATGTAGGTTACATGCTTAGTTTACAAGTCTATTTAATCAGCAGGGTTTCAACAATCTTATGAGGAACTTTCTCATGACTCACCAAAACATCCTCTAAAAGAGGTAGCAACAATTATAAAAGCCAACAAAAAGAATATTGAGTTTACATGTGATATCATCATGTCTCCGTAAAATCCAACGCTACTCAGATTCTCTACCTTGTCAGTTCCTCCTAGCTGAACTCTGATACTGTGACTCTGCACAGAGCTTCAGCTGATAGCGCTCAACCCAGGCTTAGATCTGACAAGAATATTGTTGTTAAGATGAAATAAAGTCAGTGAGCTAAAGTCATTTCAGATAGAAAAATTAAAGAAGGAGTGTACTTATTGAGATAGTGAATGGCTCAAGGATTCAGGAGGAAAAATACTCACATGAAAGCATATAAAGCTCTTCAGCCCTGTTTCTGTTTTTATTGTGCATAGTAAAATCTTCAAACAAAGGTGACCTAGTGAGTTGGATTACAGATAAGATCCTGCCACAAGCCATGTAGGACTTCAAGACTTAGAAAGCATTTGGGTTTGATGTAAGCTAAATGTAAAATCCGATATCCTGTCATACTGAGGAGGTAAGACTACCTGATTTAGCAATCCTTTTTGAGCTGAATTTCATAAATTTAAGTTCTCTCTCAAGGAAAGGATAGCTTTGATTTTTAAAGAGAACCACTAATAACATTAGAATGCCACAATGCTTAAAGTAGCACCTTGCCTAGCCTGTCAAGGACCATGCAGCAGGGGACAAAGAACATCTTTGTGAATAGATGCCATGAAAATACAGGATTGTGCTTGATGGTGGTATGAAAGAAATTTACACTGAAAAATGCTTTAACTGTCTGAAATAAAGAGGATTTTTTCATCCAAGTTTACATTGTGTCTGTATATTACTGCTCAAAAGTCAAAACAACATGCCAGAAGATTCAGCTCACGATAATGTTTAGGTGGCCCCATGTGGCAGGATTGAAGGGGGCAAAATTTCATATTTTGGCCAAAAAAAACTTCCTGGTTAACATATTTGATTTTGTCAAGAACCTTTGAAAGTGCAAAGGAGCCACCTACAAATTCAAACTCTCAAACCTTTGAATTCAAAAAGTGACTTAGAAGTGAGCTAGAGAGAACTTCTTATGAAGGAATTTTCAGAAGTGCAGAGATGGGACAGCAAGGAACTCGGCAATTTATCAGAAAAATACTAAGATAAAAGGGTAAAATCTTCAAGGGGAGAAAAAAATAAAAGTAGAGAAAAAGACAGCAATTCAACATGAAGAACTGGGCTATACAAAAGGGCCTATACCTCCCCCACCTTAGAGGCAAGTGCTGCATTAGCAAACTCTCCTCATTGGATGTGGTCAGTATATTAATACTCAGCCTCCTAGCCAATTAATCTTAGCTATCTAGCTCTCTCTCTTGTTGAATAAGCAATTGCTGCAGATGTCTGGTAGAAGATCCCAAATTGACTCAAAGTTGGTGGAAAGAGAACGCTCAGCAGTCACCTGCTACAACTTATTTTCTCACAAGCTAACTCTGCATTATTTAAAAAATATGAGATAAAAAAGTCATACTGTCCACATCCTTTTTTTCAGGTTTTGGGAAATAATCTGAGAAGAAGTCACTACATATCCTCCTACAGCAGTCAGGCTTTGAAAATTGATTGATTAGCTCTTATCAGTCCTTTCAGAGAACGCTGAAAAATGTTTGTGGATTACTTTCTAGATAAGATTATAAAATTTCTAAAATTTAAACAGAATCATGTCTTTTTCTGAAGAATGGTCTGACTTCAGCACCAAAGCTCCATGGAGTAAACTGAGATTAGATGTATTTATTGTTTCCCACCAGCTCTACTCCAACTAAACTCATAATGAGTTTAGCTCCAACTAAACTCATAATTTTTTAATTTACTTTCTGAAGTTCTTAAGTCCCAAGCCTCCCAACACATGGTAGAAAGATACTCATCAGCCTTCATAATCTATCCAACACCAGGCACCCTACAGCTTAGCATTTTGAGTGTGTGAAATTACTGACACGTGCAGACTGTCTTACTGGGGGCTTGACGGGGAGCTCCAAGAGGAGTGGCTGAGGTCACTTGGTCTGTTCAGGCTGGAGGAGAGGAGACTGAGGGGACACCTCATTTTACACCTACCTCGTGAGAGGACAAGGAGGGGCAGGCACTGCTCTCTTGTCTGTGGTGCCCAGTGACAGGACCCAAGGGAATGGCCTGAAGTTGTGTCAGGGGAGGTTTAGGTTGGGTATTAGGCAAAGGTTCTTCCCTGAGAGGGTGGCTGGGCACTGGAGCAGGCTCCCCAGGGACACTGCTGCTCACAGCACCAACCTGACAGTGTTCCAGAAGCATTTGGACAATACCCTTGGACATGTGGTTGACTCTTGGGGATGGTCCTGTGCAGAGTCAGGAGTTGGACTCAAGGATCCTTGTGGATCACTTCCAACTTGGCATATTCTGCCATTCTGTGATTCTTTTGGACACAGAATTATGGATAGATTTTTCTAATTTCAAGGACAAGCTTTCAACTCTAAGATAAATATATACAGTACATATTAAAATGCACATAGATAAAAATGTCTTGAGAAGTATTAAAAGTCTTCTTACTTCAAATTACAAAACCATGAAGGTAAAATTAACAAACAAACAAAAAAAAAAACGCAAAAAGGAAAAAAAACCCCAAATAACACAAAAAAAACAGTTAAGTCAACCCTCTTTATTTCATAGAAATCTTAAATATTTAGTACAAATTGGTAAGATTTAATCACTTGGGGAATCAATAATTAATTAGTAGAAATGTTTCTGATATCTTATAAATATCAAAGGCTTTTAATAATTACTTTACAAATCCAGATCAGCAGAAATCATGAAGGCTTTAAACATTGTGGGAGGTGGAAACAAGCTAAGAAGTTGAGAACTATAAAATTATCAAAAATTAATCAAATATTTTTTGATCCTATGCTGAAGCCTTGTTATGGTGAAGATTAATACTAAAAGCATGATCCAGCATGGATCTTTGATGCTCACTGCAACTAACAACAAAGCTTTCCCAGCTAATGAGCCAGAACCAGACCCAGAGAAATGTCCCAGTATCGATTATATACAGTTCAGGTATCTATAATAGCTCTTCAAAGCAAGGAAGAGCAGCAGTTGCCATAGGAAAAAAGCAAACTTGCTTTTGAGTCTTACAAGAAAACATATCAATGATTTCCAAAGTACCATTTGATGTGAGCAAATTAATAAAACTTTGTATTACTAAGACCAATTTTAAAAAACTAAAAACCTCTCCACTCCATCCCAGGAGACTGAAAAAAACCAACAATGAGCCTCACCATGTATTCTTAAAGAAAAGCCCACTGTTTCAACTTTAAAGTCAATGTTGGCCACTTCTAACTATGAAAAAAAAGGCATACAAAAGCATTTAAATTAGACAGTATTACTGATTCCCTTGTTCTGACATCTGTCCTGTAAGCACCGTATATCTGTGATTTTTTTTTTTTAAACTCCATGCAAAAATAGTTGTTTTCCTTTTAATTCTACTACTGGATAAATGCTGTGAAATTTTCTGTTGCCATTCTTGATATTGATATTTACATAATGAAAACCAAAAATCCCCAAACATTGGAGTAGAAAATCTTGTCCAAAGTTCGTTTTACTAAAAATTGAAATTAAACAATCTTTAAGGTCCCCAACCCAAACCATTCCATGTTTCCATGAAAAATAAGCATGTATAGCCCCATTACTCTCTCACTGGCAGAAGACAGAGAAAAAATTGCAAATAATCAGTTCATTGTTGAGTATGTGATTTCTTGTATTATATGAAAATATGAAATATGAAGTACGAAATATGAAAAAAATCCTGTGAAGCTGTGATGGCAGGAATGGATAACAGATTGATTTGCACCAGAACCAGATGACAAACAGATCCCGAAGAACCAAAGGCATTATCATCAATAATCCCTCAGAAGATATTACAATCCTATACTCCATCCCAAGTCAAACAAAACACAAAGATATAACTTTCCTGCTGTTTTGTGACACTTGCATTTCTTTCAGACATCCAACAGCATAAGCTATGAGACTTCTGAAAAGAGAGGTATTCCTCAGATAAATCATACACAGTAGTAAGTTCAGCACTAAGTTCACCTTTGATCTGTGCATACTTAGCAAACGTGAAACATCAGACATACTCAGCATGCAATAAAGAAACCCTCAGAAACTGTGCAGTACATCTATCCCAGCACATAAACACCTCCAGTCAGTAGTCAACAGGATTAAAATAGCTGGGGGAACAGAAAGGGGCTGGTAACAAGTGCAGTGAAGTGCCGAGATACAGAAGTCTGGGCATTTATTCTAACCTGGACAATTCAGTCTATTGTCACTTTATTCAGTAGCCACAAAACCTCATTACTATCGAAACATATCTTCCTACAAAAGCATGCAATTATATATATCACTTCTTTGCTTGCAAGAGGAAAAGGCAAAAGCATTTTTCTCTACCACATACTGTTACACCTCAATAGTTTCAATTTACACCTAATATTTAGAGTTTATCTACATTTCTTCATGCAAAATTTGTAAGATGTTAATAAATGGGCATATAATTTAGACTGCATGCTGTAGTCTGCCATGTTTAGTTACGAAGTGAATGCAATTAACTATAGTATCTGGCATAGAGTCATCCTGTGTATTTAATAGGAGGAAGAAGAAGAGAAAATAGAGCTAAACTAAAGCAGCTGGATAGAAAGAAAAATCAATCCTGGTCATATTACAGCAGTAGTACAGGATGGCTCTGACTCTGATTATTCAGGAAAGCCACAGTCTGTGGCAGTCACCATCAATACTGACGGAGAAAAGAGCACACTAAGATGTTCAACATATCAATGCATTTAAGAGGCAGGATTTGACAGTGAAGCTCCTGCTGGCATCCCCCCACAGCTACTCTTTCTTGATGAGAAAAGGTCACTCTGTTGTAGATCTACATCCTGGTTCAGGAATATGTGGGTTGTCCCTCCCTGGGACAGCATGAACTGAATCCTTTGTCTGAGCTGTCTCTATTTCACCAAGGAGGATGTAATGTGTTCATCACCTATTCACTAGATGGTTTTGGTTTTCTTCACTCTGACCCATTTCCACTTCTATTTGCTGTTCATCTGTATTTTGCAACAGGTCAAGCACAAGCATCCTGCTTTTTATTTCCCCATAATTCATTAATGCTAACACTTTCATTTCTAGCACATTCCTTTGCCCACTGTGAATACCATGCAATGAAAATTAGTCTTAATCTTCTTAAACTCTCAAGCTGACATGATATAATGGCATTCTCCTCATGAGGGATTCATTCATAGAGCAAAGGCTGGCTGGACAGAAAGTAATATAATTGCAATGACTGCCTGTAAGACCTCAAGAGGCAGAACCTCACAAGACCTGAGATTTTAAACTCATAAAAGACATAGCTGAATCTCACCGGAGAAGATCAGGCAAGGCCAGAGAGGATTGGCCACAAAAGAAATGTCTTGATTGTTGTTTAACAGTTATCTTTTTAGCAAAATGAAGATTATTTCTCATTTATTAAGTTCTGAAGTGATGGTGACAGCAGAAATTTGCCCAAAAATTGGGTACAATAAAGCTTTCTCTACTTCAATACAGATTATCAAGGGCAAAGCATAGTGAGAAAGAGTAAAATTTTGACCACTACTTAGCATGTCAAAGTAAGTGATTATAATAGCAGGACTTGCTTGCATTCAGTGACCAAAAATTATAAATAAATTTATATTCTGTTTATTCTGTTTAATTTGATAGCTACTCTCTACGATTTGTTCTAGCTTTCAATCTTCTTTCAGAAAGAAACCAGCTCCCAAAAGAAATGGACACACCTATTTTTGGATTTTTGCTACCATCTTGTGTAAAATACTGTTTTGACTGCCAAGAAGGTTGTAGAACAAGAAAAGGACAAGAGTCTGACAAAATATCAAAGTTCCTGTAAACACTGTGAAAAAATAGGCAAGCAACTACAAGGGGAAAAAGACACAAACTCTTTTGCCTAATTCTGTCTTCTGTTCCTAAGTCACAATAAGTACTTATTATTTTCAAAGAACTCACAGAGCTCCTCAGAATACATTTCCAGAAAAAGCTCTTTAAAACCTCAAGTTGATCCAAAAGCTGAATCCAAAAGGCAGTCCACAGTACTAAGATGGAGAAGACACTTCCAGCTTCTGTAATAGGCACAGAAGCTCTGCTGCTTTCTGGGCATTCCATGCCTTACCCGATCCCCATCCAGCTGTACCTGAGGACTTTTCCCAATGAATTTTCACTGCATCTACATGACATCTCATATGTTCGTGCTTGGGACACACATAAAGCAGATATTGACAAAGGGTGAGAGAGCACATAACTCAATATGATTTGAGTTGTGGCATTTCTGTTATCTTGGTTACACTTTGATTAACAGGACAATTCTGTGGTTTTTTTCAGAGGCTGAATTTTCATGACTTGTCAGTCCTCATAGTTTGTGAGGGGTTACACTGAGACATCACTTCTTTCCTATCAGTCTGAACAGCCCTGTAGGGTGGCTCCACATCACCGTGCTTGGTTCATGCCTCAGAGGGTGACTGTCGGATGCTGAAGCCTTTTGCCCTACCTTGAGTTTTCCCTTTGTCTAATTTACAGCTCACAACGTGAAGAAAACTCTTAAGACCTGGACAAAAACAACTGTCCTCCCAGATACCCCTGAGAGTGATATAGATTTTCTACAAATCTAAGGGAAATTCCTGGGGCCAGGTGAGAGAGGAGAAACCAGAGAGAACAGTGTCACCTTACAGGGAAGGTACCATTTACCCTACCAGCTTCACATTTCTACAGTTAAATTCCATTAGATAGAGAAAACCTTATGCAAAATAAAGAAGTCTTGGGCATTTACCCCCAAAACAGCAGAGAGGCTGAGCAGGGTGCTGCCACTACTCATGCTTCAATAACAAGTTTATTTCTTAAACTCTGCTAAGGTATACCTCAACAATCTGTATGCCCTGGATTAGCCATGGTGCTGTCAATAAATTAATCAGAAGAGTGAAGTTTGCACAGGAGCAATAGAGAAGTTAATTTGATTCCTTCTCAATTTTTAATATTGATCATTCCTTGGGAAAGTAAAATAAAACAAAAAAAAAATCATATTTCTGGAGGCCTGGCTGACAATTTAGTGCCAACAGTTTGTAAGACTGGGCAAGGGGGAGTTTTGGGTTTTTTTTAATGGTTTTTTTAATGTTTTTTCATTATTATTAGATAATTCAGTGGTAACAGTTTTATTTCATTTACATCATTTTGCAAAAGTAACCAGAAGGATGTGTAATCAGGAGGAAGAGTCCCTTGTGACACTTGCTTTTAATCATCCTTATAGAGCATGACTGAGCAAGTCATGATGAGCAGGCTCTCTCCTGGACAGTACTCCTCCAGGAAGTAATTGAAAGTTAAATTGCAGATATAACTTGTGTTACTATTGAGTTATAAATGTATGCAAAGAATCATTTCTAGTTCTATGTTTTAGTAGCTGACAAATTTCTCTTATAAGCAAGTACTGGCAAGAAGTATTGAGCAGGGAACCTGACAGAAGGCAGGTGCTTAATCTGCAGAAAAAAAAAGAATCTAGTTTAAACCTTGTTATTTGTTTTACAAGCAGGAAAATGTTACACTGCAAAAGCCCAAGAGGGGAAAATGATCTCTTAACAGTTGCCTACTAAAGGTAGAAAAAAATTCATCCATGACATCTAGAAAATTTATTCATTTAAATAGTTTTCCAAGCTGACCACTCTAATATTAAACTTTCTCTTCATTTTGGTGGGAAAAAAAATTAAAATCTCCATTTTACCATACATTTTGCTTTTTTTTTTTCCCCTGTGTTATTAGTTCTTTGTATTTGCCTGTACCAGACAGCCTGTGCTGGTTGTTCAGTGTGCTCAGATCCCCAGCATGGTGTGCTCAACTCACAGGATAGTTTGCAGAGAGAAACACCAATTAAAAGCACATATTAAAGAATAACAAAATCCCAAAACAATGAGCATTTTGACAACAGTCATGAGGTTAGTTTTCAGGAAGTCTTCGGTTCCCTTAAAAATAGAATATTTAAGCAAAGGCCACAGACAATTTTATCGGAATGAGATTAGCAACATAAATTAAGGCAGTTATCTTGCCAGTTCTCATCCTAAACCATAGAACTAACCAGCTGGGTATCTGATGGTTTTTTGGGTAATACTAATATTGCTTCATGTAATAATTTCTTCATACACTAAATCTGCAAAAAGCTAGGCTTCTGAGGCACAGTTCTTTGAGGGAGCTAAGGACATGTCACCTTCTCCTTAGTATTTTCCCCTCTGATGATAATCTGCAGCTGGAATGAGTAATTGTGAGAGCAAGAGGTGGGGGTCACACTGATGATACAGAGGACAGATCTCTGTGGGGAAGGCTTTCCCCACCTGTGCTGGAGAGCAGCTGGTGCAGTGTGCTTGCAGAGTCCCAGACCAAATTTCAAGCTGTGCACCTTGGGGGGAAACCTGATTGCAGCACTGTCTGTCTGCCTTGCAGGGCTCAAAAAGAGAAGAGAGTGATAGACATTGGGAAGAATAATCTGGCCAACTAATGCACCCTACAGGACTCCAAATTATCTGCAAATGCAGAGGGGAATAAAGGACTTGGATACTTCTGTGAACCAGTCAATAACAGTCTCTGCTCAATACATGGCATTGATCAAAAGAACAAATGTTAGGATGCAAACAGAGTAATGTCAAAAACGGTACTGAAAATGAACACCATCATAAAAATCAATGAGAGAGCTTCCTCTGAACCACTGTTCAGTGCTGACCACTTCATCAGAAAGGCATGAGGCAAACAGTTTACAAACAGACAACAAGAATGAAGAGATGCTTGGGTAAACATTGATTATGTACTGAATTAAATGACTGGGAACAGTTCAGCTTTGAGGGGTACTGTTTAGAGTGTCATGAATAATACATTCACTAAATTGAATTTACATAGGACTGGGAATTTTCTAACAACCTAGTTCCAGTAGAAAATATGAATTTGTCAAAACAGAAGTGTTCTGTAAAAATGTACCATTTCAAAAAAACATTTCAAAGGAATAACAGCCAAGATTACTTCTTGCCAAGGGCTATTCTCCCTTTAGAAAACTGATTCTTTTCCTCCAAGTGTGCTATCTGGGATCCCAACTTACTGTGGCAGATGTGTGTCACAGACCTCCTCAGACACAGAGCAAATGATAATTTAGCTTCAAGACTCCAAGGCAAAGCCACTGTAGGGACAAACAAGAATTTCAAACTTAATATTTCCAGTGCTCTGGAAGCTCTAGATCCAATAACACTGGCTAGTGTTATTGCATCTAGAAAGGCAGAAAATCCTAAATCTCCCCAAGATGAATCGCTCTGGATTTTACAAGTATGAGCTGACCTCACAAAATCCTTCATTTTTTATTTAGCATGCTCCTCTTCATAAAGGAAACCAGGAGGCATGCACAGACCATAATTCTGTGGTGAAAAAAGGAGAACCAAAGTGCACAGGCACTGGGCCATCATCCTGAACAGTTACTTCTGAAAAGCATTTTGGTTGAACAATGACAAAGTCATGGGGCTAATTTTTGGCAGAAGGCCTCCACTGTGCCCTTCCACATCCAAAGGTCTGCCTGTATTCATTGCAGGTCATCCCCCATCCTTAGGAAAATGTTGCCCCACAAGTTGGACATTGCATCACATACAAGACATTATCAACTAGTTTTTTCCTGTCACAGGAAAAAATCAAGTTCAACAGGCAGAATTTCCACCTCATAAAGCTGTGCTGGCTGTGACCAATGACTGTGTTGTCCTCCAGGTGTATTTTCAATACTTCCCAGAATAATTTTTCCATGGTTTCGCCAGGCACTGAAAGGAGACTAACAGGCCTGTCATTTCTGACGTCCTTCTTCTTGCCCTTCTTGAAAATCAGGACAACATTTTCCAGCTTCCTGTCAGCTGGGACTTTTCCAGATTTCCAAGACTGCTCAAAAATCTCAGCTCAGGACACTGAGACTCCTTTGCTCCATCATCCATGTTGAAAACAGAGGTAAAGAATGCATTAAACACCTCTGCCTTGTCTCTGTCCCTGTTTGTAAGACAACCATCCTCATCCTGTAACATCATAATATTATTTTTACACTGCTTTTTGCCAATAATATATTTGCAAAAAACCCTCTTTTTATTGTTCCCCCACAGTTCTGGCCAGCTTCATCTCCAACTGAACTTTGGTGATGCAATTCTTTTCCCTACAGTGGCAAGCAGCATCTCTGTATTCTTCCCATGTCACCTGACCTGGCTTCCCCTGGGAATACACCTTCTTTAATTTCCAAATGAAATCTCTGTTCAGCCAAGCTGGCCTTCTGCCTCATCTGCTTGACTTACGACACTTGGGGATTGCTTCCTCCTGGGATCTTAGGAGATGATGTTTAAAAAGTGAGCAGCACTGATGAATGCCAGCACCAGCAAAAATATTTTCCCAGAGGATTTCACCCACTAATCCTCTGAGCAGACTCAAGGCAGTTCTCCTCATATACAAGTGCAGGGTTGAAGTTTTCCTGGCATGTTTCCTCCCACCAAAAGAGATTTTAATCTTGGCAACTTTGTGGCCGCTGAAAGGAAGGATGCCTGAAAGCAAGAATTTCCTTTCAGGAAAGGGAAAGAAATCTTGTAATTTCTATGAGGATCAACTGGGCAAGCTTCGCTCCATATTCCTGCATTTCATGTCATCCCATTGGCTTTCCTTGTTTTCATGTCATATCAGGTTGGGGTTTTTTTGAAATTTAATTTTTTCAGTCCCTTCTCTGTCTCTTTGTTTCCCTTTCTTCACAGATTTTCGGGATTTCAATGGGAATAATTTTGGCAAGTTTTGGTTGTTTTCACTGCAGCCAGTTTCATCTCAGTACAATTGGTTGTAGTCATTCCATTTCAAACTTTGGGGATTTTTCAATTTCAGTTTTGATTCAAGAATTTTCTTTCAGGAGAATGAATGAAATCTTGCAATTACAATGAGGGCCAATTGGGCAGGCTTCGGTCCATATTACCTTTTCAAATGGCCCTGTCAATTTAATATGTAATATTGCTTAACATCCATTTTTCTTAGGAAGTTAAAAAAGGAAAGAGGGAGTAGGATTTTAAGCATAATGGTTGTACTTCCATCTGCCTCAAATCTTACATATCACAGTAGCATGTTTCTATCATTGTTTCCGCTTCCAAAGTACCCCAAATATGAAATGAAAAGCACTTATAAACATGTAAAATGTTTCCAGACAGGAAAGACTAAAGGAGACTCTCAGTCTGGAACATCTCTTTTCAAAGACTTCTCAGTTTCCCTGAGAAGCTTGTGGTGAGAACTGTCCAGAACAGGAGATAACAGAAAACACCTTTAGAAAGTGTGCAGAAAGAGAGACAAGTAGGGTTACATCACCACTCTGTTTTATGAGAAAAAAAAATGCTATTTAGCAATTTTGAATGTAGGTTGTTGTAGTTCTCCCCCGAGCTGGCCATTAAGTGGCCAATAAGGCCATTGTGGCCTTTTCTCTGAATGTGAAGCCCTCGCAGGACAGCGCGGGGAGGCTTTAGCTCCGGAGGGAGCGAACGCAGCGCCCGCCAAGGAAGGGAGGGTCCTGCTGGGCGTTGTTCAAACCCATTCCTGGGACTGCACCGCCCCCTGGTGGCCGCAGGCGCAGCTAAATAATTGACAGACTCGGCTGGTTTTTCAATACATTTATATATTTATATAATGCATTGCTGTACAAGGGAGCTTTCATCAGAAAATATCTTTATTGGGGAAAAATGTCAAAATCCTTCTTTTTAAACAACGTCTACAATTGCCAGGGACATTTTACTCTATTTTTATTTTACAGCAACCAATGTTTTTCTTGTTCAGGTGCTAACTTGAGATGGACTTCCCCACCTTAATTAATAAACAGAATATTTAAAATATCAGTGCTGATGAGATGCTGGGAGTCAATGGTATTAATTTAGCCATATAGGTTTGTTAATAAATGCAGGATCTCAGACTGGAAGCTTTGCAAACTTTTGTCAAAATACAGATGGTAGCACTGTTATTCTATTTACTAAGGAATATGATTCACCTAGATTACATGTCTGATTGCTTTTAGAAGTATCATTTGGAAAAAAATTTAGCACATTTTAACATGTCTAGGGTGAAATCAACAAATCACTTATTTCCCCTGGGCCTTCCAATTCAGCAGCAGATTATGGCCATGTGTACTTAATATCAGGGCAAGTTCAACTCTGCTTCAGTGGCCCTCTGCCTCTGATCTATGGCTCATTATCTCAGAGTTTATTTTCAACCACTATAAGTGTAAATCAGTTGGGG
>LTAT01000002.1:42264955-42279213 GCA_003286495.1 Chlorodrepanis virens
TGATCTGTCATGCAGTGATTATGTGGAAATACAAAAATGCAATCAATCTTTAGGGCCCCACTGCATGAAATACTGAATATTCTAAGTTTCCTTTGGCTCCTCTCTGGGGTTTTAATGACAGAGAAACTCAGGCAAGATTAAAAAATATAACAGGGAAAGTGTCTGTGATCTGGAAAACAAAAAAGTATTTTTATTATTTTAGAACATCTTAGTGTCTTTGAAGCTGTGTAAAGGAAATCTTAATTAAGGGTTTGATCACACAAAGCACTTGATCCCTTAATGTTTCTCCCATTTCTGTCAAGAGCAGCTAACATCTCACAGGAACTGTAAATATCTTGTTGAGCCATATATTTAATGTGCAATGTTGAGATATTTTTTGGTATCTGTGAATTCCTGGGTTGAGCAAGTTATGACTAAAAGAACAGTATTTGTAATTTCTCTAAGGAAGCTCCAATGAAAAGTACTGAAGCTGAAATTAAGGATCAGCCCAGTATTACCCTCATGGCCACATCCTTTTCTTCCTGCATTTCCCTGTGTTTCCCTTGAGAAGAGTCTGACACTTAGCCCAACCATCTGCTGGGATATTCATATCTTAAGATGCTAGAAAATTATTTTATTTTGGCTTTGGTTTGTTGGGTTGCTTTTTCAGGGTGGGGAGGTGGGTTAAATTGTATAAGAAGGTGCCTTGTTCTTTATGATCCCAGCCAAAAAGGTGCTCAGATTCTAAAAAAGGCCTCTTAAGATCATGATTTTTTGAGACCACACTAAAAAGAAAAGGAGGATAGTAGAATTAACCCTTCAGATGCTGGGAGCCTCAAGCCAAATGGGGCCTCTGACCATAGCCCAGCACACCCTGCAGATTTCACCCATGGGAAATTACCCTATTTTGGTCACTCACAGGATTTTCCCAAAGAGGCCAACTCTATTCCTCATTTCTACTGTCAAACAGAAAGGATGTCCACCTGAGAACTTGCTGCACTGCTAAATAAAGATGAGGCCCAGCAGGGAGTGTAATCACCTGTACCAAGCAGGAGGAGCTGCTGATTTTCTCCTGTGATAAGGGATCTGTGTGGCAGCAGGCAGCACATGCAGCACAGCACAGCACAGCCTGCACTTATAGATCCACATAGTAACAATATTAAACACTTGCACAAATTGAATATTGAAATCCTTTTTAAAAGAATGCTAAAATCAGACCAGCATAACAACATTTGCCCATGCCTATTTTTGGTCTTATCAAATTTAATACTCTAAATTGTGGAGACACCAGACAACAAATGTAACATTTCTATTTCTTTTATGTGAAAAAAAAGGGAATTAAAAGCCTTCATTGAGATATTAAAAAATAACTTGATACAACAGCCCTCTGAAATGAGTTTTTAAATTGCCTCAGGCAGACAACATGTGAAATGTTGCTTCAAGGCATCATGGGCTACAATTTGAAACACCAATGTCTAATTAGAGGTGGAGGGAATATTTCCAACACATCTAGTGTTTGATTTTAAAAAGACGCCTCTTGTTTTGGACATTATTACTTAGCTAAACCAAATCCTCTATGTTTTTCTATTCTTCTCTCAGTTAAGAACAGTGATGCCTAATTGCATACATGTCTATAATCAGTACAGCATGTTCAAACTTAAATGATTAAAAATTAAATTTCAAAATAATATAAAAATTACACCACTATTAAGATAATCAAGTAGGGCAGAGAAACATATGACTATATTTCTCATACAACAATAGAATTATTTCAGCTAGAAGTACCCTGGAAGGCATCTGATCCAGCCTCATGTTCTAAGCAGTCACAGAAGAAAAGGCTCCAAGGTGGTAAAATGCTTTCATTCTCACAGTTACAGGTGCCACCAAGACAATTACTGGATCCTAGTGTTACAGAAAGAAGTTTGAAGGGCTCTTTACAAAAATTGATTATGTTTTAAGAAGGAGCAAAAGTCAGGCAAATGCAAAAAACTGAAGAAACATCTGAGAAAGAGGTATGAAGTCATGTATATGTAACACTTCACTGAGAGGTTTGTTTCCTCAGAGAGCAATATTAAAGTATCCTTCTTATCAGTCTTTATACAACTCTTCATATTTTAGTTTGAAACGCATTTAAATACATATCTCAGTTAATCCTGAGTTTTCTTGTGAATTTCATTTAATTCACAACACAGTTATGAACTGCTGCTCTGTTAAAATTGTAAAATCTCAAGATCAAATTCAGAGTGAGTCCCCAAACACATGGCAAAGCAGATAAACCATGAAGGAATCTGGCTTTTGTACCAGCAAACCACATTCTAGAATGCATTCCACTATTGCTGTTTACATTAAAAGTCCTCTGAAACTGCTAAGTATAACTAATAGTATTTATTCATATTAGGAATTATGCCTTAAAAATCTATCAAATAAAATAGGGGAAGACTCTGCTTAGGGATTTTTTTTCTCTATGAACTATCAGTCTATGGTGTAGAGCCGTAGTCTGTAAAAATAACTTCAAGTGCCAAAATTTTATAGTAGATTAAACATAGTGGATATAGATCTTTATATGTCACCATGCAGATCATACTTTTAAGAATTTTTAACCAGTTTTGAAACACTATAGTGAGCTTCCTTCCTGCACCTTCTTTTTGGAATTTGCAGTTTCTTCATCTTTCTTCATCTTCTATCACATCCGAGCTGATAATTTCCTTATTTCCCTTTAGATGTTTCTTTTTCTCCTTTTTTATTCACTTCCATATCTTCTTTACTCTGCTGTCAAAACAGATATACACAAAATTCTGTGCATAATTTCTTAGAGTAAAACTACATGCTCCTTCAGAAACATTTTAAGAAGTAACATTTCAACGTGAAACATGAGATAGAAGTTCTAATCTCAGCTTTCAAGGCAGCTGTAAAATGTATGAATAGTCTTTAGGGGATCTTGCAAACATTTAGCAGCCTGAGTCCTTTCATGGCTTCAGACCTCAGCTGGTTATTGTTCAGCCATTGCTGAAGCTTCAAGAACAATCCAGCAGAGAAACAGATCAAACTCATATGGCCTCTACTGTGTTTGTCTGGTGCTACAATCCAAAATTTGTCTTTTGTAGCACTTTAGAGTACACACTTTGCTTTCATATAAGTATTATTGTTGAAAGAAACAGAAATCAAGGTTAGTTAATTAGGCAAAGGTACATGACTGAAAACAAAACAATTAACTGCTCCTTCAGCTACTCAACATTGATCAGAATCTTGCAGATTTTGAATGAGGAAGTTATACAAGCACTTTTACATTTTCTAGGTGGGCAGAGACATGCCAATTCTCCTAAAAAGGCTGAATTGTAACCATTTCTATCAGTTACCTGAGTGGTTATTTTAAATTTAGAGAATGGTTTTGCTTGTGGATTTCTTTTCCTCCAAGCTGGTGAATTAGAAGATCCTGAAGTATATTTGCCTGTAGGAAAAACATACACATTGTTTCCTAAATTCAGCCACAATTTCAGGAAAGAGTCCCTTAGTCTGATATGTGAATTAAATATTGCATTGGCTGAAGTTTCAATTAATGTACCAGATGAGTCAGACACCCCCTCTGAAACACAAGCTAGTGTTGAAGGCAGACTCTCTCTAGAACTTTAAAGATAATTTGCGATATTGTAGCATTTCCATGAGGCTCATGTGATCTTCCAAAAGAGGAGATTCTGCTATCAACATCCTTGGTTTTAACAAAGTGTTAGAATGTTCCTGGGTTAAAGACCTTCCCAAAGACATCAATAGCTTCTGTTTTATGCCTGCTTGTGAAAGCCCTATATACAAGGCTATATTATGGCATTTTGCCAGACATTTGATTGTGCCTCAGAATACGCTGCCTAATCACAAACCATTTTCTAAAAAATTGATTTAAAATGAATATTATTAATAGCCTTCTTTTAATTCCATCTTAATGCAATTAATTAAAATTACTAATTTTGAAATAATCCTACAATTTTCAGTTTATACAGAATGTGTAAATGTTACCATAGTTTTCTGTTTGTGTCCAAAATCTCCTATTGGTGTCAGGCTGATTCTTTTGTTTGGAGCCTTTCTGACCATAGGACTCGGGTACTGCTGAAAAGAAAGGCAGCAAAAATTTGAATAATTGTTCTTACAAGAAAAATGCTGATTTCCATTTTTTCAAAAATGTTTTATCCTTTTTTAACCTGGAAATTTAATAAAATGCATTCTTCACATAAAGAATGTTCTCTCCATATAATCTCTATACCACCTTGTCCACATTTAATGAAAGCAAACATTCAAAGAAAAAAGACACAACTATTTGTCCTCAACACAAAGCACCAACGCTGGAATTTGTTTCACTTTACTTTGTCCACCTTAAAGTAGGCATTACTCCGTCTGAAGGAGGTCCCTGTTATTAGAAATTAAGACAGGGAGGCACCTTAAAATGGAAAATGAGCCCAGCTTAAGAGATGACTGAAACTGCCACGATGAAATCACTTTTCTGATTTCTGATTATTTTAATTATTTACCACTAAATCTGTTGACAAAGTGACAAATGAAAAAACAAATAAGCCAGAGAAACTATGAACAGAGAAACTGAAAATTCAAATAAAGCCCAAATGATGTACCAGACTGGGTAAGGCTATATATATATTAGCAAGATAAAAATAAAGTGAGAAGTGTAATAAATCTGAAGCAGATTGCCAGAAAGAAAGATGCAAGACTCAGAATCCCACCTGTAGGCTTCTTGTCAAATTAATGACATAGCATGTACCATCAAGAAGACAGTAGAGTAAGATGAAGGAAAGTACCATCCTTTATGAGCAGCAGAAAGAATAGATTCAGTCCTCTGTCCAACATAATTAATGTGAAAAAAATAATACTAATGTTAAAAAACAAAGATTGACACTGCATTTAAATTGATACAGAATTGTGAATATGACCCAAACCCTTGCTTATTCAAGACAAAAAATAATCCTAAATAATGAAAATAAATACAAATTCATAATCATGAAATCTCCAGAGAAATCCCAGTTATGGAAATTTATGCTGCAGAGCAAGCAGCATATCTCCTACTGGGAAAAATAAGGTTGAACAAGAAACATTTCTCGAGACACGACTGAAATTCTACTGCAAAACATACTTCCACTATAAGTAGTTAGAATAAAATAAGAACTTAGAGGTGGAGTTTTCAAGGTTTATTAAATATTTGAAAAGAATAAGTCACATAAGACATGCTCTAAAAAGTGGGGATCACTATATTTTTGACCCCCACTTAATTCACTTCATTGCATCCATGAATTCCTACTGTAAAGATGGCTCAATTATTGTTCATGAATATTCTGTCTGACAAACTGTAAAGCTTTATAAATCTTTACATTTCTGCCTATGGATATGGCTGAAATCTACTTGTGAAAATAATGCTTGATCAAATTTACTCATGCCTGTATTTAAGCATAAATAACTTATTCAGCTGCAGGGACCCAATTGAGAGCAGCACAATATAGACAGGCATTTTAAGAATTCTATGTACGAAGGAACCCACCTGTAGGTCCATTGAATTTCGGTTTTTGAGTGACAGTCCGGTAGACTACATAAGCTGATCGTCGAGGTTCTGGAGAATTTAGATGAGTGTATCTTCCAGTGTCTCTCCCATATGGACTGGAAGAAGCAGTTTCATCCTCCTTACTTTGACCCCTTTGTTGATAACCTGGTTTTACTTTGGGGTCTGGAGTATGAATTCCTAAAGGAGAAAATACAACCAAAAAGGTTGTCCTATTATTCAAAATTTCACAGAGTGCACGCAACTGGAGACCAAAACGATTTAAAAAATGTTCTTTGTAGATAGATCAGTCCAAGTATGGGCTGTCCATATTTGACACTAAGAACAGAAATTTACTAGATAGTGCTAAAACATCTCACAGTTTAGTGAATAGAAATGAATAAGCTGATGATTTTTTCAAAATACCTTTGCCAGTTACTGCATTAACTGAATTTCTTCGATCCTCAGAAATCCTCTTATTGTCCTTTACTTCCTTAAAGTGGTGGTTCTTTACCAGATCAGTGTAGTTTGTTTCTGAGAGATTAAAATATCATGTATTCACTTTTTAGAAAGCACAAAAAATGTTCACAGCCAAAAATACTGTGGTATTTTTATTTTATAATCTCCTAATTCATAATAGGTCCCTTTGGGTGGAACATAGTTTCCCATGTTAATTAATCTAAAAGTGTCATTCCCCAGTAGGAAAGGAAAAGTGTCTATATTTCCTCTAACAGAAGAAATCTTGAAGACCAACTCAAAAATTAACTCTAAATACAAAAATCAGATCATCCTTTCTCTACATGGCATAGGTGTGGACCTCTAGAACACCCATGGCTGAACCCATGGAGGCCAATCCATGCACTTCAGAGGATGCCTGGCTGAACCATGAATGACTTCTGCCTGTAGCATCTGGATACACCCTGGACACGTGCAGTGCATGAACATAACAAAATACTACAAATGATGGAGATAAATTTGCAACAGCACTGGTTGCATAGGTAAGCCCACTTCAAACTACAAACTGAACTTCACAGGGAAAGTTGCATTGTAAAGTAACAACAATTCTCTTCTCCTGGCCCTGCTACTCTTTGGGAAGATGGGGCTTTGTTCTCCCTTTTTTCCTGCTAATGTAAATAAGCATTTTTGGTTCCTGTCATTTCAGGCCAAAATGAGGCAGAAATGCTCTACTTCTGCTTCAGTTTATGGGGTAGTTTAAAGACCAAAATCTGTCTTTTTTTTCCCTTTTATTCTAAAACTGCAACGAAATAACCAGACAGCAAACTACTCTCAATAACATTTTGTAAATTGACAAATATATTCTGGAACTCTCCTGTGAAAAGGATGAAACTTATCATTAAGGTACTTTAGTGTAGGTATTTTAATTTGCTGTACATGACTAGTTTTTGATAAACATACTCTATCACAAGTGTTATGCTCTTTCCTTAACTATATTTTTACTGGTTTTATTAAGTCCTGTGTTCTGTGAGATACTACCTACAATCAAATCTGTTTTACTTGTCCTGAGTAGAAAGCGCACAGCATTCCCCATGATCTAATGAGAGCATCAAAGACTTTAGTAACTCAAGGACTCATAACTGAATCTATCAGAGGATGCAAACTGGCTGAAAGAAGCAGAATTAAACCATAACATACAACAACTGCTGTCATCCTGAAGTGAAAGAATTCACACTGTTAATGGAAATTTCACTTCAGATTGGTTTTACACAAAATAAATAATGTTCAACACACTTGCAGAGGAACAAAAGTAATCTAATCTAAAAATTTGCAAATAGATAATAATGAAGTACCTTTCACAGTGGAATACTTTGATGTAATTGGTTCTTTTTCCCGAGGTAGTGCCTCAAATCTGTTCCCATCAACAAACGTGCTCCTCTGCACCACGGAACCACCACCTCCTGTAGGAAAGGAGTCTCATAGTTATCTATACTTGAGAGCACCCTGAGAAAGGTGAACAATGCAGAGTCTGCTTTTTAAATGGCATGCTTTTAGCTGAAGTGAGTAGAAACCAAATATCTGATTTAATAAGGCCCACAAAAATTAGAGAAAATAGTCTGCTAAGCAGAGCTGTTAAACAGTCTGTTAAAAGCTTTAAATACATATAATTGTGAACAGAGATTCAATTATTGAATTGTGGCTCATTGGTAACTGTTTATACAGACACAAAGAATATCTAAAAAGAAAGATACTTTTGTACATAAAGGTGTCAGGAAAAGATGTAGAATGTAAGATTCATTTCTACTGTGCAATAGTTCTGCAGCTAGAAGACACACACCAGTTTGCTTCAAGATGGAGCAAGCAGCCCTAGCATGGTATTGCACTATTTTGTATTGACAAACTAAGGAGAAAAAAAGAATACTACAATTATTGCTATTTTTATCATTAATAAATATTTAAGAAAAGAGGATTGAATATCACTAAGTATTAAGCGAATTCAAGGAGAATGGGGCATTCTTCAGCTTTAATGACACGATTCAATACTGAACTCAACCACTCAACCAAGTTTATGCGGAGGGATCGGATCCTGTTACACAAGTTGCAGGATTGCAGCTTTGCTATTTTTCTGTATGATAACTGAAAAATACAAAGCTTATTCATCTTAACTATGGATAGTGTCACAAAAGTAACAGTTTTTGGAAGCATTTTGACTTCAGACAGTCACAGAATCACAGACACAGAATATTCTGAGTGGGAAGGGACTCACAAGGATCATCAAGTCCAACACTTAAATTAATGGCCCATACAGGGATCAAACACACATCTTGGTGTTACTAGCATCAGGCTCTAAGACCAATTTGTCTTTATCTCTATGCCTGCTTTTTCATAACTCCACAGAACCCTTTCTTCCCCAAAATCAACTGTAATCTGCATAAAGGATTTTTTCCACTGCAATCCTAAAATAACCATAATATATAATCATAAGCAATGTTTGTGGTTTATTGTTATAATTAATGGTTCAGCATGAGAAAGAGTGTCTAGAACATAAAGAACATATAATAACTCAAATGCAAAATGGGGAAGTTTAATGCATGCATATTTAGCTATTTTATTTACCACATGACATTCAGCAATAAGAAGCTGATGCTACAGTACATTACCTCCACTGTCAAAGGATTTATGATCTGTTCTGGGAATACTCTCTATTGATACTCTTCTTTCTGAATTCTCCTTTTCTTTTCTTGTATTATTAAATCTTATAGGAATCGTGTTACCATCACCTGGAAGGGTAACAGATAGAATGTTTAGCAGTGTGTAAGCACAGATAATGGCACTGACATTATCTTCCTCCTACCCCTATGAGCCATTGATTAGTTTAGTGCAATTTCTCTTAACCTCTCATTTCATAACCTTCTTTCTCTTTTATTAATTATTTTAATCCTGTCTAGTGTAACCGATGTCTAACTTTCATGATCAATAAGAAAATAGCATAATTCATAAGCTAAAGAAGACTATGGCTCCAAAGTAAAGACCTATCTATAAATTACCTGCTTGTTCGTGAGCTTCTCACTACCCATGAATTATATTTCTTAATCCCATCTAATGGAATTTATGGCATTTTCAGAATGCATGTCATCACAGTACCTGAAGCCTCAGAGAACTCAACTGAAAAGCTGTTTTAGAGAAGCATATCAATCTTTTTCTATTAATGCATCTAATGATAGATGACACTAAATAAAGACACTTCTTAAAAGGTATGTTCACACATCTGTCACTGAGCCTCTCATCTACAGACTAAATACATCTGTGTATTTGTTAGAAAGAATTTATCAAAACTATCTTAATAATAAACATTCCAAATTTAGAAATTAGAAGATAATAGTAAATGATGAACAATAAGAACTGGGGTAAATGTTTATAAATTTGTATTCCTTTGACCCTAATTATGTCGGAAAGTCCAGAATTCAAAACAAAATGTAACTCTTTTGTTCTTCTCTTTTACAAGATAATTGAAGGAGGCATTTAATCTAAATTTAGTTTGATAGAAAAGTTTGACTTAACAGTACATTTTGACATCAAGACACCGAAAATAGCCAGCAGAGGTCATGGAGCACCTCTGGAAAAGTGGCCCATCTCACCCTTTGGCACTGCCTAGTGATACAATAAAAAGGAGATTCAATGGAGTTCCTGTCTCTCGTCATTTTCACCAGAGAGCCTAGATAAGAAATTTAAACTACATTCCTAACCTTAAGATGGTTAAAATTAGACTACATAAATCTTTATCTTGAAATTATATGAAAAATCTATGTTGTTTATGTCAGAAAAGCTTGCGTTAATAGCCCATTTCTATCTTTTCCATCCACAACTGATGCAGGTCATCAGCACAAGTGTGACTGTATATATGGCAAAAAAGAGTGAAGTGTTTGTGTAATTTGCTGACAAATACAAATATGTTTCTGCAATATTTTATTTTCACTAAATTTAAAAAGCAGGGAAGAAGTGCAAACTATGTAATAGTTTCTTCCTGGTACAGCAGTTTTAGAAGTAGTAAATGCAATCCAAAGAAATCAAAATACTTGCCTTTCTGCAAGTTTTGTTCAGTAGCTTCCAAGGGTAACAACTCATCTTGCCATGGTGAAGACACAGTTTTTGTTGATTGGTGTTTGTAAGGATTCTGAATCCCATAATACTCTCCTACACATGCCCCAGGAGGGGAAAAAAAAAGCACTAAAGTTTACTGTATTGGAAGCATTGCTTTTAAGGAAAGAAAGATTAATTTCATATTTACCAGATTTATAGCATATATCCCTTATTGCTCTTTCCTCTTCAATATCTATAACAGTCTTAGGCATCCAGCTAGAAACATCTGCAGAAATATTTGTAAAAGATTACAAGGTAACTATACAAAGATCTTCAATTATTCTTAATAATAAAATATGATAATGACTTTATTTTGTCATTGGTTATTTTAGGTTTTGACTGCAACCTGTGCTTCTAGACTGAAAAATGATTACTTAATATTAGATATTTCCATGTGGAATGGGATTGCAGTTAAAACATATTTTTAAAAGCAAACATTTGTTAATTCAAACATATCTCCAATATTCATTTTCAAAATAATCTTTCATTTATACCCACAAGGAAATCAGATTCAAGGTGTCACCGGAGAGTGCTTGTCACAAAACCTCTGCCCAAAGTTACAAAGCCCTGTAATGCTAATGCCTGCTGGCAGAGCTGGTGAAATGAGTGCTCTGGATCTCTCTCAGTCAAGGCTATGAAGATTAGCAAAGCCCTGCTTTGTATATTGTTTAAGTGGCATACTCAGGCTGAGACCAAGTTAGGAAGCACTAACAGGCTGGTCTACCAGCCAACCTGATGGGCAGTGGGAAAGTGAAAAGTGAGTTGGGCAGCACAGTAATTTGCTGAATGCATCCCTGAAAGGAGGTCATTCTTTCACTGCTCGCTCTCCAGGAATATGCCATTTGTTCCATTCCTATGAGTCTCTTATCTCTAAGTGAGATATGGTCAATGGTTGAACTGTATTAACATATATGTACATATAAAAACATTCAGTTCAGCTACTGAAGAGTTTTGCATCAATTCTCTTTGCTAGATTTAAGAATAACTCTCTAAAAAATGACTGCCTACAGAGTTTAGTAAATCAGCTGAAAAAATTACTTAAGTTAAAGTCACACAATTATCTTTTGTAAAAAACTTGTGACTTCAACTTCACTGATGAGTGCATACAGCCCTTGTTCAAAAAATTATTTCTCAGAAGCAAAGTACCTCCTAAACTTGTAATTTCATCCCAAAATTTTGAAGAGTTTTTGATGGCCATTTGAATTGGATTGCAAGCTTTAGAAAATACTGTCTTGCTCACATCTGGTGACTACCAGTTCCAACATTTTAAAGACTAGCTGAAAACTATCTCAAAAAACTTTTCAGCAACTCTTTTCTAAAAATTTCCTGGTTATTATAATAAGCCAGATGAGAGGTACATTGCAAGAGCTGACAAAACCCATACAACTTGCTTATAAAAGAAAAAAACTGTTTACAGTTGTCTTCCTCGTCATCATCCTCTTCATCATCCTCTTCATCATCCTCTTCATCACTGAGGTTTATAATCAGTGGAGGATGAATTGGTACTAAAACATTGTCTTGATTTCTGAGTGAGTCCTGACGATGGGCTGGATGCAAAATGCCTCCTTGGACATCCTGTTTCAATGGGACATCTGCAGACAAGAACATTAAACTTCGATGGATCTCAGAAACCTAAATGTGACTTCATTTTTTATATCGCTAATAGGTATGAAGATTCATAATATGACAGCTAAAATAATTCATGTGACAATCTTATTTAAATTTCTTTCTTTCCCTTAAACTTGCTGGGCTAGCAGATCATACCTGATTGATTCGTCATGGTGCATTTCTTGACCTCACTACATATTACATAAGCACAGAAGGACATTTTTGTCTATTTCATTACTCTAGTGAACATATTGTTTAGAAAATACTTTTACTCACTGTTACTAGGTGGCAAATAAAGTCCATTTATATTACGGGGTTTTCTGTGAAAGAAGTCACAGCTTATCCTTCTACAGCCTACGGGCTCTGTCTCCCAGAAACAGGAAAACTTGCTGTAGTTTTGCTGCAGGAGAAAACAGTTTTCAGGTGTTGTAAATATAACAATCAAAATGGAATAAATGAATTAGTACATGATATGTGAACATAGGATTGAATAAATGACAATTCACACTGCTATAAATGTATGATCAAGATTTTGTGGGACCACATTCCTATAGCTTATAACATTTCAAATTATCTTTTATGACCTTTGTCATAAGCTCTAGATAGCTCTAAAGTTACTGAGTTAAGTCAATGGTGTTTGGTGATGTAAAATTGTTTCTAGATTAGAATAGGGGTAAGACAGTCTACTTAGTTTACTGCAGACTTTTCATGAGCTGGTGGGAAGGAAAAAAAAAATCTCTTGAGTCATTTAACTGATATGTGGCTGAGTTTATTTTTCTGTACAATAGAAAAATCAGATCAATCTCCAATTAAATGTGCTCTAAAAGTTCAAATCTTGTGCTTGTACTGCCTTACTATAAAAGGACAGGAATCTGTGGGAAAACATGTGGTAAGAAACAAAACCCAGAAAGATTCCCAACAAAAACTAAAAAAAATTGGGACTTGATGTTGGCACTACTGCCATTACACTGCTTGCACCATCTTTCAGCTTCAGCTGTTTTTAAAGACAACAAACAAAAACCTAATGGGAATAATAGACTGCCTACATGGGTTTGTTTAATTATAGCTTCTTTACTCATACATATACTGCTGCTGTCCTTCTATTGATCAGTGTGGCACCAGCTAAAAAGTCTGCACAATATAGCAGAGATAGTACTTTCACAGCACAAGTCACTTCTGTTAGTCATCCATACAATTGTTGTTCCACATCTCCATCTTATCAGAGCTCGCAGATTTTAGCACCATCTCTGATGATGCAATTCACTTATCCTTATAACCTGAGGTATCTTTCTCAAACATATGATAAACTTGTAATTCCAAAGAGATAAGGGCTCATGAGATTTACCCTGAATATGAAAACTCAGGCTTATATCCTGGATGTGAATGGCATTCCACCTAAGAATTGTAAAGGCCAGGTTGGGGGTTATTTCAGAATGAGTTTCTGAGTAGTTTTTTAAATTAAAACAAGGCCAAATACTTGAAAATATTGGAATATTTGGAAGCAGGTTTCTCCCAGTTCCAGACATTAACAGCTATATCTAAGAGCACCATCTCCAAAAAACGTTTGGATTGTAGTCAGTACAACTGGGCCACCCCCTGGGACACAAAGCCCATCTCCCAGGCATTAACACCTAACTCCCTGACCCTTAAAAATGGATGGAATAACCAAGAGCCCTAAAACCATCCCTGGATTTTTACCAGGTGGAATGTAAGTACTTCTTTGAATTAAAGCTATCAGCAGTCAGGCTAATCATCTAATCCTGAAAGCAGCTTTCTTCCAAATGCCAAACCTTCAGATGACATAAAACTCAGCGGATAGTGTAGCTAAAACAAAAAATAGTTGAAGGAAGCATGTGGTACCTTCTCCATGTGGCTGAACTGTTGAACTGAACGCAGAGCAGTTGTTAGCCAGGATGGAATGTTACATTTTAACAGTTGCCAACTGCTCTTCCAGCTTGGGACACCAGCATGATGCTGCTACATGACCTGTCCAGGCTGAACACCTTCCTTTCTCTCTACTGCATCCAAGTAAAATATAGAATATCACATCGTTTCAAAGAGTCACCCATTCTGGTGCTTTTTTTAATGTGAAATAGAACAAGCCAATTTAGCGAAGCTAAACTTCTTGCTGAGGCGACTGTGGTCTTAAAAACAAATCTCTGATACCACAAAGATACCACAGCCTGCTGGGCAGCAACAGTAAGAGGGAGGAGTGAGAATACGTGTGAGAGAAAGAACCCTCGGCCACCAAGGTCAGGGAAGAAGAAGGGGGTGAAGGTGCTCCAGACGCCGGGGCAGAGAGTGTCTCCTGCAGCCCGTGGTGAAGGCCATGGTGAGGCAGCTGTGCCCCTGCAGCCCATGAAGATCCACGGTGCAGCAGAGATGGCCCTGCCGCCTCTGCAGGGCCTCACGCCAGGGCAGGTGGGTGCACCCGAAGGAGGCTGTGACACCATGAGAAGCCCGCGCTGGACTAAGCTCCTGGCAGAATCTATAGACCCAGGAGTCCAAAGGAGCCTACTCTCGCAGGAGCCGCCGCTGGAGAAAG
>LTAT01000002.1:42279223-42300118 GCA_003286495.1 Chlorodrepanis virens
CAGCGCGGGTGGGCGGGCGCAGGCACGGCGGCTGCGGGCACGGGCGGCCGGCCGGGGCCATGAGGCGGCGGGGCGCGGTGCAGCGCAAGGTGCCGTGTCTGTTCGTCACCGAGGTGAAGGACGAGCCTTCGGCCAAGCGGGAGCGACAGGTGGCTGGGGCAGCACCGGGACGGGAGGACGGGGGGCAGGCAGGTGGGGCTGGGCTCGTGCCCGAGCCCAGGGGAAACCGCTGGGCCGCGGCTTGCAACAGCCCGGACCGTGTCGGAGCCCCCAGGCACGGCCGAGCGGCGAGAAGGTCGGCTGCAGATTTAAGGGAATCTCACGGGATAGGCTTGTATAGGGGTCTCCCGCTGAAATGCAGAGAAGGCCCGTCTGAGTGCCGTGTCGGCTCAGCCCCACGCTTTTCCTGGCAAGTGCATAGAGGTGTTCACCCTGATGCTGTGTTTGCTTTTACTAAGTGAAGGCCACTCCAGCATGGCCGCATGGGGAGCGTGTGTGAAACCGTCCTGTCATTGCCGCCTGTGAGCATTCCTCGTAGGAAGAAAAATGAGGCTGTGAGATGTGGACAAATTGGGGCGGCACACTCACCTGTCTAGCTGCAAACCTCCAGCTTGTGTTCCCAGATTTTAGTAGCAGCTGTGTGGTGAGGCTGAATGCAGCTGTGGGTGACCTTCTGCCCTTGGTGATTGGCTTCTGGATGAAAGAGCTGAAATGGTTTTCAAAACAACAGTAACATAATGGTTCGACTTAGAGTTAAACCATCTCAATAATGGTAATATAAGGGTACCTTCTTACACTGGTGATTGTTTGCACAGAAAAACCTAACAGGGTAATAGATCTGCAACTGGCATGTGCTATTATTGTTTGGCTGGTTTTGGCTCGGGGATTTTTGGTGTTTTGTTTTGTTTTGTTTTTTTGGGTTTTTTTTTTTTTGGTTTTTTTTTTTTTTGTTGTTGTTGCTTTGATTTGTTTTGTTTTTTTAAAGTTCAGGCAAGAATAAAACGTGGTTACGGCTGGTAGGGAAGAAAGGGGTTTGGTACTGGTGGTAAAACCAATGGAAATGTTTCGTCACTACCCTGAAATTTTTAATGTAATCTTCATATATGCTGTTTGTTATGGTTACACATCTTATAATATGAAACAGTTATGTCATGCAACACAGGTTCTCATTTTATGAATTCCACATTCTGTTTCAAGACTTTTGCAAGACAAGGACTTGCTTTGTGTTTTGCTAGCAGAGCGAGTTCAGATTAAAAGACAAAGTTGACTGGGGAGAGAAGAGGGAGGTATGATAATTATAGAGAAAAAGATTTGAATCCAAACATCATTGATTGCATGTTTGCAGTGAAACTGTTAGAGAAGCTGTACAGAAATTCTAGAAATTTGTACTAGTTGGCTGTTTGTTTAAGATCCACAGATTCTGTATTTCTTTGCTCTTTTGAAGTGTGAAAATATTTAACTGGCATTGCTGATACTAAGTGTTTAATACAGGATGCTTTTGCTACCTTGCAAAAGCACACCCGCTCTGTGTATTGCGCTATCATGGTGGTATTGTCTTTCATCTCCAAACTGAAAGCTGGGGAGAGCTCGCCAGGAGGAATTTCTATTGCAACCCTAATGCAGGAACGTGGATCTCAAAATGCTGCTGTGCTGGACGGGAACCCTTGTAGTTTATATGCCCTGTTTAAAGTGGACAGCAAAATCATCTCTAAATAATTATCAAGAATGGGAAAGAGGGAGAGGCTTTACAAACAGATTGTCCTAGTTCTTTTGTCTTAGAGTACTTTGGAAACCATCAAGTTTTGAAGAAATTATTAGAAATCAGCCCTATAATGTGTAATACTTCAAGAGCTGGATTTATAGTGGCCAACTGTAAAAGGAGCAAGAATCTGTATGAGAGCAAGGCAGTAACATAGCCACTTGTCTTCTTTTCAGCCATTTAAAGTTTTGGCAACTGACACTATTACTGGAAAGGCATTAGAGGCAGATGTACACAATGCAGTTCCTACTGAAAAGGTGGATGGAACCTGCTGTTATGTAACAACGTATAAAGGTAATAAGGAAGATCCATTTGTAGATTTCTCATGCTGACTAGAACTCGTTTTTCTTAGTTTTCCCCTTTTTTGTATGATTTATTTACAGCTGTTGTGAATTCAAGTGTCATTAAGCATCTTCACCACAAAGTGATGTTACCATAGTTACCATAGACTTAGATGGTGTTTCTAAAGTTGTTCTATCTAGCATTTGTTCTCTAAAATACCTGAAGTATGATTTAAGTGAATATGAATATCCAGGAACTATTCCAGCTTTTTAATTTCCTATTAGTAAGTCTTGCAAACTGGGTCATGTATAATAGAGTGCCTACTTTCCTTGGGGAAAATTTATAGAAGTACAGAGGTTGAGAGGAAATGAGAAGACTGTGGTTAATTGACTCACTCAGGTGCTCATGCCTTCACCTTCTGTGTTATGCTAGGCAGGACTGTACACAAAATCCAAAATAGATTTGGAAATTCACATAGTGTACTTTGAATTTAAATAGTGGATGGCTTTGCTTATAAAATTTCTCTAGTGGCAAATGGGAATTTCTATCGTGCCTGTTATGTAGTTGATTTCGGTACTCTGCAGGGTATGGTCAGCTCAGTAAAGTGCTGGTTTTGTCTTTGGAAACTCCTAGGACAACCCTACCTGTGGGCCAGGTTGGATCGAAAACCCTCCAAACAAGGTGAAAAAAGGTTTAAACGATTCTTGTATTCATTGGAAGATTGCAAAGGTTAGTGAAGATTTCTTTCCTTCTTTTGGACAATGTAAGTTATCCAGTTAGAAAAACAAGTAGGCTAACAAATAATCAGTTATCCTGCTCCAGTTTTTTTTGACATCACACTTTACACTGAAGAGCTTTAAACTGGGATAGGTAGCTAAATTTTTAATCCTAATTTTTGAACTTTTAAACTTCTTAAAGACTAAATGCATCTTTAAACTATCCTAATGGTAAACCACTTGAGTGTGACAGATGTTGGTGTTTGTACAAAGTAACTGGGACTACTGTCTGTAACTAACAAGGTTTAAATCAATCGTATTTTGATAATTGCATTGAAAGACTACTAAAGTAAAGTTGGTTAACAGTTTACCAAAAACAAAGTGCTGCATTTATACGTCTAGAATTTGTTTGGAATATTGAAGAGGATTTCAAGCCTGTTCCGGATACCTGGATTCCAGCGAAGGACATAGAGTTCTCTAATGGCAATCCTTTGCCTGATGAAAACGGACATATGCCAGGTACCTATGATACAGCACAGGTAAAACTGGGGAAAGGTGTGTGTGTGAATGTCTGAAGTGAATTAGAATTAATTCCAAGGTTAAAAATAGTAGTTAACATATTCAGAAAAAATAAAATTGGAACGTCATTCATTCACTATCCAGAAAGGCTTTGTTCTTCTGACACATGGAAATAATTGCAGTTTGCTGTACAAACTTAGAGGCCTTCAGCCGAAGGCATAATTGTCACATTTGCATTCTTCTAAGATACAACAGTTTTTACTCTTTCTGTTTGTAGTTAACTGTAGGGTTTTTTATAATGCCTGTAATGGTTTCTAGTATGCATTTAATAACTTCAGATATTTACTTTGGTAAAATGTGTTTTCTCATAGGTTGGGTGCCCGTGGAGAAGAACAGTAAGCAGTATTGCTGGCACTCATCTGTTGTGAATTATGAGGCTGGAGTAGCACTGGTATTGAAACACCATGCTGACCCAGGGCTTCTGGAAATCAGTCCTGTGCCATTATCAGAAATTCTAGAACAAACATTGGAGCTTATTGGAACTAATATCAATGCAAATCCATATGGTAAGTTGATATGGTCTGTTCTTAAATACTTTTTTCTTAAGTGGTATTTTTGAGTGAAATCAATGCATTTTCTTTGTGTTAGTTTTTAAAAAGAGTTTTCCAGTAGCAGCCTTCTTAGAAAGGAGAGAAAGGGCTGGCTGAAGGAACTCTCACCCAAAAATACTCAACCTTAGAAAGCTGAGTTGTCATGGGACTAGTTATGTCTATTAAACCTCAGTTACTATTGCATTGCTTTTGTCTTTCGGAAAATATTTTGACTGGAAAAACTGTCGTAAATATTACTGTTAAAATTCTAGTAGAATTTTTAAAGTTTGTTTCTTGGAGCCTTCACTTTTTTGCATACTCTTTTGATGAATTGAAGTAGAAAACTTTATTCAGCCATTTTTTGGAGCCCCTAAAGTTAGTTTTTGGAACCCCCACGAGTTGCAACCTTTAAATGATGAAATAGGAATTTTTTTAAGGAAATGTAATTTAGGCTAAATTTCAGTTGTGGCTTCTTCCTTTAGTGAGAAACCAATTACATATGAGCACAAGTGAGTTCTAACTTTTGTGCTTTGCCATTAAGTTAACTTGCAAGGATGGATGGGAAAAAAAAGTCCTACCTGGTCCTAAGCATTTCCTCAGTATGTACAAGAATTGCAACAAAAAGTTCTAATAGCTGTGTTCTTAAATGAAGATTTATGTTAACAGGAAAAGGCATTGCAGTTGTTAACAGCCCAGTTTTAAGTATTCATGAGGAGATATGCCAGATTTTTTGGAACTAAGGTGTGTGTGCCAATTGATTGTGATCTGAAGTATGAAGGATTTTGCTGGTAGCTGTATGGTGACTGAGGAGGTGACCACAATGGAAAATAGACAACTGTATAAATCTGTGTCATGTTTATTTTATACAAAGGAAGATGAGGTTTTAATAAATATAAATTAAAATGTGAGGAGAGACAGCTGCATTTGTTACTTAAACATTTAATTAACTGTTCTGTTAAAGGCAGGACAGTATTGTAGTATCTAATAGAAGTTTACCTTTACAGAGTGCTTTTAAGATGTCTGCAATAAAAAAAGTGAGGAAACACTTTTAACTAGGAGAAAGGTATTTGTTTCTTTAAATGTAGGATTGGGAAGCAAGAAACACCCTGTACATCTTCTGGTCCCACATGGAGCTTTTGAAATAAAGAATCCACCTGCCTTGAAGCAAAATGACATACTGTCGTGGTTTGAAAGCTGTACGGAGGGTAAAGTTGAAGGAATTGTGTGGCACTGCAATGATGGGTGTTTAATCAAGGTATGTGGATGAACATGTGGAAAGCACTGTAAGAATTCATAAAATGTGATGTACTGTATTCATTTTTCATCTTTTTTTCCAAATTCTTTAATAGTAAATGTTCTCCAACAAATGAGGTGACAGTACAATTAGTAAAGCCACTGAATCACTACAGTGACAGCATAACATATTGAACTTTTTAATTCCCAACTTGAGAACATATTTTCTTGCCTCTTGGTATAGAAATCATTAGTTTTTAAGCTTAATTCCTCTATTTAAAAATTAAATTCTTGTTATGTTGACTAATAGAACAAGTATTATTAATAATAAGAATGTGATTTATGATTAATTAGCAGGTTTATATTATTTCTGAAACTGTGGAGGACACCTCGGTTCTGGCTTGCCTTTTGTGCTTTGTTGTTGTTCATGTAATAGAGATAACTTATTCATGGTTTTAAGTGCCCTGATGCAGAGGATCCTGGAATCTAGACACCTACACACTTCCCAAGCTGGGAATTTTTGCACTACTGATGGCTATCAAAATGGCTAAACTGATCTTCTTTCCTTTTCTTTTAGCTCCATCGACATCATCTTGGTTTACCTTGGCCACTTGCAGAGACGTACCTGAATTCTCAGCCTGTTGTAATTTCTTTTAATGGAACTAAATGTGACTATGACTTTGAACCAAAGAGTTTGTTTCACCATTTTTCAATGTTGGATGGACAGAAATTTGACAGACTCAAAGATATCAAGTTTGATGCTTGAAATTATTCTTTTCTTTTAAGCTAATTGTTGTATGTTCTGCATTCCTCTTACTTGTGTCTCTCTCAGAATTCTTCATGAATACTCTTCTAGCTTTGGCAACAGCCCAGGTACTACTGTATCATTTTAAGTTTATCCTAAATGACTAAATAACAGAGATATGCCAGCCAGAGCAGAGATCTAGTTTCCAGCATGTTTATTTTATAAAAAATCCCTAACTTTTGAACACATTCCTGGAAACTGTTAGCAGTAAGTGTAAGGAAGTATGTTTTCTAACATGGGCTGGTCCTAAAAGCTTTACTGATGAATGCGATCAACTGGAAAAGTTACGTTGGTTGTGCTTCTACAAATATAATTATTTTGACACTGTTGTATGTAGATTTGAGACTTTTAGCATAAAGCTTCTTAACAATAAAAAGACATATTTCAGTTGGGACCAGAATTAGTCCTAAAATCTGAAATTTTTTTTTTTGAAGTTGTAATTGTTTCTTAAGGGGGAAAAATTCCTGGTATCACTTAACTGTACATCTGCAGCATTATGCTATTATTGAAAAACCAGTTAACCTGTATCTTACAGGCACTTGCACTATTTTGGGACAAAAAGAGTAAATAATAGAAAATAGTTTTATTTTGGAGAGTCTAATAAGTTTAGAGAAACATGACTTAGCTTAGTAGTTGTAAATGGGAATTGTGTCCCAATTCGGAAACTTATCATGGGCATATTAAGTAAGATAAGGTATATAAATAATAAAGGTGAGACTGAATAATCATTTGAGTTGGCTTTATTTCATCTCTGCTATAAAAGTATACATCCAGCAATATAAAATAAACAAAATGAAAAATCAATTATGTACAAAAATACTAGTGGTTTGGCTGAGATACTATAGCTTCATTTTCAGTGCTTTGTTCTTGGATTTTTTAATATTTAGGTAAAAATAACCAGGAATAATAAGAACAGACATCCAGCACATTCACCCTGAGTTCAGAGTTAAACATTATGGTTGCACAAGACAACAAGAGCAAATTACATAATGTTACTCATCTGGGACTTACTATACTTCATATGCTGACAGTTTAAATGTTTATTGACTTTTCAGAGAAGCCTAAAGTTTCAATTTCACCTGACACCTCATTACCCAAATTAACTGTTCTTAATTAAAATATATTATTGCACAAGAGCTGGGAGAGGTAAAACTCGCTTCTATTTTGACTGTTGTATATAAATACTGACAATGAACTGTTGAATAGTCCAATTCTGCCCTCTTGGGTGTGTGCAAACTAACATAACTTTAAGAGACTTGTATAATTCCAAGATAAACACAGACAATTTTATTTTTTGTACCAATGATGAGGATACTGAACACTACCCTAATCAACAGAAACATTGCCTGGACTATCCTGAATGCCAAACTCTTCACAAAGCTGCTTCAATCTCTCTTCCAAGATAACATTTTTTTTAACTTCTTCTTTGTAGTTATATTTTAGATCCTCAAGTTCTTCAAAAAAGGAAGGATTATAGGTTTCTAGTTCTCTTCTCAGCTCTTTTGTCTCTTCCTAATGAAAAAAATGAAGGAGTACCACCTTTATCCAGAACTTTGTTAATACCACACAACACCTTTTTTGCCTTTGTCTTGGGGGCATAAAATGATATATGATAAGAGAATAACGATCTTGTCTAGAAGCAAAAAACCCATAAACTACCTTCATAAAAACAAAATAGGCTTTGTAAACAATGTTTAAAAATGGACTTTGTCATTAAATATTAATTCAGCTATTAAACAGCTCTTTCTAGCTAACCATAGTTTTGCTTGTTATCTTGCCTAGGATGATCCTTGCAGCTCACCTTTAATTTCTGTTTTTCAAGCTCTGAAGCCTGCAGCTGTGACTGGAGGGCATCCATTTCTTTCAGTAGTTTGTCAATTTTATCCTCCATACTTTCATTATGCCCTGCAAAAAACAAAGATTTTTTATGAAATATTTAGTGAAAACCCATGGCACAAATAATCTTGTTTCAATAATTCTGCATCTCCTGAAAACTGAAACAGGTAAATAAAACCAGCTGAGATCACCAAACAAATAACCTGGGGAAAATCATACAAAGTTTACAGCCCGTTGCTCAGAAAAATTGATTATGGAGATTTCTACTGAAAATCCTCCTCAAAAAGCTTGTATATGTACTCAAAAATCCAAGACCTTAATCTTGAGTTTACACTACTTCAGTATTAATCTGTAGATTTATTATCACTTTGCACACACATGTTAAGTAGTTTCAGACCCTAAATACAAGAAGATCATTATTTTAAGGTATTGAAAATTATTACCAGCTGCAGGACCTTCACTTGTAGAGGTGTGTCTTTCATTCTTATAAGCCTGCATCAGATGCACTAATTCTGCTTTTTCTTTCTCTAATTGATTATTAGTTAATCTGGAATATTAAAAAAAAATTAGATTGTTTTCATTTTAAAATATTTTAAAACATAAAAATATTTAACTAAAAACTGCAGTAGCCATTTCCTGATCTTCTTATTTCATGTATATTGGCTGAGGTGTTTTGTTAGTTTAGAAGTACATTACCTTAAAAGCTGAAGCTCCTTCATGATGTTTTGCTCTGTCCCTGCACCTTCAGGAAGATGTTTAAGATGCTCAATCTTAAAAGAAAAATTAAGGAAGTTTTATTCTTGTAAACAATATCCATGACAATGCAGTTCACATAGAGTTCTCTTGAATATAAGATTAAAAAAGAACAAAATACTAAGGATGTAATCAAACATTAAGCTATCAGAAAAAAATAAATTGTTCCTGTACATTTTCTACACACAAAGCTCATTCTTGACAGTCTTTCCAAAGTTAGTTCATATTTCATGAAGGGTGAAGAAATATGTATTTGGAAGTTAGACTTACAAAGAAAGTTGGATACATAGTTACACCAGCATACTGTATACATATGCATAAGGAATTCATATGCCTAAATCATTTCAATGCTTTAAAAATATTACGCATGTGCTTATTTGCACATGGTTGTCCCAGTTCATTTGGAAAGACTGTATGAAAACCCTGTGATTTGCAATGACAATCCCAAGGACAGTACACTGACTAGGGGTGACCTGCAGTTAAGTTAGAAGAGGTCCCTGACCAGAGAGGGAGGGAGCCTCTGAAAGAGATGCCTGGTAAAGATGCAGGAGCACAGCAGTGGTTTAAATAAGTGATTATATACAGGCAATAAATGCAGTGACAGTTCAGGAACTCGCATGAGGCTACTGGCAATGATAGGTTTTTGTTCTGTTACTACCTAACGTGGTAAAGATTTGGTTGTTTTTTTTTTTACATCATCAGGCTCAGGTTTTTGAAATGTAGTTAACTTTGATCTCATCCCTTCATCAGTACTTGAGACATGAAAGAAACTGTATTGCTCCCAGAGTAATACCAGGAAATGAAAGACTTCTATCTCTGTGTTAAATTTGCTGCTGGTATATACTTCATATTAATAACACTATTGTTAGAAAAGGAAAAACGGGAAAATTAACAAAGTAATTGTTTTACAGGAATCAATTCCAAGTTCTATTTATTCAACACATCTACTTCCTTAGGTAATATATATATGACTTCCCAAATTGGAAGTTTTGTATTTGATACCTTACACTGAGAAGGGCCAGTGCCAGGTGCCTGGGGAAGAAAATCATCTGCATGTAAATAAATGAGAAGATTTAGTGCAATTCTAGGACTGCACCTGTGTACTTAAAATCCAAAACATGATACATCTTTTCAAAGGTACCTGAGTTAAAAATTCATTAACTCTTCCACATGTACAACAGTACTTGTAAGACTACTGGAGACTGCACATAATAGGTCAGACTGAAAACAGAAATGAGGAGCCTGTTTGGGATAGCGAACTCAATATGCTCCTGCCCCCCACCAAAAAAACCAAACAAGGGAATAGGGAAATCTCTGCAGCAACCTCACTGCAGAACAAGCTGGAAAGACTGTAAGACCTTTTGAAGCATATGTCTACAGGATTTCATGTGATCACTATAGTAAGAAACCCTACAAAGAACACAGTAGAAAAATAATTGTTTTCCTCAGACTGCAAGTCAAGAATATATATTGATAATATGTGGTAAACCTCATTAATTGGCTGAAATATGTAAATTAGCAACTATGACTGAATAAAACCTAAGAAGTAAAGGATTGGAGAAAAAACAAGTATTCTGCCACTACAGACATTACAAAGATAAATTAAGCCTTCTACTTTCAGAGTTATCTAGCTAAATTTTACTCACTTGTTGTTTTAGATCTTGTAAACTTTTATCAGCACTGTGTTCACGTTCTGTTGCTTCCTGAAGCAGCCGTTTAAGGTTAGCAATGCTTTGGGTTTTTTTAGCAATATCTATTTCCATTTCCTTCAACTTAGTTTCCTGCATTCTGGCAGTATTTTCATTAAGAAAAAATAAGAGCAAAAGTTAATACTTATGCAGAAACAGAGGTTAAAATATCTTTAGGAGAATAAATGCTGTAAAATACACCCTAAAATATGTTTGGGGCATTGGCCTTGAAATAACCACTGGCCTTATAAATACAGTTTGCTGAAAGAAGCATTATGAGAAACACATCTTTAATCCTTGAATAAATAAAGGCTTTTCTAGATATTACACTTCCATAATTCTCTTTTTATGCCTACACTTTATTAAAAGGGGACAGGAATCTTTTTATGCTATTGCACATAAACCCCAAACACCTGCTGCTAAAAGTGTACATACTGGTGCAGTATGTACACTAGCTGGATCTTACTTCAGTGGTAATAAACCTTACTTCAGTGGTATAAACCTTTGAAAGTATTTTTTAATTATTTAGTATTTTATGGAAAATATACTGAGAAAAGGGCTAATACGGATGGAGGAGATGAAGACTCCAAGGCCAAAACTATTCTGCAGTAAATTGTTTACCCTGAAGGAAGAGCAATCTGAGGAAGATTCCATTTTGCTTTAAGCTTTACAAGGCTACAAAAAGGTTTGTGCGGAATTTGAAATGTTGTAAGGTACCTCTAGAGGTCACATAGCCCAGTCTCCCATCTGAATCCATCTGGATTTTCAGATAGCAATACAGTGTCCAACACCTTGCTATCTGCCAGTCTTCTGAAGGGTCACTGGGATGACACCCCTTTGTCTGCCCTAAGAAACACTTCTGTTATCATGTATATGCATTGGTAGATGTGCTGGTGAGGTGGATTGCATGTTAAAGTTCCCCAAGCAGCTTCTCTAGGTTAGTAAGGTCATTATGTTATTAAATTACTTTAAATTCATATTAAAGTAAATGCAAATAGAAGGCTTTATTCACATGAGCTGAAATAGGGAAGTACAATTAAACATGACCATGTATTTTGTACCTGTACATAATTATGTATCTCTCAACTAAATAGAACCAAGTAGAAATGTTTTTGAAAACAGGTGAAGAACAAAAAGAATGAATGTACGAATATTGCTGTGCCAATATGCCAGCTGTTAAGGGCCTATGATCTTCACTGCATGCTCATATCCTCTCTGCTGTAGGCATTAGCTACTTCCATGCTGTCCTGCAGTCGGTTTTGCCCTCCTTCCTTAGACAAATTATGGTTGTCATCTGGCCTTAGAGACATTTTACCTCATTGGATAGTTCAGGGGAAGGTTAAAAACAACCAAATGGCTTTTTGAAGTCTCAATGAAGAAATGGCTCAGCAATATGTCAGAGTAGCACTAGACCCTCCAAGGGATACTGTGGGAGTGCCAGACCATGAAGGGAGTAAAATCTTGGACATCAACAGTGATCTGACCTAAAATGAAATTAGACAAGTCTGTCTCCTGTCCAGCTGATTTTATGCCCTACCAAGTTTACTGTCAGAGGTTCTGATTTTGTAGATATCTTCCATTTCTGTTCATTAAAGAGTACTTTGCAACACATCAACTTACTTCACCCTGAAGTCATCCAGGAGTCCAGGACCAAGTATTTCTTACCAAAATTCTGCCATCCTTACACAGGACACAAGTTGTTTATTTCTCTAATTGTATCATTTTTCTGTCCTTTTATTACATTCTCAATTCCTACCTTGTTACAATGGACTTCCAGTTTCTGCTGTCAGCTCCATCAAACTGGCTCTCAGCCAAATTTAGCTTCTTAATGGTTTCCTCCAGCTGAACATTTAACTTCCCATTTAATATCTCCAAGTTATTCCTCTCTATTCGTAGCTTCTCTCCACTGTCAGCTTCCTGTTATTCAATAAAAGCAAAGCTTTATATGGAATACTTAAACTCACTCGAAGCATCTCAAACAACAGTGAGAGAGGGTCAGTGCTGCTGTAGAGGAAAACTGCAGCCAAGACTACTAGCACTACAACTTCCAGATTTGGTCTTGGGCTGGTCCTCTCCACATATAGTGAAATAAAACTGTCATAGCATTATCAGTGTTATATCAACCATTAAAAAAATAAAAACCATATACTTACCATAACCAGTGCCTAGTGGAAATAAAGGGATGCATTAAAATGATCATACCTTTTTCAGTTCTTTACGCAGTCTCTCATTTTCAGTAATGAGTTTCTCCATTCCTTTGGTTTTAGATTCACAACGCGCATTCAGCTGGCCCTCCAGATCAAGTTTCGTTTTTTCCATTTCAGACTAAAGATCAAACCATTTGTTAAAACACAAGCACAGCTTAGTTCAGCTACTTAGCACAGTGAACGTTTTATCACATAGTTAAATATATCCTTAAGGTACAAGGTACCTTAAACTGTGCAGTATATTTTGCTGAAATGAAGTTTTGCCTTTCTGTTCTATGTATTTCATATCTGGCATTTTCACAACAGTTTTGTGCCAATCAGTATCAACAGGCTTGCTATTCCATTTTGTTACTAACTTGCATATAAACTGTTACCTAAATATAGTTACTGGAGATAAATCTGTACCTTTAGCCTCTCATTTTCTTGCTCAAGATCAAGTAATTTCTCATTAGAAACCACAGCTGGAGCTTTTTTCAGTTCTTCATTTTCTCTTTGGACTCTCTCTACAACCTTTTTCATCAAGCCAATTGTTTTTTCCAGTTCTGGGACTGTCTTTCCACTTCTACCACCCTACAGAAGGGGGAAGAAAAAAAGTAAAAGTGAGCAAATAGTTCATCTTAATGTTCTGAGATACTCCAAATCTTACTTTATTGCTTATTTTCCCATTGCAATTCATATTTACAGGAAAAAAATATGCTTTATTTTGATATGACTTGAACCCTAGAATTTCTAGCATACTTACCTCTCCAAAACATCTAATGATTTATTAATTCCCCAAGTCAACAAAGCAACTCCTTCATTTTCTAAGTTAGCCTAAAGGCCTGCAGTTAAGCCTCAAAATCTGCTGCACTTGTGAATTAAACTGAAACATTAGGAAAATAAATCAAAGAACTACTTAATTTATTTAGCTTTTCTTGTAGAAAAATTCTCCAATCCAACAGACCATGCAATTGCTGTTGGAGGCATTGGGGAAAAATGCTGGGCTAGAAGCTTGAGGGAAGAAAAGAGGGCCCCTTTTTAGCAACCCTTCTTCTGCTGAATTAAAGCAACAGAAGAAGTGACTATATATATTAAGAAGTGACTATATAATATTATTAAAGTGACTATATATTAAAGCATAAATAGATCTCCCTTTCCAAAGAAATATATTCTTCTTGCAAAATGATAAATAAATAAATGTGGGGGAATTATTGCAATTTCTCTATTTTTCTTCTTTCACTACATTAATTAATGAGTTAAAAAAATCTGTAAGGGAGTCCTCAAATCCATTTATTTTCTTATCCTCTTTGTAGCAATTTCCTCAGCAATCATAATTTAAACATGCTGCTGATTCTAGTTCAGGGGCCATAAGGTATCTCATAAGGAAAATGGGGAGGATTTTACTCCCTGGACTTCTACATAACGGTATATAGCAACCAAATTTCATGATTAAAAAGTATTTATTTTTCTTTAAAATAATTGGAGGGATTAGGACGTTTGTGTTGGTACACAGCAGAGCTAAAGAAAAACCTGTCACATCTTGCTGCCTGTGAATGGAGAAAGATTCAGAATTTGCTTTCTCCTCAGAACCTTTGAGTGACACAGCTGTCTAAACTGAATTTTCTTGTCCAAGAATACTGCGTAAGAGAGATGGGTACACAAGCGGTCCATGCAAAGCATGAGTCAAAAAAAAAGAAAAATATCTGATTTTTTCCAGGTATGCAAAAGCAGAACCCAATTCACCTTGCATGCTAAGCTCCAAAGAGTTACAAAGTCACTTAGGATCTTTTATTAGTTCGGCTTTCTCTAGAAGGTCACACAAATAGTTCGATAAGTGAGCTGCAGGAGACACACTGCTGAGTACATTTTTCCTTGTAGCTTTGGAAATACTGTTTTATTAAGGTAGTTGACAGTAGCTAAGGTAAAATTTAACTGTGTCACCTTCCACAGTACAACAAACAAAAACCTTCACTAACAGTAACTTACCCTTTCTACATCTTCATCAAATCATTTACATAAATACATTGATATAATTTTCATTATTATGGCTGTAACTGCTATTTATTGTACAAATATGCTTCTGAAGGTAACTAATCCAAATGACAAAATAAGGCCACGATAGTGCAAATATTTAATAGTAATTTTAATGGTCCTGTTAACTTAATGTCATTAATTCATTATTGCATTTTGTCAATAAAATAAACAAGAACAATTCATGCTTGATTTTGGTTGATTCCAAATGATTTCGCTTCAATAATACTTAGCATTTCTTTTGCATTTTTTTTCATTTACTTATGATGAAAGTGCTGTTAGAATACTCACCCCTCTAATGCTGTTCAGCTTTCGTTCAACTTCTGCTTTCTCTTTTTTGAGAAGTTCACACATTTCTTTTAAGTCCTCTACTTGGTCCTACAAGCAAAAAAAAAAAAAAAAGTAACAAACACCTTAGATCTCAAATTGAGGTGAAAAACTGGTGAACAAAATTGCAGTAGTTTTACTTGGAAAAATTTAAGAGAAAGCAATCTTCCATCTCAATGATATTTTGCATTATTTCTACCAGCTATTCAACCTTCTCATCTTCAGTAAAAACATGAAAATTTTGCAGTATGTACGGAAAAAATATTCATTTCTTTTTAAGCAATTCCCTGACCAGTGTGAGGGTAAAGGGGACCAAAGTAAGAAGATGTTACCTTTAGTCTTGGCAAATCTTTATTGGCCTGCTCTAGTTGGAATCTTAGCTCAATGTTTTCAGATGACAATCTTATATTTTCCTTTTCTTGTTCTCTTCGATACTGATCACTTGATCCTGTTCCTGATGTCTTGGGAAAAAAGGGGGAAAAATTATAATGAAGTGGTAATGCACTAATTCAATTATCTATTATCTAATGTACTATTCAACTATCATTTGTAGCTGATTAAGAGCAACAGAAAACTAGTATTTTTCACAGAAATTAAAAAAGAAAGCATTATTACAGTTTTGATCTAATCTGCTTTGATTTTAACAACTTCTCCTACATTTCTTAAACTTGCTTAACCTTTAAGGGAAGTTTACAGATCAGTATAAATCAGTAAACATTTCATCAAACTAAAATTACTTCTCAAACTATTCTGTAGAAGTAAACCTCAAGGACTAAAAGGTAAAGAAGCTACTGAATGAAGTAAGCTGTGACACTGTACCTGGAAATAGCACCTAATTTTAAGGGCATACTCTGATAGTTTTTTAAGTAGCACATACATCATAAGAAATTTCAATTATGTCAAATGGATCAGAGAGCAAGCCAGAAATAGAAGTATGTAACTCTCATTGAATCTGTTAGTTCCCAAAATCTTAAGTCTTTATCCATGGAGGACAGTGATTTCAACTACACAAAGACAGCTTTGCATACTTAATAGTGCCAACTGAAATCACTGATACAGTAAATTATTATGCCTGACTAGTAAAGAGTAAAATCTTTTAATAATTTAATAATCAGTGTTTTTTATTTATGTAATTTGGGAATTAATTGATTCATTACTTTATCACTAACTAGAGCAATCAAGTATTTGCTTCATTAAAGCAGTTTTGTATTTAGTGTAAATAATAACATATCAGAAGTCTCTTAAAGAATGAAAGATATCAATTAGCTCCGTGTATCTTTAGGGTTATTTATAAACTATCTGGATCAAAATTTTAGAATTGACAGCTTACTTGCAAGCTGACATGTATGCTATCATGAAAGTATAAAGTTTGCTTTATGGACCACTTGGTGAGAACTTCAATATCCCTGCAGACCATGCACAGGAAAGCACTGTTTTATCAAGATCAAACTATTCTATTTCTACACCATTAGCACTGAAGAAATGCTAGAGGGCCACTACAGTATCAAACCTCAGGCATTTCACAAAATTCTGGGGTAGTTTCAATTCCTTCTGTACAGCTTCGGTCATTTTCCTGTTTACTCTCTGCAATGTGTTGATTCATTCCATTATTCATATTTATTTGCTCTGCTTCACAGTCATCAGCTTGATTAGGAGGCTGCCCTGAATCAGACTGATTGCAGCTCATTTTGTCAGCATCAGGTTCCTCTAGACATTCTTCTTCATCGACATTTGACTGCTTGAAGATTTCTTGCTTCCTCTCTTCTTCTTCACATTTCTCATCAACTTTTCCATTTTCAGGCTGGGTTATATTTTCCTCTTTTTCACCACAGTTCTCTTTACCAGCTTCAGCTATAATTTTGGTTTTCAGTCCTTCCCCAGAAATCTCCGTGTCCTTGCATTTCTCACCATCTTCAGGGTGCTCTTCAGGAGACACTTCCCTGCTTACAACTGCAGCAGCCTCCTGGACTTCACTAGGCATGATGCATGCTTGCATGTCTGTGTCCTCATCTGCTTCACTGCCATCAGTAACTCTATTATTAGTCTGATGTTTAATTTCAGCCCTATTTGAAATAGATTTCTTGTGAAGGAAATTTAGATACTTTTGTTTACTGACAGTGATAGGAACAGACTTGGTCAGTTCAGTCTGGTCACATGTACTCTGAGTCAAGTTGAAGATAGAGTGAAGCATGAAAGAAAAGCAGAACACAATAAAAGAAAACAGGAAATAAAGGGAACTAGAATGTACTGTTAAGTCTATTCTTGAAAGATTAAGAAAACTTAATAATGCAAAATTTGCTATGTAAGCAGCCTTGTAAAAATCAAAGTGGGACAAAAACACCTAATATAACTGAAATGAAGCTCAGTATTTCCCCAAACTCTGTGCATCATTAATTTTTTAATCACTATGTAATATAAAAGTAGTCTCTCAGTTGCAGACTCATGTTTAAAAAGCTATTTTCCTTATTTCTCCACATATGCTAGGATGCTGAATATTCCATCTTCTACCTGTAGGGCACAGAAACTTTAAATTTTGGGGGTTTTTGTGTTTGGTTTGTTCGGGTTTTTTTTAAAACCACTAAAAGTTGAGTGTATCATATCCTGCTGTAGAATACTGTCATTTAAATAAAACCAGCTAAATGACACAGAATACCAAATAGAAAACACATACTTTTCCTAAGTAGCATTCTATGTACTATGGTTACACAATTAACTTACAGAGGGTTTCAAAAACGTCTCTCTTGAACATTGTTTCTGCAATGCATGAAGCTTTTCCTGGAGGTATTGATTTTTGAAGTGTAACTCTTCTACAACAGAGTCTCGTGGGATTGCTTGCAGTGTTCTACGTAAAAAAAACGAATCAAGCCAAGATAAACAAATGGCTATTAATGCAGAAAAACATCCCTTAATGTAAAAGCACTGTGAAATTCTGGATTTCGACACTGGACTTTCCCACTGTTTCTAAGCCAGTTATTCTGAATCAACGCTGGGCATATTTCAACTAATCCCAAGGAATGGAAGATACTTGCTTTGGCAAAAGCAATCCACTCTTTTCAGATGTATACAGTTTCTATATACTCAGGTACATTATACACTGTGATAGTGGACAACTGGTTAAGCACTTCCTAACTGCACTTAGCAGTTCCAGTAACTTTCACCAACTCTAAACTCATATTATTTAGCTTTTCAGAATAATGAACCAAAGACCAAAGCTGCATATTCTCTGAACATGCACAACTGCTCCAAATACTTTTAAGTTTGGTCGTCATGAACTCTAAGAAGAAATTTTAAAATTCCTCTTTCTTTTTTTCCTTCTTGAATTACAGTTTGCTTATTAGAGACTAACTCATTCCACGTATTTTTTTACTAATTTAGATTTCTCACTTTTTATATTCTTTTAAAAAGTCTCCCACCTCAAGTGTGCAACTTCATTTTCTAACTCTAGATTCCGTTTTCTTAGTTCTTCCACTTCTTTTTCAGTTTCTGTGGCTCTTACTCCAACAACACGGTCAACAGTGACACCAGTAGTTTTCAGTTTCTTCTGCAGAGCAATTTTCTCTTTTTCACTCCTGCAACATCCAGTAAATTTACATTTTAAAGCTTATTTGCTAAACTGCTTTCTTGAGTAGGAAATATTTTCTGTCGTAAAGAGGCACATTTGCATTTCATCTGCCAACTGAATCACACCCCCTTTTCTATTTAATACAGTTACTGTATAGACACTAAAGCCTTACCAAAATCTCAACTCAAAGCCCAAAAAACCCCAATGGACATTAAGTCAGAATCATGCACATCATAAACCACTTGTTGGTCTTGCCTTGTTCTATGTGAAATTCAGGCAAGGCTTGCTAAGAATAAGAGCCATTTTGAAGCAGTTTCAAATCACAATTTAGTAACAGCTACAATCACCACCAGATCTTTTATCAATAAAATCTTGTCATTACTTCACTGAAGTAAACATCTGCAGAGTGTATGGACACTTAGTTGTTTCCTGAAAAGGCTTCCAACTTATAATCCTAGAACTGTCATTACAGCAGTAACACTGCAAGTATCCAGTCCTAGCAACCTAGCTAAATAACACCACTGTGAGAAACAGCCTGTCTTCATAAAGCTGTTATTTCCTTTATGAGAATCATAGAATGCTACACCAGGAAGCTTAATAAAGGACTTAAATTAATTTTATCTTGAGATACTTTATTCTAATAAAGGTAGTTGGCTTCCACAAGGGAAAGGATACTAGAAGAGTCAGCAACCTGCTCTAGAAAATTAACTAATCCTTTTAGTCTCAACAGCAATGTCAAATTCTCACCATCAATCTTATAAACGTAACAAACTGCAATAATTACTGTATGTCAAACATATCTGGATTTCCCTGGTGTCATCATTTTGTGGCTGAATCAATTAAAACCAACTCACTTTGTATAAATTTCTTTCAATGTATTCAACTGTTTGGATAAAGCATCTGCTTCTTTTTCCTTTTCCTTTAGTTTGTTCCGCAATCCTTCCATTTTGATTTGCCATTTTTTACCTTCATCCCATCTAATTATCTCCTCCTTGGAGGTCTGTGAGGAACATAAATAGATTCTGAATTTCCCTTTGATTTCTTCTCTTACAGCAAAACAAGCAAACACATTAGAAAACTAAGAATGATATCTTCTTCATTCATCAGTTTAAACCAGGAAGCCATAGCAGGCATATAGTATTTGCCATAGTTAAGTAGCAGGTTCAGTTGGATACACTGCTGTGATTTAAAGCTAATGCAGTTGATTGCTCCTAGCAAATTCTTCATTATATTTTAATATTCATTTTACAAAAAAAGAAGTGAAGCATTTCATGAAATTAGAGGTACTAGTGCAATGTGTCCTTTTACTTCAAATTACACATTAGATTTTAGACAAAGTAGGTTTTTGTATGGCAATTTACAACAGATCTGTCTTCTACAACTCACCAGGGGCTTGCTTGCCCCTGCTGCACAGCTTTTTTTCCTACAAGAAATGGAATCTCTACTTAGAGTTAATAACTCAGTAACTATAAATTATACATTGGTTAAAACCCGTATAGAATCACAAATGGCTACTGAAAAATCACAGTCAATATTCCTGTACGGAATTTTTGCTTTGGTTTGGGGTTTTTTTTTTGGTTTTTTTTTGTTTTTGGTTTTTTTTTGTTTATTTTCAGTTGCAATTTTTCCTTCTCTGGTTATTCCCTGTAGTTCATTTTCTGGTTTTGTTCTAAACAGGTACTGCTATGAAGCGATGGAATGAAAGGAAAATCTTAGAAGACAGGAAAAATGCATGCCAAGTGTGAGAAAAATACCTCTAGACACAAAGCAACAGGTATTTAAACATTTCAAATTAATTGAAAGCATACGTGCAGTTGTAGAATAATATTTCACATCATACATCAATTGTCTGACTCTCATTACACAAGTATGCTACAATATTCCAACATACTTTATAATTCATATGAGTTACTGACATAGTAAGAAGCAAAAAACCAGCAAAAACCTTATAAATTACCACAAACATAAATTAATCTGAGTGATTAACATAAGAAGTTGCAGCCATGAAACTGCTGTTTTTCTGATCAAGTTTGGCTGGTAGGTTTTAGACGAAACAGGGAGAGGTGAACAACTTTGACCTCAGCTGATGACCTCTTTCAAAGCCATGACATAAATATCACATACCTTGTCTTCCCTTAGACCCTTTTTTTCTGTTTCTTCACACTTTTTCTCAAGTTCATTTTCCAACTTTTTAATTTTTTTCTGAAGCACATCTGTCAGATTTTGTTCATCAGCTTTGCTCTGAAAAATTACAAGATTTTACAGCTTCAAGTTCAGTGACCACTGAGTTTTTTCTCCAGTCAAAAATAATTTTAATTCTAAATTAGTAAAATTAGTTCAAAACTTAAATGATCTTTTAAAAATTATTTTTAAATTATTAAAATATTGGAACATAACTTTTCTCTCTGAACTGAATAATCAGCAGTGAGTAGCTGAATTTTAAAAAATAGATAAGATGATTCTTCTGTAAATCCCTTACTTTTCTTCTAAAAGGAGAAATAAGGAGAGCCAGGAAGAAGACAAAATACCATTTTTCCAAGAAGCTATGAAAGTGGTTATTCAACTCAGACTCTTTCAAACACATTTCAAGAAGTATGTAATTTTTAAT